>OY978502.1:15230434-15830434 GCA_963854855.1 Nasturtium officinale
AAAGTCTCTTTTAATTATACACATTGCATACAGACCAATCATTTACCATTAAAAACATATGTTGTCTATGATTCATATATAAATAGGCAAAAAAAACATGTTTTTGAGCAGATCCCACTTCTTGGGAAGCTCTGTACTCAAACGGTTGAAAATCAAAATCAAAACCTTGTCAGATTCTTTAGCTATAACCACTTGAGCAACATCTTCTCAACCAATAAAAGCCGGGAACTTTTCATTTGAAGAAACTAGCATGATCAAGATTCATCGGTTTCTCATACTGTATTGCTATACACTCCTCGGCAACAGCCCAATCACCATTCTCCGTGTTTGCGCAGCTCTACAAACAGTAACATTAAGCTCCGATGATTTAGAACGAATATGTTCTCCAAGATTTACTATATTCGTAGGAATAGATGACAAGTTGCTATAAGAAAGAATACCTTGGAACAAGTGTAGACCATAAGTGTCATCCAATCCCAATTATCCAGTGATTGCTTCAGCCCTTTATCAACAACAGCTTCATGTAGAAAATATATTAAAGGAGGCATGAGTTGCATCTCGAACAGCCTTGGAGAGTCGCAATTCCCGCATTTATCTGGAGATATCAGGTCATCCATAGCCACTAGCGGTTTACCCCCATACCTGACCATGGCATGAATTTCCATAGCAGAAGTTGTGAATTCATGAAGATGAAAGTTACAAAAAAATTCCCATCACAGAACACGAGTGAATTACAATTACCTGAAACATTGTTCCGGATTTGCATCTATCCGTTTTTTGAACTTAAGGTAAGTCCTATCTGCATTAAGGGCTTTGTCATATTCATATTTCTCATCATCCCACGTTTCTTCGGATTCACTCTCATCATTGTTGCCGGTCTCTTTATTCTTAATGGACAGAGACGAATAATTCATAGAGAAACGATCAACTTCTTTTGATGAGATCTCTTCCTTTGTATAAATGTAGAAGCACGGAAGCACCACACCAGTCTCAACTTTAATTTGATCTGCAACTCTTGTTTCGGATTTTAAAGGTGAAGGTTTTGCTTTAGTCCCTGAAGTAGCATAGCCACTTTGTTTACTTTTCTGTTTCTTCGAATCAGATGCCACAGTAGTAGAAGCCTCTGCAATCGCCTTCGCTAAACTCTCCAAATCAAAATCTTCATCATCATCACTGTCTAAATCGTCCAACCAATGAGTTTTAGAAGTTGTATCTAGAGGCGATGAGACAAAGGAATCCTTCATTCCACTTGTTTCTTTCTCTTTTACAGTTTTCTGAACGCTAAAAGCTCTCCAGCTGAAACATTTAAGCACAAAATTTCACAGCTTGATCATTCTCACATAACCAGAAAAATCATGATTTTCGTAAATAATAATTTGACAAGTGAAAAAGTGAGCACAGAATAAAAGGGGAAAGAGAGAGAACCTTAGTTCAGAAGTTCCACATTTAGGCATCAAGCAACCAAATATATAGAGCGTACGCTCATTGGTGTCTATATTTTCAGTTGTGATTGGAGCATACACCTAAATGCACAGAAAGAAACAGTGGTTAATATATAATCTAGAATCAAAAAGAGTAAAGCTTTTGATTTGAGGAAAAACCTGAGTTATAAGAGAAAGTTTACTTCCACATGAACGACAGTGGACAAGTTCTGGTCTCAGTACATCATCGGGTAGAGGCGGCAAATCCTAAAAGCAAACAACCCATTGGTGAAAAAGTTGATTTTTTTTATGAAGAAGAGACGGCAAGGGGTTTACTACCGGAAGACCGCCGATTTTGGTGGTGTAGTGATCAGAAGACTCAAGCTCGTCTTCTGCCCATTGCCCAGGCATGCCCAGAAGTATTCCCGCCATATTTGCACTTGTTCGATCAAAGATCTTGTTGATACTAGCTCCTGGAAACTTTTGTATTATTGAATTCCATGTCCATGTCTTTGCGGTTTCGAAGTTTTAACACAAACACTTGAGCTCTCCAGGACGAGGAGAATAGTAGAACTCGGTTAGGGTTATGAGATAACCGGATTTTGTAGTATTTGTTTTCCGGTTTCCAATCAAACGAATTTGTTTTGCGTTTAATTGAATGGTTTTGACTTTTGGTATATTATCACCTGACGGTTTAATTGGCTCAATGGGTTCGCTTCGGTTCTCAAAAACAAGAGAGAAACATGATTCATCCTACGCCTCTAATTCATTTTTGAGACAGTAAAAGTTTCTTAATTAATTAACCCAATGGGGCTCAAGTGTTTTAGAAACATTACACTCTGCAATTCTAAGTGTATCTATATATACATTCAACAATAAACATCATGTTGACTGTAAGAAGACATTTTATAAATCCGTCTCCTTTCAATTTCCATCAGTTCCATCTCTTAGAATTCTTGCTGGCCTTTGATTTCTGTTTAGCCTGTTGAAACGCTTGCATCTTCTGCTTCTTCCTCGCTTCTTTCTCTGCTTTTGACATCTTTGACTTTGCCTTCACTTTTGGAGCTTTCTCTTCTAGCTCTGCTTCTCTCTCCAGCTCCTTTGCTCTTGCTTCCAGATTCTTCTCCAAGTAATACTGAGACATTCACACATTCATTTAAGTTATACAGATATCAATTTATACTTGGTATAAGTAGAGAATGTAATCTGAATTGTACATTGTAGTCGCCTGCATAATCTTCTAAACAACCATCTTCCACTTCTATCACTCTGTTAACGATTTGTTTGATGAAGTATCGATCGTGTGAGACTGCGATCACTGTACCTTGGTACTCGTTTATTGCTTCCTGATTCATTAAAAGATCCACAGAATTAGCTTCTCTCCATGTCAAAGAACAGTTTTGTATCCAAAGATCGAGAAAGTAGACAAGTCTAACCTCGAGCATTTCTTTTGAAGGAATGTCTAAGTGATTGGTTGGTTCGTCTAGAACGAGTAAAGTTGATGGCGTCACCATGAATTTGCAGAAAGCAAGACGGGCTTTCTCACCACCGCTTAAAAGAGATACCTTTCGATCAAGCATGTCTGCTTTGAAGTTGCAACGTCCAAGAAGACCTTTTATATCATCACTTCTCCAGTCTTCTGCAGCTTCAACTACTGTTTCAAGCACTGTTTTATCCAAATCGAGAACCTCGGCCTAGCGAACAGAAAACAAAGGGTTGAAACCATGCCAATAACCTGTTTCAACTATTTAAGCTCTTTACTGATCTAGCAAGTGAAAACAGACCTGATTCTGCTCAAAGTAGTTTGGCAGTACATTGTGTTCTCCAAGAATAACTTCACCTTTCACAGGGTTCTCTAGACCCATAATTAGCTTCAATAGCGTACTTTTCCCACAACCGTTCGGGCCAATAATGGCGATTTTTTCTCCTCTTTCTATTGATAGATTAGCCTTCTTAAATAGTAACTGGTTCCAACGATACACAAATTTCCACAGGGTCAAACATGAACAATAAAGGAGTTTTCGTATTATGAATTTCATTCTAGTAACTCACCTTATCCTCGAAACCGAAATCAATGTTTTTAACTGTGACTACGGATCTACCACTTGATCCACGCTCTGGAAACCTAATTTTCATCTGCTTCCGCTGAAATGGCTTCTCTATTAGCTCCTGTTCTTGGAGCTTCTCTAGTTTCTGTTATAAACCACACAAAAAAGGGAAACATAAGCTTAAGCCATTTCACAGATAAGAGACCAAGCCAGAAAATCTTTATGCTTAGGAAATAGTAGAGACATTTCAAATAATGTCATCAGAAATAGTTATACAAACTAGTAGTTTTTTGTTTGCCAACCTTTTCTGCGGTAGAAGCACGGCCAGAGTTTGCACCAGCACCAAGTCTAGCAATTAAGTCCTTGGTTGATTCGATCTCTTTCTGCTGCTTTTCCCAAGCTGCATTCTGAGATTCAATCCACTCAGCCTTTGAGATTACATACTGAGAGTAATTACCCTCGAATGTCCTCGACACACCCATCTCAGTTTCCACAATTTTGGTACACAACTGATCAAGAAAGGCTCTGTCATGCGAAATTATAACCATTGGCACATCTTGCTTTTGCAAATAACCTTCAAGCCACTCAATAGTATCAAGATCCAAATGGTTTGTCGGCTCATCAAGTAGCAGCAAATCAGGATCCTACTCACAGGAAAACACACAATTCACACATAAGATTTCTGTTCAATCGAATTGAAAGGATAAAGCTTTAAGAATGAATAAATCATTACCTGAAGCAAGATCTTTCCAAGTGACATTCTCATTTGCCATCCACCACTAAACGAAGCAACAAGCCTATCAGCATCCTCTGGAGCAAATCCTAATTCAGGCATCAGCTTACTGACCTTAGCATCAACGGTGTCTAAATTGACAGCCTGAGCTCGTCTCTGCAGCAAATCAAATTCATCTAACAACCTTCCCATAAGATCCAAATCATCAACAGATCCTTCAATGGCCTTCTGAACTTTCTCAAGCTTCTCAGTTATCTCCATCTCTTCCTTGAATGCACTCATAAACTCTTCCTTGACAGTTCTACTCATGGAGACCTCAAATTCCTGGCTCAAGAAAGCAACTTTCATATCGGATTTGGCCTTAATGACGTTACCTGAATCAGGTTCTTCTTGACCAGTGATAATCCTAAGCTGAGTCGTCTTTCCCGCTCCGTTGACTCCCACTAATCCTACTTTTTCACCCTTTTTCACTTCCCAGCTCACATCTTTAAGCACCGTAACGCCTTTGTAGCTCTTCCTTATGTTCTCAAGCTTCACACCTGATGAAATCCCAGAAGCTCCGTTTTTGGTTGAATTCTTCCCGTTTCGTTTCCGATCGGAGTCGTGTTCGGTGGTTTGTTTCGAGAAAAGCGATTCGATGTCGTCTTGTCGCTCTTTCACAGAGGTCTCGAGGGTGATTGTGGAGACTTGGGCTTTAATGGTGTGGATTTCGCGTCTAGAGTTAGAAATGGAGGAGATTTTGATGAAATTAGATGGGACTGGAGATGGGCAAGGACGAAGACCGGTGAAGAAAGTGGAACGGAGGTCGAGGCTATGGAGATTTGTAGATAAACCCATGCTTTTGAATCTGGGTTGAAAGAGAGTTGTTTAGAGATGAAATAGGAGCAAACTCGTCGCGAGAAAATCTGGCTCTACTGAACAAGAAGTCCACAGCAGCAGCAGAGCTACAAACTCTTGCGAGAGCTTTTGATAAGAGTTTCGCTTACGTTTGAGTCTGAGAGCCAAGAGATTTTATTTGCTTCTTTTTTTTTCTCTCTCTATTCATAATATTTTTATGTAAAATAAAATCAATAGAAGATAACAAAAACAATATTATTATTTTAATTAGCAGACAACTTTAAACGACTATGAAACAAATGGTGTTGATTTGATATGTATTGTATGGGACTCATTTAGAACAAATGGAGTGAATATTGTTGATGATGGACGAATATAACGTTAGTAAAAAAAACGAATGAAACAAGCATAATAACTGCAATAGATAAAAGTTGAAAGGAGATTAGTATTAAATAATTTTCTTGTTTAATGATCGAAAATATATATTTTTCTGATAAACTTGATATCCTTTTGTGTCACTCTGATATCCTAAATATTACACTAACTAAAATAGTACAAATTAAAATACATATAGGAGATTGATTTACCGATAAGTCAGTCGGATTGGTTTCCGGAGTGAATTACCCTTTCTTGTCAAAAAGTAAACAAAAACAGTTAGAAAAATCAAAAATGTACTCAATGACAAACCAAATGCATCCCACAATCATCTTTGCTATAATACCAAAAAAAAGCAAAAACAAAATCTAAATATTGATTATATTTCGAATCCAAAACATCAGCATTATTACATATTTTATTTGAAATGAAATATGAAACAAAAGACAAAAAAAAAAAAACCGAGAGAATAGTTTTGTGGTGCGGAAGAAGATAACAATCCGGTGAGTTTTGTGGCTCTCAGAACTCCTTTGAATCAAAGATACTTGTCACCGTCTGCCACGTGTCAACTGTATAACCACGTAAGTTGGTCTATGGATGCCATACGCCACATAATTTTCCTTTATTTTATTTAATATCAATTTGTTTCTAGGGAAGTTATAATTTTTATTGTCTATTCCTTTTTAATAAATTGAATTATATTATATAATTTGTGAGGGAATTGGGTTCAAAATAAAAAATTTAAATAAACTTAAATAAATAATAGGTACCTATATACATGTAATCTATAATCTATGTTTTAAAACTCGTTAGCAGTTAATCAGGCAGTGAGGGTAAACCTAGCAGTTAGAAAATTAATCAAAGAGTAATCGAAAATTAATTTTAGAGTTTTTAATAATATTTTTAACTTATTTTAATTTATAAAATATCACTAAATTTATAATTTTAATATAATATAATATTTAAAGTTTCATAAACTTGTCACTACAAAAATCTTTCAAATCTTTAAATTATTTTTATTTCACAAAAATAACATTCATCATAAATATATTTAAAATATACAATTAAAGTTCCAAATTTTGTTCATAGTATTAAAATAATCAAACTAGAAATTTCAAAAAAAAAAAAACAATTTTGGGTTGAATTTTTTTTTCAAAAAAAAAATCGGAAAAATCGGCGATTAATCTTCATCTAACGCTTAAACAACCAATTTTTAGAACATGTAATGGGCTCAGAACATTTAACTTTTTTTTATCAACATTAAACATTGATTTTTGTTAATTGCCTCCATGATTTATATATCGAATGCTGTTAATATCCAATTCATAGAGTTGACAAAACAAAGTCGTACTTATTTATAACTCATTGTAGACGTTTTGTAACTATTAAGTGGATACAAAATCACTAACGATATATAGTCGGCGAGGTTTGATTTTATTCAACAAAACACATCTAAAGTATGGCTTTTCTTTTCTGTCAATAGATTATCAAATATTTTTAGCGTAGTGGAGTATGTGTAATTCACTAATTCTCTACCGGAAAAATGAAGTCGAAATAAACTAATATTATTTAAGTCACTAATTTGATAAGATTAAAAACTAGAATTAGTTGTTGCCGGCCTTCAAATCTAAGCTCATAAACTGATGCAGTTAGGTAATCTCATAACACAAACATTCAATACTTTTATGTTGTTAGACAATTAATTTAATCGAGATTACCAGAACGACGCCGTTGATGAAGATGAAAGCCAAGCTGACGCGGATCAAAGCGTGTGAGCAAACGTGTGCGTGTCCCAGTGAATGGCATTATAGTAATTAGTTGATAAAAGCTTACCCTTTTGATCGAAACAAAAGTAGAAAAGACATAAATATTAGATACAATGTGTTGTGTAGAGACAGTGTACAGTCGGACAACCAACCGAGCTGTTCTTTTGCTGTACTAAATTTACAGACTTTTCTACTTTAGCTTATATATTCTCATCTGTTTCTTCATCTTCCTCTAATCATCTTAGCTTTACAAAAAAAAAACAAGGACGACTCTCTTATCTCTACAGACTTTGATTATATGGAAGATCAAAAAGAGGTTTAAATTCTCCCACACTTATTTTGTCTTTTGTTGTATAATCACTTCTTCTTCTTCTTCTTCTGTTTTTTTTTCAAGTGATGCATGATCCAAATCCCTTTACTAAGTGAATTGTCACAATCTGTTTCTAAATTTCTTTTTTTAGGAAAATTTTCAATCAAAAGGTGGGGGTTTTTATTCATACTTTCGATTTTAGATATTATTAGTCTGTGGTTCTTTGTGAAAATGGAGTTCTTTTTTTAGTGTGTTGAAATCAGGATTCCAATTGATTTTTGTGTCTTTCTCTGTTTGTTTGTTTTCTTTAATATTGGAGTAATTGAAATGGGAAATTTGTTTGGCAGAACAAGAACTCGCCATGGCTATCAGTGCCCCAGTTTGGAGATTGGGATCAAAAAGGCGGATCAATTCCTGATTATTCCATGGATTTCACTAAGATTAGAGAAATGAGGAAACTTAACAAGAGAGATCCTTCTCGAGCCAGTCTTGGTAATGAGGAAGAACTCATTAACCCTTTTCATAATCAACCCTCTGTTGATGCTGCTAAGCCTAAGCTTACGACTGTTCACAGTGACAACAACAACAACAGCAACCACAATGAGTTCTCTCACCACCACCCACATTCTCCATCTGTAAGTATCTTTCAGTTCTTGCTGCTATCTTAAAGATTCATTTTTTTTTCTTTCTTGATTGTGGATTTGTTTGAATTGGATTGTGTTCTGGATTAGCTTTGTGCCATTGATAGGTTATGGAATCTAACTATGTAGCTTTATATGGTTAGAGTTTTGGTTCACACATTGTTTGTTGTTTTAGTTACTTGTTCATGCTCATATTTACTCACCAAAGTTATTTTTTGTATGGTTCTGATTGGCTTTACATGCAAAATGTCTAACACTTGTAAGATTCATTTTTCTTGATATGGGTGTATATGAATTATGGATTTGCTTCTTCTGTGTTCATTGAAACCGGTAGGTAGTTGTTTTGACTTGGTTAGGTTATGAAATCTAACTCTATAGCTATAGCCTGATATGGGTATTTCTGGAAAAAATGGGTAGATTTTGAATCACACATAGTTTATTCTCCATGCTCATACCCACACAAAATTTGAAACACAGATTTTTATTTCACTTACATGTTCAAATATTTGTCACTTTGAATATCCATTGTAAGATTCAATTTTTTGTTGATGAATTGGATGTTTGTATTCATTTGGTGTGGACCTTTTTCGGTTGGTTAGGTTTGGGAATCTAACTTCGTAAGCATTACATGGCTATTTCTAGCAATTGGGTAAATGTAGTCCTTCAATGTTTGGTCTAGTTGGTTGCTTATTGCTGTTTATGACTACACATGAATTAATTTGATATACCCCACCAAACTTCATTACTTTAGCTTTTGAGTTTATATTCGTTTTGCAACAGGATTGGTTTATATTCATGATAAAAACAAGATATGTGTGGTTTATATTCATGATATAGTGTTATAAAGTACATTACCCTACAAAATAAGAATAATGTTTTGTTTTTAGTTGTTGTAATGGTTTCTTTCTTTCAATCAAAGTAAAGCAAAATCCTTTATGAGCAACCTGTGTAGCTTTATGTTTGTACCTACCATGTGAACTGACATAAAGATTGTATCTTTTTGTGTAAAACATTCTTAATTTTACGTGTTAATGACTTGGAACAGATGAGGAGAAGAATCTTCAGCTGCTTCAACTGCTGTGTTAAAGCTTGAAGCTGTTTATTATTTATAATTATAATAATGATTTAAAGACAGAAATGAGAAATGGTAGTGACACCTTTCAAATTATGTTTCTACAGATGCATCAATCAAATTTATCTGTTGTTTAATGTTTATGTTACAGAATCTAACTATGTTTGGTAAAAATGTGAAATGTAGTTAACTTTTTGTTGTTTATTTAGACATCGATAATTTTCGTTATTGTGGACACACTGCAATAGTGCACTTACATTATATAAAAATGAGTGGTGTTTACTTATTTCTGTTCTCAAATACATTTTGTTTGCATTTAAGGTCAAACATATACGTTTTGTTCAACACAACCATCCTTTTAGAGTTTTTTTTAATTCAGTAGCTACTTTAAGATTAAAGAACAACATGTTTCTTGGGTAGAGATTTCGGATATGATTACGACTCCCGCAATCCCACGCATTTAATGCAAATGGCCTTAACTCCTAAAAGACTGATTGTATATTTTAGTAATAGCAGAAATACAAATCGTGGCAAGATGTAAATGGTAATATATATATATATATATATAAGATAATTAGAAGAAAAATGACCACCGAAGTTGATATGGCCGAGTTGGTCTAAGGCGCCAGATTAAGGTTCTGGTCCGAAAGGGCGTGGGTTCAAATCCCACTGTCAACATTTAATATATATTTTTTCCAGTATTTCCTTGTTAAATTTATCATAAAAAATACCTCAAAACGTGTATATTTTGATATATGACTATCATGAGATTAAACATGCTATAGTCAAGCCATCGATTAATCTTTTTTACTTGGAACATTTTTACATGCTTCGTTGTTCTTTATTTTGTTAACTCATACCCGAATATTATGTTTTATTATTCTTAGTTTGCATATTACACTGAACCATTACCGACCTTAGCTCAGTTGGTAGATTCCGGCAGGTCGGACTTTTTTTAATTTTCATACCGTTTCTTTAACCAGAAAGATACGTAACAATAAACGAAGGACTCTTTTGTCTTCTCTTTTACACGCAGGTCGAATGATTTCCTCAAAGCCGTCCGTACAATGACAAAAGATGTCTGAGTCTATCAGATTCAGTTTTCAGATGATCAAAGCTCATTGAACTAGGAATTCTCCAACCCCAGTTCCCTGCCTGTGTATTTCACATGAACAAAACCAAAACCACATTGAGACAGTTTCTTACAATTCAAGCAAACGAATAACTACTTCTATTAACAAAAAACAAAGAAATTTCATTACAATTATAGTAGATAGAAAAGCTATGACTAACCACAGTGGCTGGAGTGTTCATCCTGGCAGAGCTTCCAAGTCCGAGAATGTCTTGCATCGGTATGATTGCAGTTTGAGCGATTGAAGAGAATGCAGCTTGGATTATAGACCATGAAATATCGTCTTCTTCAGCTATCGACAGGTATTTCATCGCCTGCAACACCAAGAAATCGTGATTGTGGTTATCTTACAATCCTAAACTGAAAAGAATACCGATTTGTTTTATGGTATAAGATTAGTGAAAGGACCTTAGACTTTTCTTCTTGGTCCAGACTGTCCCACCAACCTCGAATCTATTTAACAAGAAAAATCAACGGGGCAGATGCATTTCTTTAAGTTAAAACTCAACTTAAGGTAAAACAAACTTACAGTGTCGTTGTCATGAGTTCCAGAGTATACAACTTGGTTTACTTCATGGTTATGAGGTAAATGTGGGTTATCGGCGCCGCCTCCAAAAGCTGAAAGTACACAAAAATCAAGTAGAGTTGATAGAAATTATATGACCGTGAAGAACATAGCTCTTTTACCAAATTGGAGGACGGCCATTCCAGGCGCTCCGATAGATTTCCTCAGCTGGACTACATCTTTCGTAATAACTCCCTATTGGATAACAAAGTGTAGCTTCCATTAGCAAACCTCACAAGCCAGATTTTTAATACGTAAATTTGCTGCAGAACCAGAGCATATGATTCTATGTTCAGATTGTTGAGGAACACAGGACATCAAAAATTTATCCCAGATCAAAATTCATAATGATCACCCATCTACTGTCAAAGATAGCAATATCTCATGCTCAGTATTTGCTACCCAACATGTGTTACAAGTTCATTTCAGATTAGATGTACATTTCAAGTAAGTACTGAGTCTTTGTATAATTGAGTACGATGAGCTTACTAGATCTTCTGCTATGATTTTAATCTTCCCAACGCCTTTTGAAATGGCATCAAATAAAGACTTTCCAGGTCCTACCTACAATAATAAAACGTTTGTAGTTCTTAGTTTTTTACCTGATTATCTTTACATCAATGAATTAAGCAAATCACCTTCCATCGTCCAACCATGGCAACTTTAGCTTCTGCAGAATATTACAGCTGATCAATACTATGACAATAGCAGCACAATATGTATCCAGCAAGTATGATCTGTCACTCATTTCTAGTTTGAAAATTCACTCACCAGAAGGAACCGCCCAAAACCCAGCAAATCCTCTGAAATGATCAATCCTGCATTCGTCATACAAGTCCTGTGCACGTCGTATTCGATTAACCCACCAAGAATATTGGTCACTCTCCATCGCTTTCCAGTCATAAAGAGGGCTTCAAATAAATAAAAAAATGAAAAAGGTCAGTAAGTATTATGGTGATGAAAATAAAATAAAACGGAATGCCCTCTAACGGTCAAGGGAAAGCTACAAACTTATTCATATCGACAATGCTAGAATAACACTATTATATAGTATTGCTTACACAAAAATAAATAATAACTAAAAACAAATAGTGACGTTTCCATACTTATCTAAGTGAAAATAACAAACAAAACATCGCATCAGTAAACTATAGTACTAAAGTGAGTAGCATCAATACCTTCCCCACAGTTGACCAGTTTCACTGAACAAGTCAGGAGGAACACCGCTAACTAGAAGAGGAAAGCCTTTCTTGGTCTGTATAAAGATTTAAAAGAAAAAAAAATTGACACTCAGAAAGTATAAAATTTTCCTGGAACATACGATAAGATTGTTTGCCTTCCATAGGTAAGAATTTACTTGCCAGTAAGAAATGTTTCTTATTTGCCCAAACGTCAGCACTGTGGTATCCAACATAAATGGGCATATCCCCCATTATATCAACTCCTTTCCTCCGTGCATACTCACGAACTTTCTGCCACTGCCTTTGGAACAAAAATTGCTTCGCAATGAACAAGTCTATCTGCACCAATGAATAAGAGGTTGCTCTCAAAGGACTTCACAAAAAATCAATTCAAAAATAAATCAAATCCAATAAGTTAGGTTAAGTTGAGGCACCAAAATCTTACAAACTCCTTTTGACTTTCATATATAGCTTCCAAGGCTGAAAGGTGACGATTTTTAAGTGGTTCAGGCCACTCAAACCAACTGTATGCTTTTAACGTATTATCTATAGCTGCAAAATAAGCAGCATCTTCAAGCCAACCTATACATAGTAAACATGAATTTTTCGGTGAAAATTTGTCATCCAGATTAAGCCAGCAGATTGTTAACAAGCAAAAAATAATAAAATAAAAATTCTATATATCTCACATGATATAGAGGGGTCATTACGGAAATCTTGTAGTCTGCTCTTCAGTTCACCACTGCCCTCGATAAGCCTCTTTGCTGCCTGAGAAAAGACCAGTAATCAAACTTACCTTCTCAAATCAATAGATCCATGGCTATAGCCAACGAATGAAAAGATAGATAGCCAACCAAAAAAAAAAACTAAACTAGCCAAAGGGAGGGAGAGAATTAATGCTAGTCCAAAAAATTAACTTGAAAACATTAGCAGATGTTTGTAGGACAAGTAAAGATGGTTTGCAACCAGATTATTTACCTTAGTAATCAAAGGACTCTTTATTTCGTTAGCAGTTTGATAGTTGACAGAGTCAGTATCACTGGTTAATACAAGATTACGAATTTGATGAGAGAAAACAAAAAGAAGAAATTTGAGTCCAATTAGAAATCAAAAAGAAGAAATGTACATTGGTAGTGGAAGCTCATCCTTCATTAACAAGCCATCTTTCACAAGCTCATCCAGAGAAATCAACAATGTGTTCCCACAATTCGCATCCTAGAAGCAATTAGCAATTAACTGAGTAAAAACAAAAGTAGTAAGAAACATTAAATTTCGCAATCTACAAAAAAAAAAAAAAAAAAACCAGAAACCTGTCCTGCATAAGGAGATCCTCCTTCATCTGGAGGAACAAGAGGAAGAACCTGCTCATGAAATTAAATTCAATAATTAATCAATGGCGAAAACTTGCAAATAAATGATTCAAAGTTCAATTCAGATTTACAGAAACAATGAACTCACCTGCCAAACAGAACAACCAGTAGAATGAAGCCAATCTATGAACCGTAACGCCTCTTCTCCGAGATCACCAATGCCGTGAGGACCGTGAAACGACGTCGGATGGAGCAAAACGCCAGCTCTTCTCCGGCTATCCGGATCCGGATCCGGTAGCCATTGCTCATAGTCTAATGGAAAATCTTCACCGACGCTAATACATGAAAGAGAATTCGAAACGACATCCATTCGGAACGGTTTTGTCCTGTTCCGGAGCAACGCTGAGTCGATTAAAGATACCGGAGAGGATAATCGAAAAAGCTTGAGTGAGCAAAGTGAAGGAGACGAGCTGAGAATCGACATGGATAAATGATCATCAAAGCTCTTCAGTCACACATCAAGTGACCAAATCAGTGAAGATATTTTGTCTGGGAGAGTCTCAAGTCAAAAGTGTGAGAGGTCACGTGTGTCAATGGCGCCATTTTCAAGGCCATATTTGGGCTTTTTAGTGATGGCCTTAATTTAGGCCCACGATATTAGATCCTCATTATAAATTGTTTTTTTTTTATATATGTATAAGACTCTTTATATATTGTTGAACCATATTAATAACTTATAAACTGTATAAAAATAGATATTTGGATTCTGATTGTTAACCCCCATAATTTTATATTTTCTTTTATGAAAACTCTACCTAGGTAAAATGTTCTTATATATTCAAGCTTTTTATGACTCTATTTTCATGATAAGTTTTAAACTTAATGGTACCTACCAGCTTTGCAGTTTCATCTATTGGTCAAAAATTCAGTACACAACTTGGCTAATTAATTCTCTTTGCTAAAAAGAGGAATTTGCAGTTCACAAGAAGGTGAGAACCACTCTTAAAGATATTTCGATTATGCTATGTAAAATAATTGGAGAATGGTCCACCAAAACATTCGAAAAAGTAGACATCGTAATAAAGTGGTAGGTGTTGTTCAAGAGTTCAAGGTCCCATCAACAATTTGCACTGAATTATTGAAGCAATCAAACCAAAATCAAAAGTTTATAATCCGTTCAATTCTTTCGTAATCAAGTTGATCAAAATTGCATATGTATGCAACCAAAGATGTCCTCAAGAGAGGAGAACTGTATAATTCAGCATGCATTAGTCAATACACAGTTGATGAAAGTCAAATTCGAGGAAAAAAAAATCACACATCTTTTTTAAAAAGCCCTAGTCTAAGTCACATTTGTCAGATGCTAGCCATTGTATGAGCTCCATCACTGGTTTCCAAGTTATAAATCATAAAAGAAATAAACCCCAAAAGCTAAAAATAAATTATATAAAGACACTCTTGAGTCTTGACATCTCAACCTCTCTGTTGTTGACCCTAAAGAGATTGTTTTGGCTCAGCACCACGTATTGTGCCAATCCAAGCTGGTGGTTGCATCCCGGTCTGCTCATAAACCGTATCAAGAACCGGTGGTAACATCTTGTAGAGTCCAGCAATATCCTTCATCGTATTACCATTACCACCACCATTCATCCCCTGATCGGCACCACCATGGTTCCAGACACTGATTTTAGGCTGCAGGTCCCTGATTGCGCTCGCATTGGTCCTGGCGATATCCTGATAAATCCCATTGTTGATCATCAAGAAGTCTCTCACAGATGGGTAATCATTGTTAACTGCCTCTAGGAGGGTCTTTAGGTAAGTTCCCTGAGCATGGGCCATGGCGACAAGTCCATCTGCATCTCTCTGTTTCGCATAGAAGGCAGCATCAGCTGCAGCTTTCATGGCCTCCGCTTGTTTCTGCTTCTCGTAAAGGACAGCTTCTGCTTGCTTTTGCTTATTGTATAAAGCCCAGTTAGCTTCTTGTACCTGTATAAGACCAATGTCATATCAAGATCCAAAAGAATTAAAAGAGACAGAGAGAATCCAAGCAGAGTCTTAAGATTGAGATTAATACCTTAGTTTCATACTCAACACTGGCTTTACTGAGGAACTCGGCTTTAAGCTTCTCAGTCCGAGTCAATGCATTCATTTTCTCAACTTTAGTCTGAAGCTCAGCTTCCCTTAAAGCAACAGCCTTAGCAGCTTCAACCTCAGCCACACGAGAGTTTTGGGACAAAGCAGCCTTCTGAATAGCCAGTGCAGCATCAGCCTGAGCAACAAGAGCTTCCTTTTCATTCTGAAACACTTTAACCTCAGTCTTCACCTTGATCTCCTCTTTTGTTCCTTCTCCTAGCCTCTGAGTGGATATGATCTTTGACTCGGCATCAATCTTAGCAGCATTCTGGATAGTGAGCCCAGTCCTTTCTTTGGCACCGACCTCACCCTTCATCTTTGCCTCTGCTACATCGATCTTGGCTTGGTTTGCTGCTTCCATCTGAGTTTTCTGGCCCAAGTAAGAGAAGTACTCATGTCCAGGCACATCAACGAGTTGCTTCACATTTGCATTGTAAATCACAAGACCAAACTGGTTTAGCTCTAGCTGAACCTTGTCAAACACTTCCTTCTTGAAATCCTTCGTTCCTGTAATGCCGCAATTTGATGAAACAATGATCAAGAGATTGTACATATACACAAACACAAGAATTTGAACTGTTCATGGTTGTAACTACGAGCTCAAAGAAACATAAATAAAACTTTGTCCGTCTAACTATAACAGATCAAGCAAGATTCAGATTAACAAATAGATGACTAAAGCGTGGATTTATTTACCTTTGAAGACCTCTTCCATGGTCATGGAAGCAACAAGAACACGAGTCTCTCCTTCAATAACACCTTGAACAAGCTCATTGACGTGATTAGAGCGCTTATCGTGTTGAGACATAAGCATGGCGTACAATAAGAGAGCTTGAGGGTCATCAACACGTGGGCCGATAGTGAAAACAGCCGGAATAACAAAAGGGAGTTTCTCGGAACTCATAGCTTGAACCTCGAACGTGTAGTTC
The DNA here is from genome assembly GCA_963854855.1 of Nasturtium officinale. Classification (NCBI taxonomy): domain Eukaryota; kingdom Viridiplantae; phylum Streptophyta; class Magnoliopsida; order Brassicales; family Brassicaceae; genus Nasturtium; species Nasturtium officinale. Next base: position 15,246,888 of record OY978502.1, read on the forward strand.
ACCGGAGAAACGTCGAAGACGGTGCAAGACTGCCATGGAAACACCCATGATTTCTTCGCAAGCTTGATGTCTTTGATCCCACCACCAGTGATGGGAAGATACTCCGATGCTCTAGCGACTCTGTAACTCATTCTTCGTCTTCTTTGAAATTAGGGTTTTTGCTTTTCTTAAGATTTAGAGAAAACGTAAGGATTTTTCTGATACGAGTTTGTTGTGTGTGTGTGGGAGATATAATATGATGATTTTGTTTATATACGCAAGTCCTTAATACATAGGAAAATAAAAGCGAAAAAGAGATTTAAAATAACAGCAAAATCTTATTCGTGTTTATCCTAAGTTAATATTTTTCATAATATGTTTCTAGTCAACGTCTGCTTTATATTCTCTGGTTTTCTCTTGGTGCTGTCTACGAATTATGTGTTGTCTAATCACATTACAACAACAAATACGAGAAAATTCCTTAAAAAGATTTACCAAGATCACCTGTTTCCATCCTTTAAAGTTTAACCATTTTGTTGACAAAAAAAAAAAATATTAGCCATTCAACGCATTACGCGTGGACTACCAACAAAACAAAATCAACACTTTGCTTGCCGTTATTTTCTCGCGGGTGACCTGAGGAAAAAAATCACAGGTCCGTCGCTTTATCAGTTTCATCTCACCCACCGTCGTCTTCGTTTGATTGTCTTCCTCAAAGAGATTCAGAATCTGACTTCCCACAATTTCTTAGAAATGGTTAATCCCGGGAAAGATTTATTGATGGTAGATAGTTACAGTATCCCATGGCTCATTTGGATCCAAATGTTCGTCTTCTTCCTCCTCTTACTCCTCCTTTGTGCCATCGGCATCTTCTCCTCAGATATCACTTCCTCATCTTCTGATTCCGTTCCTTGTACATCCGGTTCATCTCTTTCTAAGCGATTTCTTTCCGGAAACCCGATTCCGATCAGCCACCATGGTTTGGGATTTTCCGTCAATTCAAGTCTCATACAGTCTAATCAGGTACTCATATAAAAAAACCATCTGTCTCTTTCTATTTCGTCTACGAATTATGGATTCGGTCTTACTTGCTTTACGTTGACTTAGCTCTTTTTTTCTCCAAACTGAGATCTCTTGTGGTTTCAATTGATCTTTGGATGCTAATTTAGATAACTGGTGGTCTGGGACTATTTGAATTCAGATCCATGTTGTTTCTTTCTTTATTCACCTTCTTCATTGTGGTTTCTTGGATTGAGTTAAATTAGTGGGGAATTTGCAGAGGTTTTATGAATCTTAAGGGGTTTAGATTGCAAATTAAGAAAAAAAAAGAGAGAAAGTGGTAGCTATAATTAGCTGCAAAGTAGCTACATTTAAATGTAGTGACAGCTAAAAGTTGAAATGATGTGTAAAAATAAAAACACACTTGGATAAATTGGCTTTTCATTTTATTGGATAATCTAAATATAGGAATTGTTGTCGTCGTTGTTATTTTGTCTGGATCATTTAGTATAGCTGCCGTTAATAATCATTGGTTAATGTCTTTAACATTGACGCCATAACCAAGTCATGCTTCACGTTTACATCTGTATATTTGTTATATGATCTTTCAATCTATGTTTGGAAGTTCTTGATTCTTGGAACTGTCCCTTTCTTGTTTTTTTTTGGTAGTATAACTTTTAGTTGATGAACTAAGGATGGTGTTTCCTTTGTTTTAAAGTTTTTTGATTGCTTAGGTTTCAAAGGAGATGTTTAGTTTTGTCTGTAAGCAACAATTAGATTCCTCTCTTGTGCCTTCTTTACACAACGTGGTGCCGTTTGGCTGAAAAACGTTAACCGTATTATATGACTCAGAGATTCTTGAAATATATACTTACAGAAAATAACCTGTAAATTTAAGTTGCATTTCATACATCCGAATTATGGACCCGAAAATGAGTTAGAACCAAACAGTCCTCTTCAAAGGTTGTGTAGTGTCCCTATGAGGATGCTGACATGGAGTATTTGTTTGCCTCACTACACTACTAGTTCTAAGCAAGTTTCACGTTCATTACTAATATACTTTACTACATGCTCATTTTCTTGTATTCATCTTTACACGCATTGGTGTTGATCTGTTGATAATATGCTTAATCACAGAACCGTTGGTGTTCTACGAACCCATTTCGTTTGAAGTCATTTAAAAAGGTCCATGACGTTAATGAGTCCATTGGGTTTTTTGTAATCACAGATTGGAAGCTCTCAAAGCATTAAAGGAGAGATAACACCAGCTGTGACAAGGAGAGTCACAAGAACAGAGGAAGGCGAGTGTTCTTTGGAAAAAGATTCGAGTTTGCTTCATCCGTGTAATTTCTTTAAGCTGGCTGGATCTGCATTTCTTAAGTGTTTTGGGCTTAACTGGAATACCGAAGAAACCGAGGATTCTCTGAGACCAGAATCTAAGAAACAGAGATGATTGAAGTTGTTGTGAATATAAGGAGGAGCATACTAACACGTTTTTAATATCTATTGATTATAGCAATTGTGTAGGAGAGAATGAACAAACTTGTAAGTATATGAAAGAAGTGAAATGGTTGGGGCAACACGAACGAGTTAACTCAGCGATTCGTATTTTTTCCGTGAAATGTTGGTATAACTATTCGTTATTTTATTTTAAATGCGATAATTTTGGGTGGTAAATTTGAAGAATTGTTGGCTGCACATGTCAATTTAGTACTTTTGTTATTAAAGACATGCACGGTCATTTTACATGTGTTGAGTAATTGCTAGTTCGACGCATAATTTTGACGATCCGTTAATTAACAATTTTAATCACCAACAATAAAGTCTGACGTCTTAAGACAAATAATAAAATGTGTCTTTCGTTGTAGTAATCACTTATCGCTAAAACCAGCGGTTACAACTACTTAATCCGGTCTAAAGTAATTGAAGAGCTTATTCAAGTTGTTCATTTCAATAATCACATAACACCACTTCACAGTCTTCACCTCACCTGTCTCGAGTGTCGAGTGTCGAGTCTCCCCAGGAATAAATAGATGATGACTTCTAAAATTTAAATCTACTCGTGGTTATGGCAAACTTACAAAATCCATGAAGAACAAAAAGAAGGCAAATACCTAAAGGATAACTGTTTTCTTCTCATTTTTGCTTCATTAAAATATTAACAAATTAATCAGAATTGTATTTGAAATAAATGGTTATATTCATACACATCGCATATTGGCAGGTCAACTAGTAAAGACAATCGACTAGTAGCAGTGTCATCTAAACCACTTGCTTGTTTTCGTTAAGCGCATACACATTAGCAATCTCAATCTCTCACAAAAATTACATACTAATAATATAAAACAAAATAATATTCAAATATTATATCTCTCTCAAATAGTGTGAGAAACTCATACAAAATATTTTAAATATATATATATTTTTGTGTGTCTCTCAACTTGTATTTTGTAATTAGTTTATATAGGTATGCGTAATTTTTTATTTGGTCAACTAATTAATTAAAAACTCATAAACTGATATTAATGTATCATATTCCAAACTCGTCAAGCTTGTGTTCCACATTGAGGACTCGTACGGTCATACCGAATACCGAGTTAACTCACTATGAAGGATGCAGTCCCTACTTTTATATTTTTAAATTTAAAGATGTTAAAATCTTGGGAATATATTATTAATCATTAATAATCAATTAAAGCGTTCTTGGGTATAGTTTTCTAACAAAAAAATTTATAGTAGGACTAATAGTTAGCTATTTTATTAACTAAACAATGAAATCCTGCTTATTTATTATTATTAAGTACATCTATATTGGTTTGGATGACTTTAGATCATATTCATATACTATAATCAATCAGATAGCATCATCTTTTGAGTAGAACTATAAAGTTTATTTTTGAGTCGAAATCCAAACCAAACATGTCATTTACACCAAATAAATTGTTTTTAGATACTAACACTGTGTGATTAAACGATTTAAAAGTCTTGGAAATTCGTAACACGATTCTTTTTGTTTCCTCTTTTGTCCACATTTGTGTTTTCATAAACGAGTGACTCAGTCAGACTAGAACTAAAACTAACTGTTGAAAACATATATCATCTTGATCAACACAAGCATGCGAATGTATTGTTGAAGCTAATCAGACTTGATTTGACATATTCTTTTGTAGCTAGTAATATAGTACAATGTGTATTCATCGTTATAGCTTCCAGCTGATTTCGAAATTCAACAAATTGATGTCTAGCTTTTTAGATATTGGTATGGGGAAGATGGTGTTATGTCTCAATTTCGTTCATTTAAATATTAATCAATTTATTAGAACTGTATTTGAAATAAATGTTTGTGTCCACACACATCACATCGCCCGCTTCAACTAGGTCAACTTGTAAAGACAATCTAACTAGTAGGTAAGACACCACAATGTCATTTAAACCTGTTTTTTTTTGTTTGGTACACATTTATTTTATAAGCATAATTTTTTTTGTCAACTAAATAATTAAAAAAACTCAGAAACTGATTTTAGTGAATTATATTTCAAAGTCGCGAATCAACTGTATTCTACATGAAAGACTCGTACGGTCAAACCAAATACCGAGTTAACCCACTATATAACCCAAAGTTGCCTATCTTCGATTACTCACATCTTAGAGATAGAGCCTCATTTCTCTCACCGGGTTTAATCCAATTAATAACAAAATTTAAACACAAACTATCTCAATGGAGATATTAGATAGACGAAGCAAAGGAGAACCTATACCAATGGAGATATTAGATAGACGAAGCGAAGAAGAACCTTATCTATGGATTCCATTTCAGTTTCTCAACCAAACTCTTATAGCCATCTTCACGTGTCTTGGTCTTCTTTCTCCGACAAGAAACATAACGGCGTCGTCTCCGGAGACTTTAAACCAGCCGGTAAGCTTTTTTTTAACAGTCTTTATCTAATTTCCAAGATATTTCGGTATACTATACATGGCCTATATTTGCAATTGTTTTTTAAAATCCTTAGTTTCATTGAATGGTGAAGTAGTTTAAATTTGTTTTAAGTTATATTTGGATTTTAGTAGCTGTCAAAATATGTTAGTAGAATTAAAATGAGTTTAAACATATGTGTGTTTGCAAGTGCAGGAGGAAAAAGAGGAAGAATATGGTGTTGCCATGAGAGACAATATCGTAACACGCATAAAGGCCAAACTAAAGGCAAACAAAAAAAAAGACAAAGCAAAGCCAATTCCAAGTCCAGGACAATCCGGCCATCATAATTGATGTAGCTATTTCTAAATATCATTATTATTATATAGATAAATTTCCATATATATATATATTAGTGTTTATATTTTAGTCCTCTTGCATCATTTGAAAACTGATACTAACTTTTAAAATAACTGATACTGAAATTATAAGTTTTTATAGTGGTATAAGAAGTACAAAAACCTGAATCAAAACTGAACTCCAATGTTGGCAGAAAATTCCTACAAAGAAAAGCGACAAAAATTCAAGTAATAAAAATTAATGTTGAGTATGTAAATTATTAAAGGAAATTGGAAAATCATACTAAACTGAATTATGTTTAAAAAATAAACTATTGGTCAAACAAAAATACTCGACCCAGCAAAAAAAAATCTGGGGACTTGAAAGGTGTTGGAATCGGAAAAACAGAGAGCTAGCAAAATCCGATAGGCGATAGTATTCTAAAAATCCCTGTTCTAAAAATCAGTTATTTAGCATAGACGAATATCGATTATCGCTATTTTTAAAAAAAAATATCGGTTCCATGGTCAACAGGATTACAAAAATTTAATTTAAAAAAAAATCAATCAAAAATTAATTTTTTGGTTGAAATTATTAGTTTAATTACTTTAATACTATGAACAAAATTATTTTTATATGTATTTGGAATTTTAATTGTATATTTTAAATATATTTATGATCAATGTTAGTTTTGTGAACTAAAAATTTAGAAATAATCTAAATATTTGAAAAATATTTATAATAACAAATTTATAAAATTTTAAATATTATATTATATTAAAGTTATAAATTTAGTGAAAATTTATAAATTAAAATAAATTAAAAATATTATAATTTTTTTAAAACTAATCTTCAACTAATCCCTGTTTATTACCTGATTAGTCTAAAATTAATATTTTGGTTGGCTCACCCCAAAGTTTTACTAGTTACTAGCAAAGTTTTAAAACATTGGTATTATCAAATGCCAAATAGTCGTTGTTCCTACTTATTTTCTTTTCCTAAACACTTCAAAATTCTATTTAATTTATGAAAGAGTCGTCCCTTGAATTTTTTTGTTTCCTGTTTTTTTCAAGACAACAATATTTGACCACGTCTGTTTTTATGAACAGAGTGACTCAGTCAGACTAGAACTATATGAGTTGAATCAGAACTAACTGTTGAAGACGTATATTGTTCTTGATCAAACATCCATATATCTTGTACAAGCTCACCAGAGTTGACTTGACATTTTTTTGTCACTCTCACTTGACACGTTTATTTAACTTTTTTTTAGCTAGTAGTTTAGTACTATGTGTATCGTTATAGCTTCCAGCTGACGTCACCATTAATAATTTTATCAAGAAAATTATGTTTTAAGTTATTAGATGTTGGCATGGGGACGATGTTGTTGTATATCTAAAAGGTACCTGAACTGTATTAAATAATTGTAATTAATAAAATGTTAGCAAAAGGATATATTATTTGAAACACATAACGCAACATAATTTCTTCGCCGGTTTCCCCAAGTGAACGCCTAAAAGCTTAATAGTAAAACAATTCCTACAACTCGCAACCGACAATATGAAATATAAATTACTCCAATATTTTCTTACATTTTCCTCGTGGCTATAAATATATCGATATTCAGTAAGCCGATTAAGCAATTGTGAGAAGTAATAACAAATATATATATATATGGTAAACAACAAATATATTCTTAAAAATTATGAAGTCGATTATTCTCGAAAACTTTAATTGAATGGCAATTTTGTTTTGGTGAATGTATGTAGGTAGTTTTATTTGATCCATTCTTACTATAAGAAATTAGGGTAAATATTTAAAGTCCAATTTAAACATTCGTCATCGAACGACGACGAGTGAACTGTTTTCGTCTTTGTTTGTAAAGTTTATTCCAGTGTATTTATTAAATATTAAAAGAGCATTTAACCCATAAAACCACATGTTTGTTTTCGCCAATAACAAAAACAAATATAATTGATTCAATTATGCATGAATTAATCTAGGTTCTTGATTTTTTGTCAACTAATCAAAAACTCATAAAGGGCCATTTATAAAGTAATAATCATATTCCAAAAACATGATTTAAGAATATGTATTCTATATTAAAGACTCACATCAAATACCGAGTTAGCCCACTATAAAATGCAAAGTTGTCTCTCTGATATATCTGCTCAATCACTCACATCTTAAAGTATAGCTTCACTCCTCTCACCAAAATTAATCCTATTAATTCTAATTGTCAGATCTCAATGGAGAAATTAGGCAGACGAAGCGAAGAAGAAAATTATCTAAATTATCTATGGATTCCTTTTCAGTTCCTCAATCAAACTCTCAAAGCTATATTCAAATGCTTTGGTCTTCTTCATCAAGATTCTCCGACAACGACGAAAACGACGTTGTCTCCGGTCACTTTAAACCAGCCGGTAAGCTTTTTATAACAACATGGGATTATTAACATTTTAAAAATGAGTGTTTGTATGTATTTTACTTTTTTTTTTTGTCAAACTTGTATTTTTATTATTTTAATTAAAAAAATTCCTTTTGATTTTGAAACCACTTTTTTTTTTCTCAAGATCAAATTAAGTTTGGATGACAATAAGGATCATGTTATAAATGTTAACATTCAGTCAATAACATCACATTTATAGTAGAATAAATATGGTTATTTTGGTTATTAAAGCTACGTTCATGTGTTTTAGAAGTATTATAAAATCAACCCAAACATGTGTTTAATTCTAATTGCAGGAGGAAGAAGATTCAGATGTAGTTGCTACGAAAGAAGAGGTCGTACTGGCGTCCACGGGCATTACAAACGGTATTGTTGCGACGTCTAGGGGCATAAAGATCAAAGCAAAAACAAAGAAGAAGGAAAGAGTTAGTTCAGGCCGTCCTGGCCAACATAATTAGCACTTTCAAATTATAATACTAGTATTAGTTCAATTATTTGCAGTCAATAATGTTTGTTTACCTTTGTTAATGATATTAACAATCCACAGACGCACAAAAACTGAAGCAAGCCCATTAGTAGTTAAGTAAAAGTTATTCTACAAAGTTTCATAATTATCTGTATTTTTTATGAAGAAAATACAAAATAGAATTCCATTATGTTCCTGTTTAATATACAAGTTAAGAATAAACTCTTTATACATTGTTTATGAGACAGCCGAGTTAATTTTTTTTTTCGGTCCGTATAGTGCAGTCAAATGACATTTTGGTATTTGATGGGATATTTGGGTTTAACAAAACTGTAGTATTTGATGCCATAAACAATTCAATTGCCATTACCAGTATTGCTATTTATTAATTGAACGCATTTAATATACATCCTTACCGAGTGTCGAAGGTTTATGTCCATAACCATTGTTAAACATTAAAGACTTACATACATAATTTTAGATTGCATTCATTAAAGAGTCAACAGTTCGTCCTTCTTCATAGTCCTATTAATTATTAATTGGTAACTCTATGGGTCCAATTTTTGCTTAAATTAAAATAACATGTAATTTCTCTTCTTTTTTTTGGACGTCGAACAACCATTTATTAACATTTTTCATTTATTGTTGTTGTTATTGTTTTAGGTTTATATTTTAATAAGATACTTCTAATGATTTAAACGAGGCAATGATCATATCACAAATTCACAATATTAATTACAAAATTAATGAGTGCTCTCTACGAGTAACGCATTGATTTATAATTTGATTAAACAAATACTCCACGAGGAACAGCAGCACCAACTTTTCAAATATTTAAACAATTTAACATTGAGCTTTTCTTTTTGGCCTCTTCATTAAAAAGGAAACGAAAAAAGAAAGCATTTCGTAAAGTCAATAAGTGATAAAACCTATAAAGCCATATTTGATGATAAGTCTTACGTCATTAAAAACCATGATTACATAAGAATGTATGGCAGGATCAAAGTTTGGAGGTCTGTGTTAATAAAAAAGCTTAGGCCTACAATAATCATTATCTCCGGAATATGAATATAGTATAATTTAGAAGGGACCACAGCAGTGATGAGTCTGATGACCATTAATGCATTAAGCCAACGACGAAAGAAGTACATTAAGCCAAAGGAATAATTATAATATGAATGTTTTGTTTATATAAAATTATTATACTATGAATGTTGGTTACTATTTTAGAAATTTGATGTGTGATATTAAAGTGTGAAACTGAATACTAATACTACTAATTATTTTATTATTTTATGCAAGAGAAACGTATCTTGCCAAACCATTGATTTTTTTTGTTTGTTTGACAAACTCCAAACCATTGACTATTTAAACGAGTTCAGATTTTTTTTTTAAGCAAAGTACCCAGTATGGATATTCGGAACACAATGAGCTGTTACTACTGTACTCTGAAATATGGGATATAATTGCTATCACAATACGTTAACCTACTGGTTTAACATGAGATTATCTTCTTTTTTTGGAACAAATTTTTGCAGGAGATTCTAAAATTTCTACCTATTCTATAACATTTTTACTATATTGTTCTCTGGTCTAAATTAAGTATTTATTTGAATAAATACAGAATGTTATTTGTTGTATTACGGATTCAACAAATCCAACATTTGTTTTTTTTTTTTTTTTCAAACAAAACCAAAGAAATCAAAGAGCGTGAAATGACTTAGACCAAGACAAGAATCCTCCAACGTCCATGTATTTGCTGCTATATTTTGACCGGACATAGATTAATAGTTTCAAAGTTGTTATTTTATTTATTTCAACTTGCATTTTTGTTTTGTATATAGTGGCACCAAAGTCTGTATGACTTTACAAAACCGATATTTCATAGACCCAAAACTAGTTGACCAACAACCAAAAAGTGAGAGTCCTTCCTTATAAAAAGAGTGGAATCTGATTTACGAAGTTCCATCATCAACCTAAACTACACACACACAAACACAATAGATCTCTTTCAAGAAGATAAAAACAGAAAGAATCTATAAGAAATCAACGATGGAGAATCTGAGAAACGGCGAAGAAAGCGATTCTAGTTGGATCCCATATACGTTGTTCCGTGAATCTTCAATAACAATTCCTGTTTTGAAGTTTTTTGGTCTCGAAAGATATTCTTCTTCATCATCCTTTTCTTCTTCGTCTTCTTCTGGGTCTCTTTCTTCTTCTTCGGAAGATGAGGGTATGGTTATAAGGGAGGAGGAAGAAGTTGATATGATCGTTGAAACCAGAGGGAAGGCTAAGGATAACAATCCACCACCAGAAACAAGCCCAGGAAAACCAGGCGAGCACAATTAGGCTTCATGTAAAAACTATACAAATAGTATTAAACAATTACTGTAAAATACATACAGATTTGCTTACTTGTAACATATAGTTTATAATAATAATAATAATAATAATAATATGATTTTTTTATTTCTTCTTCTTCTTCTTCTTCTTATGATTAACAGAAGTTAATTGCGGAATCACTCTTCTGATTTGTTTTGGGTGATAAACTTACTTGACACAGATAATGTAGGATCAAGCGAGTGTTAACTTAGTAAGAATAAGTAGTGATTGGTAGAGTCAAATGCAGGTTCAACCTGTATGGGCCAAATCAAATCGGATAGGCAATATATATAGTGTCTCTAAACTTTTGATTAATTTATATTTCCGTTTTCAAACCGATAACATTCCGCCGTTGGATGTATGACACGTCGGCGATAAACAGACGTAGTAATAAAAGTATATAATTACGAATTTATCCCTGTGGTAAGCACCCGCGCTTATTTTAATATTGAAATAGTTAAAAGAAAAAAAAAAAAAAAAAGTCAAACAAACTCTATATTCCTCCTTAGAGTACTATAAAATGGTTTTTTTTTCCCCTGGAGTCCAACATCAACCTCTTAATACACTGTTTTATTTAAATTGCAGATATCAACAACCCATTTAAGGAAGATGAATCTGCGCAGAGCACTGTGGTTCAAATAATGTTCCCTTCCTACCCACCAGTAAGTTATACTGGTCTTCAAGAGTGGGGTTTGACAATGAAGTGTGGCATTTTCATATTGGATCAAACTTACCTCTTCTTTTGTGCAGATTGTATGTGAATATGATTGGGCGACAGACGCACTTGAGGTGCTCAATCTTACTTTTTCAAAATGATACCATACTTGAAATACTTCAAATCTTGTTAATTTCAGGAATTCACCGACGATCTTATCAAGGAGACATTGCTCATGGACCAAAAGGACGAGTTCATTGTAAGCAAAAAAAAAAAATGTTTATGAAAGCTTTTGAGGAGTTTCTATAAATAACTCACCCATATGCTATACTTTTTCAGGAGTTTGTGAAAGAGCAAATCGACGAAACTAAACTAAGGCAGCTTATGAAGAGGTATTAAGTGTCAACACCCTCGGCAAAAGAGGATGCACATATAATTACATTTGCATCTCCCCTACTTGGTCAATGAAATTCTGCAAATTAGCCATTAAATCTGATATACTTTGTTGGTATTGTGTGCAGTCTTCGGTTATAAACAAGTACTTTGGGAAGGCTCACGAAGTCTTCTAATCAGCGGCAAACTTTAAACAACTGAAAATCAAAGAAAGCACTAGGAGGGACGAAACATTAAGCCTAAGATACAACAAGACACTATAATGTTCTTTTCTTCTCTGTTTCTCACTTTTTGATTGCAACCAGACATTTTATGAGAATCGAAATGGAAAGAGTAGGAACAGCAAATAGAGAGCTAAGCCACAAATTAGAGATGAGAAGCCGAAGAAGAAGAAGAAGAAGTAGGTTTGTTCCTCCTCTGTTGCTCATAGTCAGCATCATCAGTTTGAAGCTGGAATCTACAAACAGGACAAGAGTTTCTTGTTCCTAACCATGGCACAATACAATTCCCGTGGTAACAATGTCCACAAGGTAGCTTCTTACCAGTTTCACCCATCAGCATTCCTTCTTTACAAACAGCACAAACCATACCCATCTCTCTTTCCGAAGAACCAATCTCAAAAGTCTCCAACGCTTCTATAGCCGATTTCGCAGCTGGTGGTGCTCCTCTCCTTGCTCCACCACCGTCTCCTTCCGCTAAGTTTTGAAGCAAAGCTTCGTATCCGGCTGCGTCGTCGATGTAATCAGCTGGATTTCCTGTGTATCTGTCTGAATCCATACGGAATTCGATGGAATTGTCTTCGATACCCATTAAAATCTCAGCCCAATCGAGAATCCTGTTTCTTCCTGTTCTCGATCGTGTTGTTAGAGGGAATCGATTTCTTCTCCTAACATCTTCATCTTCATCTTCTTCCTCGTTGACGTTTAAATTCTCTTCCTCCTCTTCTTCTTCTTCTTCTTCTTCTTCTTCTTCTTCTTCTTCTTCTTCTTCTTCTTCTTCATCTCCGTCATCTTCATCATCATTATCGACTTCGTTTCTGCTATTGAGTTCCAATCTGAAGAAATCGTCTTCGTAAGATAATACATCAAGGTGTGTTGGTGACCGCTGCGAAGGCGCGTGAGCTAACAACCGGAGCATCTGGAGGAAATGCGAGCCAATACTCGAGTCATCGACGGTCAGATCTGGGGAAAGTGGTGGTGGTGCCGGCGACGAATAAACGGCGGGAATCGATTGGATTGACTCTACGAAACCTTTGTTACATTCGTAGCATACGACGAAGTCGTCTAGAGTTTCAACGGCGACGCGTTTGTTGCAGTGGTAGCACCAGTGGGACGCCGTTGTATCCGGAGATGACGATGGAACGTCGGACATGGTTGTTGTCCTTGTCGGGTTATCGGACTTTCGGGTCAGGCTTCGGATCCGATTAAAGTGATTGGAAGAAAAAAAGGGGGCCTCCGTATTATCTATTTATCTAATTCAATGACATTATAGCATCGCACTCGTTACCTAATTGACCCACCTATATTATTAGTGTATTATCCTTTTATTATTATTTTATCTGTCTCATAATATTTACAATGTTTAATCCTTTTTATTATTTTATCTGTCTCATAATATTTATTTACAATGTTTAATCCCCACTTCGAAATGATTTATTCGATTGATTTTTCTTCTCTATTCAAAGATGAATTTGACTATTCTATAGACAACACCATCAAAATTCTATAAATCTAAAGAACAATATAAAATCATGTCAAAGAGCTCAACTCTATCTGAAAAAAAAATATTTGCCATAGAATCAGCAAAAACAATGTCTTATTTGAGTATTCATATATTATTTGAATATTCATAATCAAATATATATAACTTTATAATAGGATACAACAGTCTCGAAGAAAAACAAAAGAAATCCCCTCCAAAAAAAGAAAGGTTTAAAATCCAAAACCAAATCCAAATCCATATCGTAACAACAAAATGATACAAAGAGCAACATAGAAACTCATATATAACAAAATACCATTAATTTATGGAAGAATGAAGAAAGGCTGATCCAATCAAAAGGTCTCTCCATTCACCAAATGTCGCAAATGGCAAAGCACCGTTAATCACCGGAAGAATCAACAGAATCACCCCAAAGATACTTCGCCGTACCCAATACGGAACCATAGTGTTACAACGCTTCTCTTTTGTCTCTTCTTGAGTCACACATATCGGACCATAAAGCAAACGATACAAAGCCAATGTGAAGACATTTGCAAAGAACTGCAAAAGGCAAAACACTTCCCAAAGACAAAGCCACAGTGTGCCGCTTCCACCCAATGTGTCTACGCAAAACTTACCCGGTAAACCGCAAAATATACCAAGAATTATAACGATGAAAGTTACCGGCATTGTCTGCTTTGCACCTGATGAGCGTTGGATTATGAAGTAAGTCATGATCATGATCATTAAGACACCGAAAGAGATCTGGAACCAAACTCGAATCCGACAAATGAAGATGTTGAACTCTGCGTTTATCAATGAAACTTGTTTAGGCATCCACCAAGAAGAACTTTTTCCCTCGGATGGCTCGCATATTGAGGTAGCTTCCATGATTCTCTGATGTGAGAAGTTGTAAGCGCCGAATGACATAGAAGCCGCCATGATGAAGACATTTACGATGAGCCAATCCATGATTCTTGTTACCATATCAGCCTTTCTTGCATCTTCTAATTTGGTTTTGCGTTTCTCAGCTTCGAATTCAAGTTTCGAAACATCCATCTCTAGCTGCGATTTCCCAAGATTGTTTGATTCGTAGCTTAGTTGTAGCTCCGTCTCTTTCAACTTTAGTTTTCTCATTGTAAGACCAATCTCCATGATCTTTAGGTCGTTTGCTCGTGCTTGCTCTTCTACCGACCTTTCAATTGTGGTCAAAGACATGGATGAGCTTCTTGGAACACTAGAGAGTTGTCGAGTCTCTTCGTGCAGGACAAGCTCATTCATTGAAGAGGTTGTTCTCACACTGCCTTGAATCCCTTCATAAGCAGATGTAGTAGATGAAGTTTCCTTTGCAGATAGCTCGGTGTCCGAGCACCCGTCTATTGTACAACGGTCTAAATTACAATTCCCAACATCATTATTGTCTAACTGATGTGGGAACGCAGCAGATTGATTGATCAATTTAAGGATCCTTAGAGTACTATTAAATGATCTCTCAAAGTTGGTCGCAAAGGAACCAAGATTATTGCCATAGACCTATAATCACCAACATTATAAGTTTAAAAGTCTATAAATTGTAGAATGCCAAATAAAACAGAGGACTGTTGACTTACATTGGCTAAAGATTCTCTGACAGCAGAAGCAGAAATCTGCAGAGCATAACCGACAAAAATTGAATATCAATACCAAAAAACAATCTAAGGCGTGAAAGTGATTGGACCGAAACCGAGAAAAAAACCATTTGATAATTCTCAGTACTTACCATTGCAAGATCATCAACATAAACATTCTGACCCGCGGCATTTGTTCTTTCAAGAACCTAGTGAACAAGAAGAGAAAACAAAAAGAGAGAGAGTAAAAATTACAGAGCAATGAAAAGTCAATGACTTTGGTGGCTAAGCAATATAAGTCAGGTTGGTATTTGGTGAAATTACAATCACTGCTACAACAAATTCGTGTAGAAAGGATCAAACTTTAAGACGCGTTTGAGAGGGAACGAATTCAACTGAGCCAGAGTAGGTTCAAATATTGCTTCAATGAAGCTCACCTAGCTTCTATTGATCGACTCTGATTCAAAGTTGAAGAGAATATCCTCTCACCTAGCTTCTATTGATCGACTCTGATTCAAAGTTGAAGAGAATATCCTCTCTTCGATTCAGGTTTAAATCAAGCATTGCAAATTTTTTATATTTACTGAAAGAAAAAAAAATCCAAATTCAAATCCTTTGTCTCTGATTCAGATTAGAACAAAAGATCCTCTCTTCAGTCCAGTTTTGAATCAAGAAGACCTTATTCATAAGACTTAGGTTAAATACTCCTTGGGTTGATTCCCTTAAAGATCCGAACTTTAACCACTAAAAACACCTAAACTTCAAGCAAATTCAATTACAGGAACAAAACTGAAACAACCAATAACAGACAACGATAAATCAAAAGCAAATTCCGTAACAAAAGAGCCATGTGATGTAATAAAGACAGAGAGAGAAAGTGAGAGATAAAGTTTGAGAATTGATCGAACCAGATTAGCAAAAGCTGCAAATGACATGCCTAGAGGAAGAGCCAAGGCTTCGGCTTGTCGTTCACCAACGCTTCGTCGAGCCATACCTAACCGCACCGACGGGTTTCGTAATCTATGAGCAACTCTTGAAACCCGTCGAGTAGAATTAGAGTTAGAGGTAAAAGATGAAGAACAAGAGGAAGATGAAGCTTCATCGTTATTCATTATCTCTTTCTTCTTTCCCTTAAGCTTTCTCTTTTCCAAATTCGATGGTTTCGGCTTCTTCTTCATCATTGTCTCATCTTTGAAATCTTCTTCAGATTGATGATTTGCCTTTGAATTTGCCGGATCGGTGATCGGATTTTGGGGTTCCGGCGAAGGAGAGAGGAGGATGGCTTCCATAGTCAATAAACATAACTTGTGGGGTTAATTTGGAACTTTGAGAAAGTATTTAACTTGAAAGAGTTTCGCCGCTTCGTGTCTCTGGATTTTCAAATTTTTTTAATTAGCCCAATCTAGACAAAATATGTAACCTAAATTCTTCAGATTGATGATTTGCCTTTTAAGATTTTCAAGTTCAATGAATTCGAGTAGGGTTATTAACTAAATAGATAATAATTTTGTTTTCTATTTAACGATGATTTGGTGTTTCTAGTGAGACATGTCTCTTATAAACAAAACTTGACCATGCTAGTTTATTTTCTAATGGGTTTAATGTTTCGTTTCGTAGATCATAATTTTTAAAATATTAATACTAATTTGAATTGTTTTTTTTTTTTTCAAACCATACCAACACTTAAAATTATATCACATAGAGCTAGACCTGTCACCGCACAATTGAAACTTTGGTAATGAATCATAAAAGCTCAGACTAGAACTAGAAGTTGTGTACAAAACATAGTCGGAATGTGATATTATGTTTTTCTACGGTATTCACTGAATGTTCATTGTCACGCAAAATTATATCGGATTCAAAAAATTTAAATCAAGGAATTGACTTTGTTCTTAATTTGATTTTACTAAGAAGTTATTTTCCTTGGAATCTTGGATAATGAGTTGGTGCTCGTCTTCAATGAATATGAAATCATATTCAGTTATTCACATTAGTCAGACCAGACATTTCATACTTTGGTATAAAAGCTATCGAGATTATCTACAAGCCCAAAGTCATTTAGTTAATGGCCCATTAACAGAGACGGACACTTTTTTGTGTGTGGCTCCGACAACACGATGATGTGTCTTAAACAACCAATCAAAACACTCGAACATCTGCTTCACTCATCTCATCTTACGCCACGTGTCATTTTCATATCCACCCCTTTATTTATCATTTTTTTAACATTCTCTAATTCATCCTGAACCTCAAACCTCTCACTGCAAAGTGCCAACAAAGAACAAGTCTTTCTCTTCTTCTTCTTCTTCAAAATCTCTTCTTTCCCTGTACGCAACTAATCTATGGAATGTTAAGGTTTTAATTTTGGGATCTCTTACCATAAATGTCGATTACTGCTTCTTCTTCCTCTTCTCCATCGTCATCTCTGCTTCTACCAAACATCAATTTCAACTCCAGACTGTCTTCAATCTCCCGTTCTGTTTCTATCCCTGGATTTTTCTTATCTAGAAATCGATTAAGCTACAATAACAATCTTCATCTTCGTACGAGATTAATCAGAGCTTCTAAAGACGATAATGTCGCTGTGGAAGATCGAGATAATGTAGTGATCAACGGAGATTATAACGGAAGTGTCCGTTTAAACAGTAACGGCTCTGTAAGAAAATCCGTTGATGGAGATTATAACGGAAGTGCTCATTTAAACAGTAACGGTAACGGTAGTTTGGTGAAGTATATGAACGGAAGCGTAACGGTGGAGACAGAGGAAGTCACACAGAAGAGAAGAGAAGAAGTGAGGAAGAAGAGAGTTGAAGATATTGGTCAAGAGGATGCTTGGTTTAAGAAAACTCAACAAAAGCAAGTTGAGGTATATTAAAGTTACATTCTTTAATCATTTTTATTTTCTTGAAATTTTGATAATTTATTGTTTGTTCAGGTATCTGTAGCACCAGGTGGTCGATGGAGTAGATTCAAGACTTACTCAACCATACAAAGAACATTGGAGATTTGGGGATTTGTTTTAACGTTTATTTTCAGGACATGGTTAAGCAGTCAGAAGTTCTCATATAAAGGTTGATACTTTGTTATTATTTTGCTTTATTTATGTAAAAGACCATTCTTATTTTTCTAGAAATTTCATGTGTGTATATATAGGGGGAATGACCGAAGAAAAAAAGATTTCAAGAAGGAAGGTTTTGGCTAAGTGGTTGAAGGAAAACATTTTGAGATTAGGTCCTACATTTATTAAAATTGGCCAACAGTTTTCTACTAGAGTTGATATTCTTCCTCAAGAGTATGTTGATCAATTGTCTGAACTTCAGGTTTGGTTTCTTCATTTTCAATTTGAATGTTACTGCTTGTGACATGTGAGGCTCTTCTTTGTTAACATTTATTTTATACTTTTCAGGATCAAGTTCCTCCCTTCTCTTCTGCTACAGCTTTATTGATTGTTGAAGAAGAGCTTGGAGGATCTGTTGATGACATCTTTGACCGTTTTGATTATGAACCTATTGCTGCAGCCAGTCTTGGTAAGTATTTTGTTATAATCTTCTTATAATAATAATAATCTGCACAATATTGGATGATAATAATTGCTTTGCTCCTTAATATATACAGGTCAAGTGCACCGTGCGAGATTAAAGGGTCAAGAGGTTGTCATTAAAGTACAGAGGCCCGGCCTGAAGGATCTCTTTGATATTGATCTTAAAAATTTGAGGGTTTGTGTCTCTGTCACACTCAATATTAAGCTATTTCATTTTGCAAGCATACTTACCTCATGTTTTGCTTCTGCTTTTTGCTTTTCTGAAGTTATTGGCTTTGTTATGCTTCTATTTAGGTGATTGCTGAATATCTCCAAAAGGTTGACCCAAAATCTGATGGTGCAAAGAGAGATTGGGTTGCTATCTATGATGAATGTGCCAGTGTATTGTACCAGGTTATTTTTCATCACTTCCTGTGAATAAGTTGTGGCCTAATTTTTCAGGATAGAAGAAAATGAAAAAAAACTGTGATTATGACCTTTGCTTTTCTTTACTCAATTCAAGAGACCTCTAAATAGCAATGACACAATGTGCTTTCTTTTTCAGGAAATTGATTACACAAAAGAAGCAGCGAATTCAGAATTATTTGCCAATAACTTTAGAAACTTAGAGTATGTAAAAGTTCCATCCATCTACTGGGAATATACTACACCTCAGGTATTAATATTACCTATGACCATTAGTTTTCACATTTATGAAGCCTTAAGCTCAAATGTAGTAGTTATACATTAAGTTCTTTGTAGGTCCTGACAATGGAGTATGTCCCCGGGATTAAGATTAACAAAATACAAGCCTTAGATCAGTTAGGTGTTGATCGAAAAAGGTTTGTATTTTCTTACATCTTTTCCTCAGATTTGAATATTTCATCCTTTCTCTTTGAAGCCCAAATAGTTTATTTGTTACTGATTTATGACTTGATAATGCAGGCTCGGGAGATATGCTGTTGAATCATACTTGGAGCAAATCTTATCGCATGGATTCTTCCATGCCGACCCTGTAAGTCTCTTTTATCATTTTCATTACCCTAAGTGTCAATTATGATTTGTTTGGTGTACCAATACAGAAAGACCACACTGTAACTTGCTTGTGTATCTTTCTGCAGCACCCTGGGAATATTGCGGTTGATGATGTCAATGGCGGGCGGCTTATATTTTACGACTTTGGAATGATGGGAAGGTAATTCAATTTATGCTACAATATAACTACGTTATCATGTGAAAAAACTCCTTCATCATGACAAATACAAACCGGTTCATTGATAATTGATGGTGAAGGTAGTATGACTTTCTCGACTATACCTGTTGGACTAAACTAATGGTTTTTTTCCACCCAATCGCTTTCTCTTGTTTATTGCAGTATCAGCCCCAATATTCGAGAAGGTTTATTGGAGGCATTCTATGGCGTCTATGAGAAGGACCCAGATAAGGTATGCTTTCTATGGTGTTCTCACTTTCATTCGTCTACCTCCATGCCGCTTTGTGGGACTTGAGCTCAAACCTTCTTTTGGCAGGTCATTGAAGCTATGGTTCAGATGGGTGTGCTTGTACCAACTGGAGATTTGACAGCAGTCAGGAGAACAGCACTGTTTTTTCTCAACAGGTAATTTGCCTGATCTGTGTTTCTTGTTTGGTTTCTCTAAACTATGTGTGAGAGTGGTGTGCGTAATATATCCCTCTGATTAGCTGATTTTGTCACAGTTTTGAAGAGCGGCTTGCTGCACAAAGAAAGGAGAAAGAAGAATTAGCGGCAGCAGAAGAGCTTGGATTTAAGAAGCCACTAAGCAAAGAAGAAAAGCAAGAGAAAAAGAAGCAACGGTTGGCTGCAATCGGAGAAGACTTATTAGCCATTGCAGCTGATCAACCTTTTCGGTTTCCCGCCACATTCACATTTGTTGTTAGAGCCTTTTCAGGTTGGTAATGTCATTCAAATTTGTTTCGACCATTCTTTAATGTTTTTTCGTTTAAAGATTAAACTCAACAAGTATATTAATGGTTACTTTCTCTCTCTGTAGTACTGGATGGCATTGGCAAAGGTCTTGACCCTCGATTTGATATAACGGAGATTGCAAAACCGTGAGTCTACATAATATATTACTTCTATCTTATTGTTAATCAAAAGAGTACTCAAAAACTTATGCTCTCCAGCTATGCTTTGGAATTGCTACGGTTTCGGGAAGCTGGAGTAGAAGTCGTGATAAAGGTATTAGAGCAAGGCTTATCTCTTACTCCATATATGATCTTAATTCATAGCTTTAATACTCATATTCAGTAAAATTCACTTGTATAGGACCTGAGAAAGAGATGGGACAGGCAATCACAAGCATTCTACAATCTGTTTAGACAAGCTGATAGAGTTGAAAAGCTAGCTGTAGTCATCCAACGACTTGTAAGATACTTACAGATCCACCAGTCACACGCTGCCTGAATTTATTATCATGATCTTATGAGCTTATTTCCATATCTATGTTTTCTCAGGAGCAAGGTGATTTGAAGCTTAGGGTCCGAGCGCTTGAGTCTGAGAGGGCATTTCAACGAGTTGCAGCTGTTCAGAAAATAGTAGGAAGTGTAAGTAGAGCTTTCCCTTCTCATGTCTTTGTCTATATCTTTGAGAGAGTGTAACATACGCGAGACTCAAAAACAAGAATCTTTCTTCAAAACTCAGAAAGCATGTCATTTGTTCGGTTTTATGAGTTAAAATGTTGGTTTCTTTTGCTCTTTTGTTTAACACAATGTGCCTTCCAACAGGCTGTGGCTGCTGGAAGTTTAGTGAATCTCGCAACGATTTTGTATCTGAATTCTTTAAAAGTAAGTTGTTACTCATCAAAACCCAATCTCTCTATAACCTTATTGTCTGCTCAAGATTAACATATATTATTCTTGTTTCTCAGACACCTGCTACAATAGCATATACAGTCTGTGCTTTCTTCAGTCTCCAAGTTCTAATCGGAGTTATAAAGGTTAAGAAGTTTGATCAACGCGAAAAACTGATCACTGGAACAGCTTAAAAACTTCTTGGTATATTTTTTTTTGATATTGAATCATTAGAGATGGAGAGGAGACTCTGGTATTTATTAACGAAGATATGTAGAAATTAGGAACTCTTTCGTAAAAATATTTACTAGTTGCACTCAGAAATGTTTGTAATACTACTTTAATAAATTTTTTTTTTTCAAACAGAAATCATTAAAACTGAAAAAGGATATATAACTATGATTATGATTTTCTCTTAAACTTATACACAAGGATTATACAAAGCTAAAGTGGAAATAACTGGAACAAACCATGAAAACGTTTCAATCAACTGGCATTACAATTGTTTTGTAATAAAGTACTAATCCTTTGGTGCTGGGGAAAACATAAAGGCAGAACTAATAAAATAAAGACCTGCAAACACTTGAAAAAGGAATTTGAAATATACACTAAAAAGACCCGGGAAAACAAAACTGAAATAAAAGACCTCATATTCTGTAGTAAACCAAGTTGTCTCTGACTCTCTCTCACTAATTAGTAATTATTAGTCATAACCAAGTCGGTCAAGAGAACCCATGAATTGATTGGTTCAGTTCAAAAACCGGTTTAAACCAGAGATTATTTGCCGGATAAAAAAAAGTTTAGGTTTTTCGGCGAAGCCAACAGCGAAAGGGCTAAAACCTTAGAAAAGCCGGACAGAAAGGCGAAGAGAGCGACTAGGGAGAAGCTAAATTTTCTGAGGAGTTGTGAGATTCTGTGCAAGGAGGAACAAATCATGTCTGGTGTGGCGGCTTTTGGACAGTTGAATCTCGAAGAGCCTCCTCCGATTTGGGGATCTCGTAGTGTCGATTGCTTCGAGAAGCTAGAACAGATTGGCGAAGGAACTTACGGGTATTCTTATCGACTCTTGCCTCTCTTTTTTTCCTTGATTCGAATTGATTTTGTTTTCGTGATAAAGATCTATTTTTTTCACTACTTTCAAGTGATTCCGCTAGGGCAACTTGATATATTGGCTTTTGAATCGGTTTTGATTCTTAAATTCCCATTGATATTGATCCATGTATTTTTGATTTGAAGATTTTATCCTATCTCGTTTTTGTTCATTGAGTGAATTGGGGATTCTTATATTCTTTAGAATTGATCCTCGTAACATGTAGAAATAGAGTTGCCTGATTGTCTTATGCTTGATTAGTTTAAGAATTGTAATATAACATATGAAACTAGCTCTGCTTATATGTCCTAGTTAGTGTACAGATTGATTTATGTATTTGGCTTTGGTTTTGCAGTCAAGTTTACATGGCTAAAGAAATAAAAACTGGTGAAATCGTAGCTCTGAAAAAGATTCGTATGGACAATGAAAGAGAAGGGGTAGGCTATATGTGACTACTAGTTTTGAAAAGTCACAAACTTTGTGAGTCCAGTATGACTTTTATATAATTCCCTTATCACTGTTTGCATGAAGTTTCCTATAACAGCCATCCGGGAGATTAAAATTCTGAAGAAGCTACATCATGAAAATGTCATCCATTTAAAAGAGATTGTGACCTCTCCAGGTAATAAGAAACACTTAGTTCATCTTTAGAAATCCCGTTCAACAGGCATTTATGTTTGATACTTTGAGTTTTGTGATTGTTTTTATTTAAAAGGTCGAGATAGGGATGATCAAGGAAAGCCAGGTTAGTGAAACTTACTCAAGATACAGTTTTTTTTTGCCTGAGTTACTTAGATATGACTTTGATAGATCTATTTGAAAATATCTATGCTTGCCTAAAGCTTGTGGCTTTTCTCCAAATTTAGATAATAACAAATACAAGGGTGGAATCTACATGGTCTTTGAGTACATGGATCATGACTTGACTGGACTTGCTGACCGTCCTGGACTGAGATTTACGGTCCCTCAGATTAAGGTATTGCATGGCTAGGTACCTTGTTGTAGTAGCCTTTGCAAAACCTAATTGTTACGACTTTGTCTGACATTTCAACCTATGTAAAAAAAAGTGTTACATGAAGCAACTCCTCACTGGGCTTCACTATTGTCATGTCAATCAAGTGCTTCACCGTGATATAAAAGGTGACTATCCTAAATGCATTGTTGACGTCTTGGTTCTGTAGTCTTTATTTGTTAGTTCACCTACAATATTTTGGTGCAGGTTCAAATCTCCTTATTGACAATGAGGGAAATTTAAAGCTTGCGGATTTTGGGCTTGCACGGTCTTATTCTAATGATCATACTGGAAACCTTACAAACCGTGTCATCACTTTGTGGTATAGGTATGTATGCCTACAAACTTTATAGTTACAATAAAAGAGATGGAGAGTAAGGATTGCTTATTCCTGTTTATTCTCTATTAAATGCATCTTTTACTATGGTAGGCCACCTGAATTGCTACTTGGTGCAACGAAATATGGACCAGCAATTGACATGTGGTCAGTTGGTTGTATATTTGCCGAACTTTTGAATGGAAAACCAATCTTGCCTGGGAAAACTGAGGTCAGGATCTTATATTTTTTAATTAGCCGCAGTGTGTTAGTATAGTGTTTTTGATGATATATCCACTTACCCTATTTCATTCAAATGGTTATTTTACAGGGTGAACAACTGAATAAAATTTATGAACTTTGTGGATCAGCTGATGAAAACAACTGGCCTGGGGTTTCCAAGATGCCTTGGTATAACCAAATGAAATCTTCTCGGCCTTTGAAGCGACGTGTAAGGGAGATGTACCGACAGTAAGTAGATACCATTATGTGCGACACTTTTATACAACAATTACTTTGATTCAGTAGAGATCTTATTTTGTTATCTTCTTTTGCTATAGTTTTGATCGCCATGCCCTTGAACTACTAGAGAAAATGTTGGTGCTTGACCCATCCCAGGTACTGAATGTTTTTTTAAACCAGAAAATTATTGTCTGGAGTATTGGCTAATTGCAGAAATTAAGAGCCATGATCATGACATTTAAGTACTTTTAAGTTTTTTTTTTGTTGGTGCAGAGAATATCTGCCAAGGATGCACTCGATGCTGAGTACTTTTGGACTGATCCGTTACCCTGTGATCCAAAGAGGTAATCAAATTCTCTTAAGTTTCTTGTTAATGTGAATGAAAACCCATTTGGTTTATCATACGTGAACAAATGATGATCAAGAAAAATTAGTGAATGCTTCAACCTCACTGAAACTGTCTTATGTTAACAGTCTACCGAAATATGAATCATCACATGAGTTCCAGACAAAGAAGAAGAGGCAACAGATGCGCCATAATGAGGAAGCAGCCAAAAAACAGAAACTGCAGCATCCACAGCAGCAACACTCTCGTTTACCTCCACAGCAGCACAGTGTCGGTCAGTCTCATGCTGCTCCACATTGGCCTGCAGGACCAAACCACCCTATGAACAATAATGCACCACCAACCCAGATAGCTGCTGGTGGACCTGGTAGTCATTACTATGGAAAGCCCCGTGGTGGTGCACCTGGTCCAAACCGGTACCCTCCTAGCGGAAACCAGTCTGGTGGTTATAATAATCAGAGCCGTGGAGGTTACAGCAGCGGATCGTATCCTCCACAAGGCCGAGGTGCACCATATGGTGCTGGTCCAAGAGGACCTAGCGGTGGCTATGGTGTTGGAGCGCCTAACTACTCACAAGGTGGTCAATATGGTGGCTCTGGTGGTT
This sequence comes from Nasturtium officinale, assembly GCA_963854855.1. Classification (NCBI taxonomy): domain Eukaryota; kingdom Viridiplantae; phylum Streptophyta; class Magnoliopsida; order Brassicales; family Brassicaceae; genus Nasturtium; species Nasturtium officinale. The sequence goes on from OY978502.1 coordinate 15,271,950, forward strand.
CTGGAAGAGGTCAGAATCCAATTGGTGGTGGTAGAAACCAACAATATGGATGGCAACAGTAAAGAGCTCAAAGACTCATATGGAGTGTTCTTGATTTGATATCTTAAAGGCAATTGTGATTCTTCTAATGAAGATTTCCGAGAAACAGAATCTATTTTCATTTGTTTTCCCTGTCTTTATAGCATTGTTCCAAACATTTTGTGATATTGATGAAATGGAGTAATAGACGTAATTATGTATGTTTAGATCTTTTTTTTCTTCGTGGCCGAGATATATATATATCAGAATTTAGAACACAACAAACCAATTTGGAATTTCCAAATCTTATTACTTATCTTGCAACCAATGTTAATAACCTATCCCGTTTTGAAGAGGAAAAAAGGCTTAAAAAATCAGAGTAAAACCCGAAAAAGGAAAAATCTCTCCTCTGACCAGTTATCGTTTCTTGTCTTATGCTGATTCTACTTTCAAGACAACTTTCATGAACTCATAAACAAAGTAACTGATCGCTGCAGAAGGCAGAACCTGCAATTATGAGAGATATAACAAAGTTGTAAGACAGATTAAAGAGTTTGTCGATGACTAAAATAAAGAAGTTAATATACCTGCAATAAGCTGGGGATCAAGCCAGCATATAGTGCAGGAACACCACCTTGTTCAATGATCTTCACACATGTAGCCACCGCATTTAACTTTTTCGCGTGTGATTGCATTTGTAAACGCCTTCTCACAACCTCAAATGGATAAGTTGCTGCTTCTGAGCAAGCCCCTGCAATTGCTCCGTATAACAAAGTTCTCATGGGACCAAGCTCGAGTTGATCGAAAGCGTTAAGTTCTTCACCTTCTTGTTTCACGTGTTCAAGCCGTTTCTTGCCTTCCGGAGTGTGAAGGTAAGCTGATTTCAAAATATCATAGACACCATAGAACACAGCTCCCGATGGAGCCATACTGACAAGTGAAGGTACAAGACCTTTATATAATGAAAAGAAACCTTCGGTCTGAATCATGTGACGGAATGCACCAACTACGCCACCTAATGCCTCTCCACCAGGTGCCACCATAACCGTTCTTATCTGCAATTCAATACCAAAGTACTGCTGTGGAACTTCAAGAGAACGGTAAAAGAAGCTGAAGGAAGTATTTGTTCTGATTCCACTTACGGTATCAAGTGGTAGACAAAGCAAACTAGCTGTTACTCCAGCAGCTGCACCAGAGACAAACCTCTCGAAATTTGTAGTTTCTTCGTTCCCAGACAATTTCAGAAGCTGACCTCTATATGTATCATATGCATAGAAGTTGATAGACTTAAAAGGAGCAGTTCTGAGAATATTAACCAAATTCCCTTTCCAAAATCCTCTAATCCCTTCAGTAGTTGCAATCCTCTGAATGAGTCCAAGAAGATTCCGTTGCTCTCCGCGAACAATGTATTCTAGCTTCATCCGCTCAAGAGGTGCAATGCAAGTTCTGCTTAAACCAAAATCCTAAAACCCAATGAGCCACCAAAACTACAACATATCACTAAGTAACCACAACACTTAAAGTCTACAACTTTAGACTAACTAATCAATCTCATATAACCTATAGAATAAGTAAAGAAGAAGGAGAGGACCTTGAAACCATGGCAGCAAAAGCTCCAGCCCATAAATGTTTGGTGGTGTTGAAAGCTACTGATCTATTTTCCTTAACTCTAATCCTCTCCGCCGCTTCTTGACCTCCACCGATCAACACCGAATCTTTCTCCGATTTAAAACCGTTTTGATCATTATACCCTTTACCTTCTTCTTCCTCACCATTACTCTCCTTTATAGATAAACTGAAGGACAAAAACAGAGGCTCCCTGGTCCCATCTCGTCTCCGAGACTTGAAAAAACTCGACTTTCGTATAAATCGACACGAATTGATTGAACAATTCTTAGAGGGAACAAAAGAGACAGACGAAGAAGGAAGAGATTCTTCGAGAAACAATCCGCCGAGGATTTGACTATTGTGATCCAATGATTCTGATCTGATAGCTTCAGCTATCCATCGATCAAGACCACGCATTTTACTGGGTTTCCGATTGTAAATTCGACAAATTGAGCAAATCGGAAATTTCAGCAGACCCAAGAACACAAATTTGAATTAATAGTTGGTGGATCTTAAGGAAGAAGAGAGGTGTTAATGATTCTAGGGTTCTGCGAAGAGAAAGTAATATTGATAGTTTATAATTATACTTGTAGTTGCTATTTCTGAAGCTTTCTTTAATGGTTAACGCCGTCACTTGTCGTTTGTCACTAACATCATTCTCGCCGCAAAGACTATTAGGTTGGTTCTGGTGAAAGTGTGACTTGTTGGTTTTTTTCTGGTGACGATGGAAAATAGTTGACACGTCATCATTAATTTTCTCATACGAAATTTTATATTTGTTGACATTAATAAACAAGATAAGAGTTTTGAGAAAGTTATCTGATATCTCATTAGACAAAATATTTCATCTCATATTTGTTATACCAAAATCTACTTTGTTTTTGATTCCATGTGTTTGAGATTTGCAGATGAGAAGGAGAAATCGTGAGGAGTGAGGACTCAGCAGAAGCCTTGTACGGAGGAATGTTATCGTCAATTCGCTGCTTGCGCTCCTTATAAAACACACACAACAAATGGTTTCTATGACATCAAACAACATTTCGAATAACAAAGCATGATCTTCTCTTTCTTTTTTTGGTCTCATGTACATGAAAGCAAAAGCAAAATCACGAACCTACCTCATTTTTTGCAAAAACCTAAAACCCCATTTTTAAATAGAAACAGATGAACAAAGGTCCTCTATTTTTTTTTGTCAAAAGATGAACAAAGGTCTAATAGTTAACTTAACATCGTTTTTGCTGCTCAAGGTGTGACTTTTGGTCTCTTCCATTTTTTTTTTTTTCTGGTGATGACGGCAAATTAGTTGACACGTCATCATTCATTTTCTCTGATTAGATTTTGGTTTTTAATCATAATGTGATCTTAATGTAGCAAATTACAGAGATTTTCACGTTAGAAATGAGTTAAAGATCAATCGAAAGGGCAGTAAATTATCTTATTAAAATTGTTTTATAGATATGTTAGTCTAATCAGTAAAACAATAATTGATCAAATCATAAGTTGCTGAGTCTGTAAGGTATATAAATATCATTAACAAGAACAATTGCTCTGTTGATGCGCTGCCTGAGATGAATTAGTGAATGGCTTAAGGTTCACATCCACCAAATCTTCTTGTTTCTTCCAAGAAACTGTCTCATTCCCCTGTAACACCGATGTAATCTTAAAGAACAAAGGCTGCACTCAAAAACAACAACTACTTGTTACGATAAGATTTACTTCATAGAGAATAATACAACAATCACATGGAAAATTTGTGTGTGTTGTTTACCTTAATGTTGAATCCAACTTTTGCACTAGTCTCCATGAACAAAGCTCCAAGGTCACGAGCTTTATTATCTCCTTCCTCTATGGATACTTGCCTGTTGTTGAATCATCAAAAATTCATGGATTTTTTTTTTGTGTGAAACAAAACCTATCTTTTGTTGATTTGATCGGTTGTTTCGTATTGTTATACCTTTTATTAACAAGATCGGTTTTGTTACCAACAAGAAATATAATGACATGGTTGCCTCTTATAGCACGAACATCTTCAATCCACTTGGAAGTGTTCAAAAACGATTGCTTATCTACACATTCGAGAATTTACAACTTAATTGTATTGAATAGTAAAAGAAGAAGAAGAAGAAAAAACGAAGCATAGAGTAAAAGTAATATTTAACTGGCAACATCATAGACAACAACAGCAACAGAAGAATCTCTGATGTAACTTGGTACTAGGCTTTTAAATCTCTCTTGTCCTGCTGTATCCCTGCAATATTTCTTATAAATGTATAATAATGTATTTGCATAGCCAAAGATAAATAATAAAATCAAATTACCAAAGCTGTAGACGAAAAGTTTTATCTTCATGCCGCATTGTTTTTGACAAATAGTCTACTCCTATTGTAGCCTGTAATTAAAACAAAATGCCCCAAAAAATACGAAAATTAAAAACCCTAATTTTGATTACGAATTCAATCTAGATTAATTAATCAAAGCAAAACCCATGTGGATCATCATCATAAACAAGAGCAAAAAAAAAGAAAAAAAATCTGGGTAACCAAAATTAAGCAAACACAAAATCGAAGGAGATGGGAATACCTGATAACTGGTGTCGAAGTTGCCGTACATGAAACAAGTGATGATGCTGGTTTTGCCTACGGCTTGATCTCCCAGAAACACTAGCTTGTAATTCCATAAATCTGCCATCCCTCCACCTATTTTCATTTTTCTCTTCCAAATATTTTTATGGCTCATGTCACCTTTATATTCATACCCGCCTATTATTTTTTGTTCAAACTATTATATTTTTTTCTATTTTTTTTATATTCGAAGTTAATGAGAATAAAAGGCTTCACATACACATACTATTCTTTGTCAAAATTATTTAATGGCTAGTTTTGGTAATTTGATAGAAAATGCGACTCTGATTTTAATCATATCTCCATCGTTAGGGATCGTGTTACATATGTTATGTGCTCATCCAAATTCTAGCTGTGTTAAATGCCATAAAAACGCCATTAACAACTGTCTCATATTGTTGTTGTCCATTATGATAATGGGACTTTGCTTGAATTGCGTTGGCTATGAAGTCTCTAACTATCGGCTTTACATGATCACAATATGTTTGAAAAGTGATGCCATCATACAAGAATTTAGATCATTCCATGTATTAGCATCTTTCCATAACTATCAATGTAATAATACAATGTCTTTCGAATGCTCACAAGAATCACTATCCATTCCTCTAGTTAATTAGTTATGGCAAATAAGATTTTTCATTCTTGAACTTAGCACCTAACCTGTGAATAGAAAAGGTCATTTACTTCTTAAACCTTCTTCTTCTTCTTGTCAACGTATGGATATTTCTGGTACAATGAGATACTACTCATCACTAGAGGAAGAGCCACAAGGCAATATGATGAAGGCGGTTTTCCTTCAAACGCAAACTGAAGTAGTGCCGTCACAAGCAATGCCGACACAATCACAAATCCCTAAAAATCCAAAATCAACAGTATATACCATATATCAGCCTTTGATTGCGTGTATAAACAAAGATTGGGAGCGTGGTTTTTTTTAATAGATTTACCTTTCTCACACCACCGGCATGTGATGTAACTAGACCAACAAGAATTCCACCAAGGGCATTGCTTATTACTGGGACCTGTAAGAAAAGTCACCGTGCATATTAACAATCAGAAAAAAAAAAATAACAGTATTTCTGACAACACCATCGTTTTAGGATAAAAAAGAGAGTTATTACCAGTGTCAAAGCAGTCCAACCATGAAAGAAGCCATATCTTTTAATCGCTTCACCATCTGGAGATTTAAGGGTACTTGCTAACAAGCAGAGACTTCCAACAACAGACATTTCGACTGTCATTAGGTATGATGAATGCTTCTTCACCTGTAAAAGTGAGTCAGTTACGGCTACGTATGAATTGAACTACAGAATTTGTATTAGAATGTAGCATTTTATGTTCTGGATGACCTGCGAAGCCCATTGACATAGAGAAGACGCTAAACCCGAGAGCACAGAGGCTACCAAGACGGGGATAATTCCATAAAACAGCTTTTGTTCCGGATTAATCTCACTTGAACCTTTGTTAGAGCCTTCACCTACACTTAAAAGGACTGCTGCCATGATCAATAAACACAACGCTCCTACTTGCTGAACCGATTGCTTCTGCCTACAAGATGTCATACGAGATGATTAGTTTTAAAAAAGCACCACCATGTCTGAACATCATCAAGCTACTATCAATTCGTCACAGTATCCTCAAAACACTAAAGCTATAAGCAAGAAAAAAGGTAAAAATTATTAAGAAGCGTGTTTTCACATTTTGAAAGGAAGGAAACAAGAAAAGACAAATCTGATAGGTTCAGACAGTTCCCATATCTAGTAAACTCATTCGAAAAAGATTTCTAGGGCCAGGGAGGAGCTTCACAGATGTAGTAGGCAACCATGTTAGAGTAAAGAAGTATCAAAACAAAGTTATTCAGGCAATCACACAGCAAACACGATATATAGGCACTAGCTCATGAGAAGAAAAATCCCCACGAACTCAGAACTTCAAGCACTCGATCACACAAACAAGACCATTTGAACAAGAAATAGAAGATTACCTTAGTATTATGAATGTAAAGAGTGCTGTGAAGAAGATTTTCGTCTGATTCAGAATTGAAAAAGTCAAGGAATCAAGATTCCTGTATGAGATCTGCAGCAAACTGTTCTGCAATGCATATATGGCTGCAGGAAGTCCTGATGCAGTCAAAGATCTCATCAACGTCCACTCTTTTGATAATCCCTTCAAACTACCATCTCTTGCCATGAGAATCAGAGCACATAGGACCTGAAAATAAAGGACATAAAACAGAACCATAGGAATTTACAGAAAAAATGTATTTCATAAATGTGAAATTTCAAAAGTAGAAAGGAGAAAATTGATCAAGTACCTTAACAATCTCACACGTCAAAACAGATGAAGTTACAATAACATCTTTCCTGCAAAAGGATAATGATAGTCGGATATCATACCAAGTAAAGAATGTGGTGTGATCAAATCATGCTATAGACTAGTGACCAAGCCTACTAAATTGTAACTATCTTTGGCCTTTTTCTGCAATCTAGTTTCATAATTTGAGCATAGATGTCGAAATCTGCCAAAGTAACTCAACATCAAGTACTAGATTACACAAAATATTACCCTGAAAACACTATGATGATGAATAATAACTAATTAACGCACCATTTTAGCAAAATAGTAGATTCAAATTCATCCCTAATACTAATAATGGTCAGAACTGGCTAAGTGTTACAGTGATCATCGTCTTTCATCACAGTAACAACGAGAATACATCAAAATCGTCATATACAACTTCGAATTGTAAGCTTCCTTCACTATTCTAGAACCGCAATTCGCATATTGAGTCGATAAAAGCCAACAAAACAGATGCCAGAAATCAAACTCCCTCTCTACATAAAACTAATCAAAACCAAATCTCTCATTCCCCAAATAAACGCGCGAAATTTACAGAATACGAACGCGACTATCACCTTCATCAGATAATTTTAAAGGCATAGTATGTTTCCAGAGATCGTACCCGATGCAGCGTTTTGAGATCAGAGGTTGTGCTCCGTACTGAAGCGTAAGCAAAATGGAATAAAACAAAACCTTAGTGCCCATACTCGAAGGACTCTTCACTCCGTTAGGCTTCGCCATGAATTTCCGGCCAACGAGAATCCAAAAAATCGCCTTCGCTTTGGTTCGACAATATTGGGCTTGTGCTTTGTACAAAGTACAAACGCTTTTCCTTCTTTCTACAACCTTGGTACTCAAATCTTCTTCTTCTCAAAGGAGGAACCACGAGAACGTCGTCGTTTTGTTTGACTAGTATTTAAAGTATAAACCATAATTATTGTCTTCATAAGGAAACACTGTTTTGGAAATATTGCAACATTATCCATCAACTTTGCCAAAACTAGAAAAAGAAAACAACTCCATATTTTCATCATAAAAAAATTAATATATATGTCAAAATTGGTGGGCCGTAGATCTTTTTTCCTTAAAACTAATTGATAGAAACTTAATTGTACCATTTGTAAAAAAAAAGTTTGGGAAGAGAAATAAAGTTAAAAGGAAATCTACAACTTTTGTCAAATATAAACATGTTTATTTAAAACCAGCTGATATTTTCATATAAAACCATTTATACTGTTCGTTAGTGAAAGTGGAAAGTAGAGTGTAAATAAAAGGTGAAAATGTCAGAACTCGGCACAGATCAAATCATAATGAGTGTTCCTTTCATCAAACCAATATTATTGCATTATTGGAATATATATCCACTAAGCCTTCATTTTCATTATGTCGGAATGAGATAATGCGACTTCAAATTAATTTGTAAAGCTATACAAATGAATATTGAGCCGTTGTTGCATTCGTTCAAATTCAGTCCGTGATTTCGAAATGTGAAAGGCCAAAGGAAGCTTATGATAATTCCAAGTACGCGACAAAACAAAACCTAATGGACCTCGTGATAATGATCCAGTGGGATATAGAAAATTAGAAATATCTGGCCTATCACAACAATGAGTCAAACACAACAACAACAACAACAAAAATTAGGGTTAAAAGTAAATTAAAATCTTAAAAATTGTCAAAATCAACGGCTGTGATTGAAAGCCACCCTATAAATTCAATTCACATTTGCTTCTTCTTCATCCATTTCTCAGGTTAAGCCATTGTTTCATTCATTCATTGCCACCACCATGTGTGGGATTCTCGCTGTCCTTGGTTGCATCGACAACTCTCAAGCTAAACGTTCTCGTATCATCGAACTTTCTCGCAGGTACTCTCAATCTAAAGGTTTCAACTTTTTTTTAGGGGAAATGTGTTGGTTTTTACTCAATTGAAAACTCACTGTTTGGTTTAGTTTCAAAAAAGATTTGATCTTTGAGGAAAATGTGCAAAACATATATAGACCCGAATTGATGTTTTAGATTGATTACTTTTGTTTGTGCAGACTAAGGCATAGAGGTCCTGATTGGAGTGGACTCCATTGTTATGAAGATTGTTATCTTGCTCATGAGCGTTTAGCCATCATTGACCCAACTTCTGGAGACCAACCGCTATATAACGAAGACCAGACTATCGCTGTCACCGTAATGTCAAAATTTATTAGGACCTTTGATGCTTGCTTCTCAATTTATCATCTGGATGGTGAAGTAATGGTGCTAGTGATTTCAGGTCAATGGAGAGATATACAATCACATGAGTTTGCGTGAAAAGCTAAAGTCTCATCAATTCCGTACTGGTAGTGACTGTGAAGTGATTGCACATCTTGTAAGTATGCATAATTTGGAAGAGACTGGATTGTTGCTTTTGGCTTAACATCTTTTGCCAGTAATTGAATATGTGAGTGAGCATCTCTGTTGTTGCATTTTATGTCTTGCAGTACGAAGAACATGGAGAGGAATTTATCGACATGTTGGATGGAATGTTTGCGTTTGTTCTTCTTGATACACGTGACAAAAGTTTTATTGCTGCAAGGGACGCCATTGGCATCACTCCACTTTACATCGGATGGGGTCTTGATGGTATAATATTCTAACATTTTCCGAAGAAATTCACTTCATAGGGTTAAGCTTATTCTATCTTGTCTAGTCAATTAATTTTCTAGTGTTTGATTAAATCCTTTATAGGTTCTGTCTGGTTTGCTTCCGAGATGAAAGCGCTTAGTGATGATTGTGAACAGTTTATGTCTTTCCCTCCAGGCCACATCTACTCAAGTAAACAAGGTTTGTATACCATTCAACTCCAAATTTAGTCTATTGTATTGGATTTTCATTTGTAATAATTTTTTAGGCATTTTTTTCAATGTAGAAGTTTCATGTATTGTCTTTACTACTTTCTTGTAGGAGGGCTTAGGAGGTGGTACAATCCTCCGTGGTACTCTGAGCAGGTTCCTTCAACTCCATATGATCCTTTAGTTCTGCGAAATGCTTTCGAGAAGGTATGTGTGGAGATTTATTCTCTTCAAGGTCTTTTTCATTGTTGCAACGTTTACTGCAGTTGCTGAACAGTTTTTGGAAATACTGCATGGATGTGATTTTCCAATCTGACCTTTTTCAGGCTGTTTTAAAGAGACTTATGACTGATGTGCCTTTTGGAGTTCTCCTCTCTGGAGGGTTGGACTCATCTCTCGTTGCTTCAGTTGCATTAAGGCATTTGGAAAAATCGGAAGCTGCTAGTCAATGGGGTTCAAAATTGCACACATTTTGCATTGGTTTGAAGGTCATCACAAATTCAAGCTTAGCATCAGATTTCTTATATTGTCGTGTGCCCTCTGAGATTCCAACTATATTTTGTTTTTGCCTTCAGGGGTCACCAGATCTTAAAGCTGGCAGAGAAGTTGCTGACTATCTTGGAACACGGCACCACGAGTTTCAGTTTACAGTTCAGGTATAAAAACTCCTTGAATAAAGATTCGTTAACATTCATGTTTCTTGAAAAAAACAACTTAATATCTTCCTCTAATGATAAATCCAGGATGGGATAGACGCTATAGAGGAAGTCATTTACCATATTGAAACCTATGACGTGACTACAATAAGAGCTAGCACCCCAATGTTTCTTATGTCCAGAAAAATTAAATCTTTAGGAGTAAAGATGGTTCTTTCTGGGGAAGGTTCTGATGAAATTCTCGGAGGATACTTGTACTTCCATAAGGCACCCAACAAGAAAGAATTTCATGAAGAAACATGCAGAAAGGCATTTCCTTTTCATCAGATCAAGAACTTAATTTGCTGATCTATTTTTTTCCATTACTGAATCTTGTTTATGTTTTGGTTTACTTACAGATCAAAGCTCTCCACCAATTTGATTGTTTGAGAGCTAACAAATCAACTTCTGCCTGGGGTGTCGAAGCTCGTGTGCCTTTCCTAGATAAAGAATTTTTAAATGTCGCAATGAGCATTGATCCAGAATGGAAAATGATCAAGCCTGATCTCGGAAGGATCGAGAAGTGGGTGCTACGCAATGCCTTTGATGATGAACAACAACCTTATCTACCAAAGGTTTGGTTATAAATAAATAAGCCGTTTTTGTGTCTCTGTGGAAAAAAAATCTATATATTCTGTAATTACCCTTATAATGCTCTAACAAAATTCCTCTTCTTCTTGTGAATTCAGCACATTCTGTATAGACAGAAAGAACAGTTTAGTGATGGAGTTGGGTATAGCTGGATTGATGGTCTGAAAGATCATGCAAACAAACATGTAAGAAATCTCTTTTTATAAGGCATTTTTTTTGTTAGATGTTATTAAAAATTTGACAAAACTTCCCCTTTTTCTTGGTAAAGGTCACTGATACTATGCTGTCTAATGCAAGCTTTGTCTTTCCCGATAACACTCCTCTGACAAAAGAAGCTTACTACTACAGAACCATCTTCGAAAAGTTCTTCCCTAAGGTGAATAATATGCCACAAATATTCAAAATCTCATTTAAACTTGTTTGTTTTGCTGATATGTTTGTGTTTTCTGAGCAGAGCGCTGCAAGGGCTACTGTACCAGGAGGGCCAAGTATAGCTTGCAGTACTGCGAAAGCTGTAGAATGGGATGCAACTTGGTCAAAGAATCTTGACCCCTCAGGCCGTGCGGCTCTTGGAGTTCATGTTGCAGCTTATGAAGAGGATAAAGCTGCTGCTAAGGTTGGATTAGATTCAGTGTCCAAGAAGAACGGAGTATAAGAGAACATTACAGGCGTTGTTTGAGAGGGCAAGCAAAAGGTTGATTTTCTTCTACAAAGAGAGATGGATTATGTGATATTATCATCTTGTAGAATGATCAATGACTAAAAGCTTCGTCCGTTTTACGCAGATTCCATGGAACTTCAGTTACTGCAAATAATACACGATTTCTGCATTTGTACCTAAGTTCTCCATATTTTCTCCTTGTTTGTTTTAGACGAATCGTGAACGTAGATACTTCAGGTTTTGGACTTTTAATTTGATGGATCCGCACTTGAGTTATTACAAAGTTAGCCCTCGGTACCATTTGTCTTTTTGTGTTGGCTTGTCACTTAATACAGTATCTGTTATGTTAGCATAATTCGCAAATCATGTACGACTCCGTGGCCCAATGGATAATGCGCTGGTCTGTAGACCAGAGATTCTGGGTCCGATCTCTAGCGGAGTAATTTTTTTTCATTTAATCCTTTTTTCATGTCTTTTTTGTTACTGTGACCCTGTCTCTCTCGCTGATAGTTTTGATATATATATTTTTTTTACATACTCTCCTTTTTTTTTAATTTCTGAATTGAGACATGACTAGTCTCTCAAATTCATGTTGTAAAAGAAAAGTACTAGTCTCTCAAATTCATATTTATTAATTGAAAAAGGACAGATAACCTAACCTCATTAGTTGTATAAATTTGAGTAGACTAAGTAACTGCTCCTCGCCAACCACCTGACTCCCACCGTCATTTTCTTCTGATGTTTTTTCCACTTGTCGGAAAAATGTTATTCTTTTTTTTTCCAATGATCGGTTTCTCTAGGTTAGCTACTCCAGTAACATTATATTTAAATGAACTTTTAACAGTTCAACACCATAAGTAAAGTAAAGCAAAGCGTGAACGCCCCTCATCATCATTTTCCCCATGTAATACTATTTATCTATCAATATAATAATAATAATAATAATAATAAAAAAAAAAAAAGCTGTTTCATTTTGGACATCTTCTGTTCTGAGTAGCCATAGAATTAGACTATGGCCCATAGTCAAACGTACCCGTTCACATTCTGCTGAATCACAAGCTCTTCTTATCCCAACCCACGTTTTACATCACATTCAAAACGTACCGGCCAATTTATATGTTAGTTCTGTTTTTTGTTTTTTTCAAAGTTTATATATATATATAGAGTTAAACATAATATTTACTTTACCACTGCTCGTATTCTCCTTGAAATTGGCTAATTAGCCAACTTTGGACTTTGGAGGTTTTTAAAAAAAAAAATTTACAGAATTAAAAGAAAAAAAATAGTATAACTTGATTTGGTATTATATCTCTTTAAAATAAATAAAAATTAATTAAAAAAAACTTTTATAGTATATCTTGATTGGGCTGTTATTTCCTTTTTGCTTCAAAAAAGCTGTTAAAATTGGAAGAAGAAAAAAAAACAACAGCTGTTATAATATTTAGTAGGAAAAAAATATGGCCATATTGAATTATTTATAAAACTATTAAATGCTTTAAATGACAATAACTTTTTATAATTTTAAAATAAATTTGGGATTCCCGTTACACTACTTAAGGAGACGACGTGCCTCAGCTTCTTCTCATAACAAAACAGAGAGATCTTAAGACTGATCCCAAAAATGGCGTCTCTCAAAGTCCCCAGCAATGTTCCTCTTCCCGAAGATGATGCCGAGCAGCTTCACAAGGCCTTTTCAGGTCTCTTTTTTTCTTCCTTTTCATCACTCAAAATCTCTTTTCACTAATTACTTTGATCTAGATTTAGTTTCTTCTTCTACGATCTAATCTATAATCGGTTTCGTTATACACATCACCTAAAAATAATTCCTTTTGATTTTTGTTTTGTTCTAACCAAAATCATTTTTTAGTTTTGTATTTCGATTGTTGAATATGTCAAGACTACATTAGTGATTAAGGGTTTTACTTTGATCTTGTTTGACGACTAGATCAGGATCATAGCTTCTTATATACTACAGTTCGATGATGTCCTAATTGGTTGATTATGATCAAAATATGTTTCGTTTTGTTCTTCAGCGATCCAAACTCATTTTTTTCGAAAATGTCACTTATACTTGTTTAAAAAGAGAGAAACTTTTGTTGACAAAAAAAAAAAAAGAAAGAAAAAGAGAGAAACTTTATGTTTCTCCTAAGAATATTTTTGTGTCTGTGACATATTTGTCTTTTTGTGTTGTTTTTTTGGTTGGTTCTGAAACAGGATGGGGTACCAACGAGAAGCTGATCATATCAATTCTAGCTCACAGGAACGCAGCACAACGCAGTTTAATCCGCAGCGTTTATGCAGCTACCTACAATGAGGATCTTCTCAAGGCATTAGACAAAGAGCTTTCAAGTGACTTTGAGGTTTACCCTTCTTTTTTTGTTCTTTTGGGAACTCTGAAAGAACCAGTGAACTGATTTGGAGATGCAAAACTTTTTTTGGTGATTTTGTAAACAGCGAGCTGTGATGTTGTGGACTCTTGATCCATCGGAGAGAGATGCGTATCTAGCTAAAGAATCCACCAAAATGTTCACCAAGAACATTTGGGTTCTTGTTGAAATTGCTTGCACAAGGCCTGCTCTTGAGCTTTTCAAGGTCAAGCAAGCTTACCAAGCTCGGTACAAGAAATCACTCGAGGAAGATGTTGCGCAACACACATCTGGTGACCTACGCAAGGTATTAACCAATCAATCTGTAAACCAAGTTTGCTTGTTTTTTTATGTTTCTGACTTTTCTAAAATCTTTATGTGTTCTATTTTGTGTAGCTTTTGGTTCCTCTTGTGAGCACTTTCAGGTATGAAGGAGACGATGTGAACATGATGCTTGCAAGATCTGAAGCTAAGATACTTCACGAGAAGGTCTCAGAGAAATCTTACAGCGATGATGACTTCATCAGAATCTTGACCACCAGGAGCAAAGCACAGCTAGGTGCAACACTCAACCACTACAACAATGAGTATGGAAACGCCATTAACAAGGTTAACATCATTACAAACTTCTTTTAATTTTCTGTAACAGTGTCTTGTTTAGACAGCTGATTAAGAAATGTGATTTTGCAGAACTTGAAAGAAGAATCGGACAACGAATACCTGAAACTACTAAGAGATGTAGTCACATGTTTGACATACCCTGAGAAGCATTTTGAGAAGGTTTTGCGTCAAGCAATCAACAAAATGGGAACAGACGAATGGGGACTAACCAGAGTCGTGACCACACGAACTGAAGTTGACATGGAACGCATTAAGGAAGAATACCAGCGAAGGAACAGCATCCCTTTGGACCATGCCATCGCCAGAGACACTTCTGGTGATTATGAGGACATGCTTGTTGCTCTTCTTGGACATGGTGATCCATGAAACTATTTCAATTTCGGATTTCCCCTTTTTTACTGTCTGGTTTGTTCTTAATAAAACAGTTGTGAAACTGGTTCTGCAACTATCTATCATTGTTCTTAAGAGTTTGTTAAATTAGAATTTAAATCTGTTTTTCTTTCTTTAATTACAATTTAAAGTACAGGGTAAAGCAAAAGCTTCCTAATCTAAGCAATTACAGCTTCCATAATATCTACTACTACACACACAACATAGCTTTTCTAACTTCTTCTCTTCCTTGTTCAACATGGTCTACATTTCTTCTAAATCATGGACCTTTAAAGCTATCTTCAACAACATAGGCTTTTCATCTCTTGGAAAACAAGATTTTCCAATTCGCCCATCACCAAAAATCTCTCAATCTCCATGCCCGGCGACTGGAAAACCGATTCCCATGAAACCTCTCCTCTCCCTACTACCTCAGACCTCTCCTTAGACGACGTTTTCTCCCTCCGTAGCTCAAAAGCGACTCTTTGTTGCATCAACTCTTCGACTGCTGCTTGGTTTCCTTGGCACTCCAGACCAAAAGATTGATCCCAAATGAGTTTGTCTGATTTCGAACAGACCTCTTTCATGTTTACTTTGTCTTTCTTTAGTGTCCTGCAGAGAGATAGAATCTAACGAACAAAGTACTAGCTTGTGACTTTATCTCTACGTTTATTGCTTCTACTATTCTCACTTCGCATTTTAGTGAACAACGTTTCTTCTCCCTAACACCCATTTTCTTCTTTTTTTTGCTGTCAAGATCGAATAAAAAACAATCAAAGCTGAGGTTTTGTCGATGGATATGGATGGAACAAAGATTATGTATTTATATAAACCTATGATGGAGGATAATCAACTATTATAATAGTCTTATGTAATCCACAACACAATCTTTTTGTATTTCTTAGTGATAGTTATAAGATTCTGGATCTTGGTAATGGTAAGTGGTCATGGATTTATCCACTGGAGAATTCCAAAGGACAAACATTGTAGAATATAAAAGAGAGAAGATTTAACATTAAAAACCAAAAAAAAAAACATGTGTAGAGTAGATCATAACTTGATGCACATCTTCATTATTCCAATGAAATTTTAACTCTAGTGTTTATTACACAATTAGTCGACGACGAATTGTCTGTTAAATGTCGTTGATAATCACTGAAGGAGGGCATTTAGAGGAAGTATGAAGCCTCCCATTGGGCTTTTTCCATACAGAGTAGATTGAACCTTGGAAAATGAGCTTTGTGATCAATGATACGTTTATATCGCTAGATGGGTCTTTCATCCATCTCAACACATATTGAGGATTAAAAGGAGGTGAAAGATGGGTTCTTTGGATAAAGAAAGACCACACCTACAAATTATATGAGCAATTAAAGAACAAATGCTGATGTGTGCAGTTGATTTTGCCCACGGCCCGTTTCTTTTCTAACCTATGCAGTTGTTTTGCCCACGGCCCGTTTCTTTTCTAACCTATGCAGTTGTTTGGTTTGATGAAAATATACGAATTAATGGGTAACTGTAACATAAGCCTTTAAAGTCCGTAATCTTGAATCATACCGACGGTACTAATATCAATATGTATGCTTAGACTTAACTCGCATTTTATATTGTTATATGATTATATGATCTGCAGTATGGATAGATAGATACATTGATATTTGTATATTTATATAAGATATTGAATCTGATGACATTTTTAAAGGTTGATAATAAGGTTATGTACTTTTTGTAAATTTTTAAATGTTAAGGGGGGAATTTAGCCGGCCAACTGGAATTTTCACTTAAAAAAAGAAGAAAATATTTTGGTTTTCGTCACCTAAGATTCGATTAGATTTATTTATAAAAGTTCTCACAACTTATCCCTATCACAAATTCTTTTTTTTTTATTTAATTATAGAATGGGTCCGATCCGTCTGGTGTTATAAAATCATAGTACGTTTACTAAAATACTTATTTTTGCAGTTATATTTTTGTAGACCACCTGAATATACATCAACATACCGTATAACACATAACACATTACAGATTACATAAATAAAAATCACACGAAAATCAAATGTAACAACTCTACATCTCAATACGAAGAAAAATTCTATGATCACTATAATTATTTAGTGTCATTTTTCATTTTTCTAGTAATTTTCAATATTCTTATACACACAAAACGAAAACATATTAAATTTACTCGTTAAGGGAAATTATTATTATTATTACAGATCATATACATGATCAATTATGTACGAATTGGTTTCTTGGATGATACGGCGCCGTTTTTGAGTTTTCTGTCGTCGAGCTTAATTTGTTTCTCCCTGCATTCTAAGCTACAAAATGCGTTGTTCCCTCTACAAAACGATACAAAATAACAATTCCATCATATTACTAGACATATTAACTAAACAATAACTTATAAAGATATCAAATTACGAAACTCATTAAAAATACATAAAGTAGTACCTATACATATAAATGTCACGACGATGGCAGAGACTTCGATTGCAAAGGTTACAAGCCCTCAAGAAGTCATCGTTGTTAGTAGCCATCACCACCGTCGAATTATGATGATGATGATGTTGATGAATGGTTAGATGATCGGACGGCTGAGATGCATCATAGATCGTGTCTGTATCGACTGTGATCATTTTCATGCTTGTTGTTCTCTTGATCAGAGATCCACGACGCTTTCCTAAAACCATTCTCTAAGAAAAAGAAGAAGTGTGAGAGAGAGGGAGAAGAATCAAAGGGGAGGAGGAAGAGAAGAAAACACAAGGCATTTAAAAGGAAAAAATGGAAGAATCTAATTATAGAGATAATATTGTTTTATTTATATAACATTTTTAGTTACCAATTCTATATTTTTCTTTTTATATATAGATAATCATTAATAGTATTGGTGTAACCGTGTAAGTTATATACAAATGAGAACAAAAATTAAGAGTTAAGACAATCAGTTATCAGAGATTGCGTAACAAAATTCGACTTTCATACCCCATTTTTTTGCCCTTATTCAATCAATGCCCAAGATTATCGTTTTTGATTATTTATTGCTTCAATTTATACAATAATTACTATAAATTAATAAAGAAATCTTCGTAGAAATAATTCACAATAATATGTGGATCGACATATCCCAGATTATATAGGAAAAAAATCATCAAAATGATATTATAAGCATTAAGAACAGGACAAAAGTTAGTGTGGACATATAAATGGATGAATGCGTCACAAAAATGGCCAAAACCTTTTCGACACATAAGCCTCCTTATTAGCTGCACTGTCTTCTCTCACTATCTCATTGGCCATGTATCAATTTTTCTTTCTCATTGCCTCTCACTTTTTTTTTTTTTTCAATCGTTCCAAATAAAGGTGATTTTTAATCGTCATTGGATACAAACTCTCGACTTAAAACCTCCCTACATACGAAAATGTTATTGTGATTTGATCTGATGAACAAAATTAAGTGCTATCATAAAGTTAAAATTATATATTAATATATAGACAGCCCCACAACTCTAAGAACTTTTGGTTACATCAACTTTGTTATCAATAGTTTTTTCTAATGGTAGTGTTGAATTAATAACAGGAAAATCAGTGAATGGTACATGAGGTAAGCCATAAAGTTATAACCAACATTATGAGATCACAAAAGGACAAAATGTATATTTTTTTTGTCGTCAAGTTTGGTTCTGTACCAAAAGATTCCATTTATTCAATCCTATTATTTAGTTTTTTTTTAAATATGTATTATTGATGGTTCCTACTAAATTGATAGAAAAAAGCATAGACAACTGTGTAGTTGTCTACCACTTTTATTTCACTTTGTATCATTTTAACTTCTAAGAGAAATTTTTTAAAAAAACAAAAAAACTTCTAAGAGAATCCCACTTAACACTTATCACTTATGCATATATTCCCCAGTAACTGTTAGTTTAAAAAAAAATTTTTTATCAAAGCAATAGATTCCTGTACACATATTTGACAGGACAATATATATCTACGTGATCTGATCGAATGGCTTAATCAGGAAAATCTTCCCAAGACTCTTTAACTTACGCAAGTGATCGAATTCACCTCCCTAAGACAAGAACTTGCAAGTTTTGCTTATTACAAAAAAAAAAAAAAAAAAAAACCCTTAGATGGAGCAAACACTTTGACCAAAAAAAAGAAAGAAAGATGGAGCTAACACAAAGAGTTTCTCATTGGACATACCTCGAGACATAAAGGCCAGGTCCGAATCAAACAGAAGTCGTTTGGTAAATGAAACGGGCTTAAATAATATGGGCTTAGTTAGCTAATGTAAATTTGGGCCCATTTAAGATTACACCTAACGGTCGTATTCCCGGGTCTAAATCCTAAATCCGAAATCAGAGTATACTACAACAGCGTCGAAACAAGATTGGGAACAAGAAGAGTATCGGTTTAACCCGGTTTGTATTGTGGTTCAGCTGATCACGTAAGGGAACAAACATCAAGATTGCGGAAACCAATTTGCCATCTCAAATTGAGTTTTGAGATAATGTTTGCAGTTTGCAATGTTTATAGTAATATTGATTATTTCAAATAACCTAAAACTAACTTTTTCGGACCGCACCAACCGGTTAAATTAAAAGTCAAAGGTGGTCGCTGGAAAGTGGGAAACTCAACAGGCGTAAAAAAATATACCTATTTCTCTCCCACAAAACGCAGCGTTTGCACATAATTTTTATTTTATTTTTCCCCTCTCGTTTAACGAAAACAAAAACAAACTGACTTGGATTTGTCATCTATCCAAGAACAAAACCCAAAAAAGGAAAAAAATAAAAAGAAAGAAAGAGAGAAACGGATAAAAGAAGCAAAAAGCATTTAGAGTCTCCGGACATCATAAATCAAATTAGGGTATAATACTTATTACAGAAAAAAAAAAAACTATGGGAAGAAAAAAAATGGAGATCAAGCGAATCGAGAACAAAAGCAACCGACAAGTCACTTTCTCCAAACGAAGGAATGGTCTCATCGAGAAAGCTAGACAGCTTTCGATTCTCTGTGAATCCTCCGTCGCTGTTCTCTTCGTCTCCGACTCTGGAAAGCTCTACAACTCTACCTCCGGCGACAAGTAAGCTATTTTCCTCTTCTAGGTCTTGCTCTAGCTTTTTTTTCTGTCTTTGTTTAACTACTTTCCCGACATAGAAACATCAAATCTAGGGTTTTTTTTGTGTCCTTCTAATCAACTGAGATTTCCTCATTGTTTTGTCTAAGAAAATAGCCGATGCGTAATCTTAATCCTAATTTAAGATTAAACAATGTGGTGGCCAAGATATGTTCTTGGTGTTTGTTTCGTGCGTTTTTTTTTCATTTTTAAAATAGAGATTTTTTTATTAACCTTTAATTTTTACGAAATGTAATATTGCATGTGATTCAAGAAATTTGTCTACACGTGCTGGTACCTGCTTAGTGTTGTTTAATTAATCTTTGTACCGGTACTTCATCTGTTCGTTCACTTTCAAGATCCATTTTGTTTTTTTGGTAAGAAACAATGTTCATTGTTCAATTTGGAGATTTGGTTTATATCCAAAATTGCAATGCCGATAGATTTGTTGAGATATTAACAATTGGGGGCCACATTATGCAAATACTAATCTGAAATGTACTGTAGATTGACTGCTTTTCTAATTGATTTCCCTTTGACTGATTTAGGATCGTCCAAAGGTTTTTAGTTAACTTTGATGGTTGATTGCAGTGCTTGGATAAATTTTCACAGTGATACTTGCTACACATGCTACATTACTTATCTAATCAGATCTCGGTTTTATATCTTTTAATCGTAACCGTTGTGTGCATATATATCGCACCATCCATGATATATATGGCTAGATTAACGAGCGACCCTTTGTTGCTCTTCAAGTTGTTGTGCATTTTGTTTTTTGCAAAGAATTAATTTGGGTTTCTTTGCTGAAGAAAACCATTCTGGTAACTAAGTCTACCACCACTTTGTATGTGTCGCAGTGGCCTTCTAGTGGATTCACTAAATAGAAATGATCTCCGGTTTATACCAGTTGGGTGAACCACTAGACTACAACCATTATTCAATATATAACTAAGTCTACGACCACCGTATATGTTTCACAATACCTTCCTATCTATGACTATTTTAACTCCATAACTTCTTGATAATACAAAGTATATCTGTTAAATTGAAACTAACAATGCACAAGCTATACATAGAACTATTATGCACCTTCTCTATTTGCCTCCATTTCACAATAGTCGAACTCTAGTTGTAGCTAGTCTCTGTGGTAGTTGCACTAACAAAATGTTTGATTTGAGATTAAGATTATTTGTACTCCTAATTAATTGTTTAGTTTTCTTCTTCTTCTTTTTTATGACTAAAGGTTAACTTACTAATTCGCAACTTAAGATAATACTAAGAACGTGAAGAAAAGGGAATTTTAACCCAGCAAATATTCATAGCATTAGAACTTAGGTGAAGTTGTGAAGTTAGAATTTATAGCATTAGAGTTTGGGGATTTACTTTTTATAACTTTTACATATTTATATGCATGGATATGAATGGAATGGAAAAGTAAAACTAATGGGGCAATTGCAAAAAAAGAGTAAGTTCTAAACATACAAAAACTAACAGTAAACTGTAAACATACAAATCTTCAGTGTTTTAATTTAAGCTATATACACTAGCTTTTTTTTATTTATATATAGAAACCTAATTAAGCTGATCATTAACAAAAACTATTAGTTAGCAACACAATTTGATTTCTCTATAATGGTGGCTTATACTGATGTAATATCTAATTCGTAGCTTTGAGATGCTTTTGCATAATTATTGTTCTGATACATTTTTTTTTGTTTCTTGATATCTCCAGCATGTCCAACATCATCGATCGTTATGATATACAACATGCTGATGAACTTGAAGTCTTAGTAAGTTAGCTATAAGAACATCATGAACATATTCTTCTGGATACAGTGGTTGATGTTGTAAAGAGATAGTAGCGCTGGTGGAGCCTGATATAACTCAATGTTTTGAACTTTTCATGCCGAACTCAAGTATCTAGAGTTACAGTTATTATGTATCTTGGAAAACACAAGAACTTCACAATCCTTCCAAATTGTCCTATCCTTTTCTTCATGTGCAGGATCTTGCGGAAAAAACTCAGAATTATCTTCCACACAAGGAGTTACTAGAGACAGTCCAAAGGTTAGCACCTAAGGCACTTTTTCTTCCCTCTTCTTCTGATAAAAAAATACTTTTTTCTTTTGTCGACTGATGGTTACAGCAAGCTTGAAGAACCAAATGTCGATAATGTGAGTGTAGATTCTCTAATTTCTCTGGAGTATCAGCTCGAGAATGCTTTGTCAGTAACTAGAGCGAGGAAGGTATCTATGTTGCTACTAAGTGATTCGAATCCATATTTTAATCTTCTGTTTTCTTAGTTTTCCAAGAACAGTCTTGGGACCTTGCCTGAAACCAGATCATATCTACAGTTTGACATTATCCTAAATGTTTTGTTGCAGACAGAACTAATGATTGAGTTTGTGAAGAACCTTGAAGAAAAGGTCAGTGCCTTGGTTTTTATTTTCTATCAAGGCCATACGCTTTATTGTAGGCTATGCTGATTCTTGAATCCTATTAACATCCGAGTCTGCAGATCACTAGACCAAAGTTTAGCTCTAGAAATATCTCCAAGTCTTGGCTATATTTTCATGAGACCCTCGATGAAACACCGAATTTGAATGAGGATGCTTTATGTTTGTAGAAGGAAACGTGTCTGCAGATAGCTTTAGAACTTGGTAGAAACTAATGACCTTGTGATCTTTTCTAAACAGGAGAAGTTGCTGAGAGAAGAGAACCAGGTTCTGGGTATCCAGGTGACAAAGACACAATCTCTTAAGGCTTCTAGAAGCTAATTAACCTTTTTTATATATACAAGAATACAATTGCACTCAAACACACACACACACACACACGTACGCTTGCTTAAAACAGATACGGAAACAGAAGATTTTAGGAGATGCTAGACAATTTAGATACGTAAACAGAAAATTTTAGGGTTTGACCGTTATTTTATATTTGAAAGTAAAACTTTTGAAATATAGTGGTAGTTTGTTGATAATATAGTAGCAATAGAAAAAGAAATGTAAAGTAACGGATGAAATTAAGTTACCCAACAATCATGGTATAGTTTCCAAAAACAAAAGGTGATTTTTGACAAATTATATTAATTTCTTGCAAATATTTAGTGCCTGTTAATAAAATATATATATTTAGTGGCTGTTATTAAAATATATATATTTAGTAGCTGTAGAGAAAGAAATGAAGAAAGTTTCTTACAGATGGGGAAGAAAACGTGTCCGGTAACAGGAGATGGGAGTGGAATGTCACCGGGAAATAGCTCCGGCAACAAACTACCGGAGACTCTCCCACTACTTAAGTAATCACCATCATAAACGCGGCTGAGTTTTCACTATAACTCAAAGCCTGATTGAAAATTAAGAAAACAAAAATGTAAATTATTAAAAAAGCTGCATAATCTCAAACTCTTTATCTTCAATTCCTGAGGTGTGGAAACTAAGGTAGAAAACAGAAGCTCTCGGTTTATGAAAAATAATTGTTACTAAGATAAAGTATATATCTTTGTTGTACCTTTGGATACAAGATCAGAGTTGGTGTGTTACTCTTCTTCTCTGAAACTACAGATTGGATTTAAACTTTTAAGGTCTTATTATGTGTTCTTTTAATTTCTACTTGCTTTGTGTTATTAGTTATTACTTGTCTCACGTTACGTGGCAAAGCTATCCAGTTGTTTAGTTGTATTGTTTTAGTAAAAAGTAAAAATCATATCACACATTTTGTCCCTTTTTTTTATCAATTTTGTTTTCCGGGAACCAACTCCAGAAAAAGTTCAGCTTTAGCCCAGTCAGGCCCATTACTGTAAATATCAATTTCTAAGTTATACTTATAACAAATATTGTATACGAATTTATAAAGATTCAACAGCTTAACTGGTCGTACGTTAATGAAACTCATAAAAATGTCATGACATTTTATATAGATTAACTTAATATATTCATTTTGAATTGATTATATTATTTTATTTTTAGTCGTTTTACACAATAGTTAATACAATATATATTTTAAGATTTTTTATATATTAGTAAAAATATTTCCTGGGCCCGCCACTAGTTACCGACCACTATCATCGTCGATCTGTACATTCAGTGGTTCGATTGGGTTAATCCGTTGGGTTAGATTTGATTTTTTTTTTGGGGATTTGGGTTCAATAAGGTTCAATTTTGGACTAAAAATTTAGATTTTGGAAACGGATATGCACGTTAAGTCTACCCCAGTGGGTTGGTATCGTTAATGGGCCTATGTATGCTTATTGAAGGTAATTTTTGGGTCCTTTAAAAATGGGCTTATTGGGTTATCTTTGAGGGAAACAACCTAAACCCAAAGGAAACAGGGACCCGGACAACGATGGGTCGTGCTTTTGTTTTGACGATTCAACTCGAAAGGTATTTACGATTACGAACATTAGTGACGTACAATTTTCAAATCGATTGTTGAATTTAACTACATACTAAATTACAATCGTTTCTATTACATTGAAAGTCATATATCATCACAGTTTAGTTTTAATAAAATCGCACGCACTTCACAAAAAAAAAGATGTATACTGATACGACGAACTATGTAGTTCGACATACTGAATTCTGCTTTTGTTTTTTTAATTATTCTTGAAACCGATAAGATTTTAATCGAATGACACAAAAGAGGAACGAAACGTTCCCTCAGGGATTTCGACACGAGTTAATACGTGTCTAAACTCTATTAATACGCACCGTTTAGTACTTATTGTGTGTGTGTGTTTTGTCTTATTTGTGTCTCTTCCCTCGTTTAAACAAAACAAAAACAACATACAGCTTGAATGATGCTAAGAACCACAAAATAAAATAATAGTAAAGTATAAAAAGAATAAAAAGAATAAAAAGGCAAAAACGTATAGTGTCTCCGGCCAGTTATACGGACATCAGAACCAAAATAGGGCAAAAGAGTTTGTCGGAGAAAGAAGTCATGGGAAGAAGAAAAGTGGAGATCAAACGAATTGAGAGCAAAAGCAGTCGACAAGTTACTTTCTGTAAACGACGCAATGGTCTCATGGAGAAAGCTCGTCAACTCTCAATTCTCTGTGAATCCTCCGTTGCTGTTGTCGTCGTCTCTGCCACTGGTAAAGTCTACAGCTTCTCCTCTGGCGATAGGTAACACTATATTTCCCGCTTTTCCAGATTTTCTTTGGTTAATTTTGCTCGAGAAAAATAGAACTATAGATACTAGGGTTTGTTTTCTTTAGCCCCTTTGAAACTGATCTTCGTGTTTTGTTCATCTCCATGATCGATGTGTAGTTTTAACCAAATTTAAGATTAAACAATGTGCTGGCCAAAGTTGTTCTGAGTGTTTGTTTTGTGCTTTTTCATATTCTATTGTTCATTTGTTGCAAAAATTTGTTTTTTCTTTAGATATTGATGTGAGAATATTATTGCATGCACTTGGAGATATGTTTCTACACGTGGTAGTCCGTACTTTATGTTTATCTGTTGGGAATTCGAGTCTTCTTCAGTGTACTTCCATCTCTAGCTTGTAGACTCATATAAGAACAAAGTACATTGTTTACTTTTGATATTGATTTAGGCTCATTATCCTAATTTTACTCAAACTCAACGCATTTCCGATGATTTTTTAAGAAGTTAGTCGGAGTACTGCAGTAGATCATGAGTCTTTAGATTGGAACGGATGCCACTTTTTTAATAATTATACTTTTAGTTAACTATAACTGTAGTGTAAATGATTTGTTACTTAATAAAAATTTTACTAGTTAGTTTTGATGGCCAAATGTAGTGTTTGCATCACTCCTTTGATCGGATACAAACTTTGCATGTTTCTAAATTTGAACTCAAGCACAAACCATTGGGCTCCAAGCCCTCGACCATCATTTTTTCTCTTCTTTAGTTGTAATTAATCTTTTGTGTAGATGCATGTGCACATACTGAGTAAGTAGTGCTTCTCTTTCTCTTCTTGAATTATCACACAATTCTGTCTACGCAGTAAACAAAATGTTTTCTAGAGTTATTGGATCTCATTGGCCAAAGAAACTAGTCTCTACAATCATTGGATACATTTCATCTTGTGTTTGTTCTTTATAACATTTTCTATGTCATTGCAATACCCTGAACCGAGACCCTGTAGAATTGATAATGCAACCATTTGTCACTAAATTTAAAGCTTCTTAGCATTACCTTAGTTTTTAACACCGCAAATGCTTGATCAAGAAAGTATATATGTTGAATTGGCAACTAACATGCTCAAATTATAGGCAGGACTAACGGAACTTTCTTTCATCTTTATTTGGCTTCAATTTTCACAATAGTCAAAACTCTAGTAGTAGCTAGTTTCTTGGCAGCTCATTTGACACTTTATGTAGTAGCAAATATACACTTATATGCTTGATATTGTGATTATTATGTGCTTCACAAATTGCTTAGTCTCAACTCACAACTTAGGATGCTATTAAGGACATAAGATCAATTGAATCAAATTTACTCTACAAATTGAAATCTTGCAATAAATCACGGACAGCAAAAAGTAGAATTTTTGAAAAGTATGTAGAACAAACTATATAATGCCTTCTACTGAAGACTTCGAGACACATATAAGCTAGCTTTTGTGATGTGTCTTTGTGGGCTTGGTTTGGGCTCAATCCTATCAATTTTGAACCTCCTCTAAAATACTAAACTCACTTTCTTGGTTTATTGTTTAAGAAGTATTTGAGGATATACATCCAAAACGTTTCTAAGATGAAACAAAATCAGCTGAAAAGTTGATTATATAATAACAAAATCTTAGATATTTGAGTGGTGGTTGCTAGATTTGTTAATTGCAAAGTTAAAAATTAGAGCACAGGTTCAGATATACTTTAAGTAGTAAATTTAGAAGACTGTGTACTGGAGAACAAAAACTAAAGCCATCACAAGATATGTATACCAAAAAAAAACGATTCATTACAGAAGCTTGTGTTAATTTTTAATTGATACACACTAACAGTTTTATATGGAAGCCTTGAGTAAGGTTAATTATCAAAACTATGATTAATTGTTAGTAACACAAAGTGATGCTAAGCACAAAATAATGCTATATCATAACATCATTGAATGCTATATAATAATGCTATATTTATATAGATTCTGTCTTAAAGAGTCTCTCTATTGATACTAGATCTGTTTCATAGTCTAAAATTAGTCGGGAATTGAAATATCTAATTGTCATTTTTGTTTTTTGTTGATCTCTTTCCAGCATGGCCAAGATCCTCAGTTGTTATGAAACACAACATGATGATGATCTTAAAACCTTGGTAAGTTTTTTTCTTAAAACCTTGCATAGCTGATCACGGGTATGGGTGTTAGATGAATATTTAGAAGCTAAGCTTATAGTCCATGCATTGAGATGGTGTTTATGTGGATAACTTGTGTAGTGCCTTAACATTGTGGAGAGAAAAATCACTACTGGCATTGCACTAGAAAGTCTACGGCAAGGTTTAAAATCATATATTGTATACTAAATTTAACTATCGAGGATTAGAATCATATATTTCATCCATATTAATACCGATTGCTCTCAAAGTCGTGTAAGGCATATGTGATCGAGGTGATAATTTAGAAGCTTAGCTAGAATAGTCCACTGAGATGGTTGTTATGTGGATGCTTAGTGTAATGCCTTAACATTGTAGGGAGAGATCGGCATAGACTTCCTTCACTGCCGAAGATGCATTAGAAGGTCTACAGCATGGTTCTAAACTAGTCAGTATACCAAACTTAATAATCGAGGATTAGAATCATTTGTGAAATTCAAAATCATTCTTTGATGGCAGGATCTTGAAGAGAAAACTCGTAATTATCTTTCAGTAAAAGAGTTATTGGAAATAGTCCAAAGGTTAGCACTATCCTAGTTTGACCATTTCCCTAGTTTGACATAATCTGATGTCTTGTGGCAGACAGAACTAATGATGGAGTTTATGAAGACCCTTCAAGAAAAGGTTAATGTTTTGGTTTTTACTTGCCATCCCAGGCTATGTTGATCCTTAAATTCTCCTAAACTTTTAGTCTAGAGACCACTAGACCAAGGTTAGCTCTCTAGATATGTCTTCAGGTGTGTGTTAATTCCTGACTTATAGTTGATTGAGAGATGTTTAAATATTGATCTATTTCGACTATCTCCCTTGGTTAATCACCTAATTGCTAAGAAAATGTTTTAGGACTTGTTATAAATGGATAAAGTTGTGATCTTGTTCAAACAGGAGAAGCTATTGAGAGAAGAGAACCAGATTTTGGCCAGCCAGCTAACAGAGGTATATAATCTCTTATGCTTGTAAAAGCTCAGAAATCATTTCTACACATTCACTTGCATAGACCAAAATACATATGAAACTTTGACAAATGGTAGAAACTAGAAACTGTTTTGAGTAAAAACCCATAATTTTACTCTGTTAATTTGTTTTAATAAAGAAACATGCTTTTCAATTCTAGATTTCAAATGAAGTTCCTTACAGATGAAAGTTAAGGACTTTGACGGTCAGGATACTAAACAATTTGGAGCGAAATCTTATAATTTAATTTTCAAAATTTGAAACAACAAGAAAAGAAAAAACATGCTCTTAAAGATTTTAACAAAAACAACAAAATCTTAAAGTCGACATTCCTAGCTGTTATTTAGTATGTATATGTAAAAAAGAAAAGTTTCTTCCAGATGAAAGCTACACAATTTCGAGTGAGAAAGCGAATGATTTAATTTCCAAAAAAAAAAATAAGAGTATGCTTTGTAAAATGTAGTTTTCTTGTTAATATCAAGAATCTATAGAACCCAAAAATAAATGTAAAGAAAATTCTTACAGATGGGGAAGATGAAGAAGTTTCATGAAACAGAGGATGAAAGAACAACGTCACCGGGAAATAGCTCCAGCAACAACCCACCGGTGACTCTTCCGCTTCTCAAGTAAACACCATCATCAACTGCTGATTCAAAAAATAAAAAAAAATGTAAAGCATTCAAAATTTCTAATTCATAAGAAGAGCTACATATGTTAAAATCCTATTCTTCCCCTGATTCGGAAAATTTCAAGAAAAAAACTCATCAAGGGGAAATTATCAAATAAAGTATGGATCTTTGACTTCGTTGTTACCTCCGGAAACAAGAACATAATTTCGTGTGTATTGTGTGTTCTGGTGTGTTTATAAAAGTTTTGCTTCCTTCAGCGTGAAGAACCCTAAGTGCATACTTAATTTTTTTTTTTTTTTTAATTGCTAGTTGTCACTTATACTTCGTGGCAAAGTTTTGGGCTTTTAGAATTTTCTTACTAGTGAATTTTAGTCTGTGTTATTAAATATAGTATTATAGATGAGTTAAATGTATTTTAAATTCAATTCTTATTCAATACTGATTTGATTTAATTGTAATTAGATTATATTGTATTTTAATATATTTTGTTATTTTTTTTTTCTCTTTTCTTGTAAAAATCCACTATGAAATTGGTGTCAATCAATGAAATCGCATACAATAATTCAGACTTGTTGAATATGTACATATAAATTTTATAGATTTTACATTTTACTGTATAGGAAAGAAAACTGGGATAGTTTTTTTTTTTACCAATGGGAGATGTGGGCCCAATCACTATGGCTAGGAAAAAAAGAAAAAAAAAGATGGAGATGAAGTGTATGTTGTTGATGATGATGACGACTATGATGGCATTGCCGATGATATTCCTTTTACATAAAAGAAAGGGACAATCGCATTTACGGCTTTGTTGGCAGTTGGCACCAAAACATTTTAAGACAAAGCCACTTGGACTCCTTCGGTGTGCATGATGTTTATGTGTCCATGTAATGTTTGTGGTTACATATTTTATTATTGTGGCAATGCAATTGCACTTTGCAGGATGGCGGCTAAAAGTATGTTTCCAGAAATCAATACATAGAGATATATTATTAAAATCTGCACGACAACGTTTGATGATCATGTTTGTTTTCAAATATGAAACTTCAAAAATAAAGTCCTTGAAATCTGATATTGGTAATTGGTGGAGAATGGTTCGAAACCTCACCTCACCACTTTTCTGAAAGAGATTCATAATTAGTAGTAGCTCACCAAATATTTTCTGCTTGGAGGTTGCATAGTTTTAAGGTGATTTCTATCTAAGAGCTCGGTAAATGGTGGTTTAACAGAGTTTAACACTTATTAAAATACTTTTTTTTGTATGCCTACTAAATTTTCTTAAATCTGTTGTTTTCCTTTCTTTTTTTTGGATAATTGTTACATCAGTTGTTGGATAAAAGGTCCGGACTATAGTACAAACTCAAATCCTAACTTCGTCGTTTCTAGCAAATTCGAATTTCCTTAATACAATATTTTTAAATACGTCTGTTATATGATGAGCAAGTTTCAACAAACTGGCTATTGTCTTTAATAAAGAAAAAAAAAAAATTATCCGACATCTGCATATTTGGGGGGTTTCTTATACATTAGTATAAAGTTATAAACGAAGAGATAATAAGTAATAAGGTTTATAATTGAATTTGAAAGACACGAAGAAAAAAAAAACGTGCCGGCAAGAAATTCGACATGTGGTAATACGTGTAAGGCCTATAAAAAATGAAAAAAAAAGAGCCTATCAAACGCACCGTTTAACTCAAAACACCTTATCCATTTTCTTTTTTGTAACTTGTAAGTTCGTTGACATTAATCGCCTAATTGGGAATAAAGTCATACGGTAATAAACTAAAACAATTTACAGTTGAATTTTGCTCAAAACCCAAATAAATAAAATAGAAATGAAAAAAAATGCTCAGTGGCTCCGAGCGAGCAGTGATACGGACATCAGAATCAAATTAGGTCATAAAACTAGGCCGGAGAAAAGAGAAGAGATGGGAAGAAGAAAGGTAGAGATGAAACGAATCGAGAACAAAAGCAGTCGACAAATTACTTTCTGTAAACGACGCAATGGTCTCATGGAGAAAGCTCGACAACTCTCAATTCTCTGTGGATCCTCCGTCGCAGTCGTCATCGTCTCTTCCACCGGAAAACTCTACAGCTTCTCTTCTGGCGACAGGTAAATTAAACACTCTTTCGTAGATTCTCTTTTGTTCATTTTCCCGAGAACTTGAAAAATAGGGTTTTGTTTTGGCATCCTCCGAATCTTTTATAGCTGATCTTCTAGTTTTGTCTGTGTCTATAGACTATAATCGATGCGTAGGTTTTAACCAAATTTAAGATTAAAACATTGTGGCGGCCAAAAACTATATGTTCTTGGCGTTCGTGTTTTTTTTTTTTTTTCATTTTTAATTTGTTGCAGGAATTTATTTTATTTGCATGCATTTGCAGAGAGTTTTCTACACGTGGTGATTCGTACTTTATGTTTTTCTATTGGGATTTCTTAATTTTTTGTGTATTTGATCTGCTGTATAGTTTTAGAGGAACAATGTATATTGTTTAATTTTGAGATTAATTTAGGCTCATTGGTTTCTTTATCCAATTCAATGCACAACCTGTTGAGGAAGTACTTGGTATGAGAAATTACATCCGGTAAATTTGCAAATTTTGGTTTGTTACAAAATTCTTGACGGTTTATTATTAGTTCCCTTTTTCATTGATTTGTTACTTAAGGTTTCTAGTTGATTTTAGTGGTTAAATATATGTGTTTTGAAAACTATAAAGAAGACTCTAATTGATCATTTTCACACATGCTTCATTACTCATTTGATCGGATACCGGTTTTTTCTTTTTCATTGATAACTCATACAATCACACTCTCGGATTTTGAATCTGTGGGAAAGGGTGATACTAATACTAACCAATAGGCTGCAAAGCCCTGTCATGAATTTTCTACCTCATTAATTGTAATCTTTAACAGCTCAAAAGATGCATGTGTACATTACTGAGTTACCATTTCTTCCCCTTCTCTTTTGCAATGCATTTTTTTCTTTTTGCTGAGTTATTACGTCTCATGGGCCAAAGAGTCTTAGCCGCTACGGTCACGTGGTTCAATACAATTGATCTTGTGTTTTTAACTTTATAACCTTTCTTATGTAATTACAATGAACTGAATTGAGTTCTTGTAGAAATGGGAATGTAACCCTTTGTCACTATATATAAAGCATCAAAGCAATGGCTTTATATAAAGTTATTGACACCACAAGTGCTTGATCATGAAAGTATATATGTGAAATTTACAACTAACATGCACGAATTATATATAAAATTAGTAGAATTTTTAATTTGCTTCAATATATGCTATAGTCAAACTTTAGTTGTACCAAGCTAGTATCTTTTGTAGCTCCTTTGATACCTTAATTAGTGCTTTATGTGCCTTACATATTGCATATATAGTTTAAATCACATCTTAGGATGGTATTAACAACATGAACATCAAATGAATCAAATTCACTCTATTAAATGAAATCTTGCAATAGATCGTGGACAACACAAAGTAGGATTGAGTTTGTGATAAAAATGTAGGTATGGATAAAAAAATCCACATCCGGTAAGATGAGTCCAAACTACAATTACTTTTTAAGACCTAAGAGGCACCATCATACATAAGCTAGCTTTTATGGTGTGTCTTTGTGGGTTTGATTCAGGCTCAATCATATCAGTTTGTAACTTTCCATTGAATGCTAAATCCATTTTGGCTTATTTTTTAGGAGTATTTCAAAATCTTATGCATAAAGCCAATGGTTTTGTTTTTGATTTTCCAGTTTGGCTGATTGTGTAAGACAGTAAGAGCTTCAGTATTATGCGGAGGTTGGAGGGTAGTTATAGTTTTTTCATATTTAAATTATTAATATTGATATCACCAACTTTTGTATTAACACAAATTGATGCTATAACATAATTGAACACAATATATATAGATGATTTCTTTTCTATAAGAGTCTCTCTCTACTGATATTTGTTTCGTAGTTTTGAAATAGTCTGGCATGGATTATATATCTTATCGCCTTTTTGTTTCTTTTGATCTCTTTTCAGCATGGCCAAGATCCTCAATCATTATGAAACACAACATGCTGATGAGTTTAAAACCTTGGTAAGTATTTCTTAAAGCCTTTCATATCTTGTCATGGGCATGGGTACACACGCATAGGTAACTGGGATGAGCATTTAGAAGCTAGATTATAGTCCAATGAGATGGTTGTTATGTGGATGCTTTGTGTAGTGCCTCAACATTGTGGGGAGAAATCCGCATAGATGTACTTCATTCTTCATTAGAAACGCAAGAGATTTACAATCTTTCTTTCATGGCAGGATCTTGCAGAAAAGACTGGGAACTATCTTTCACAAAAGGAGTTACTAGAAAAAGTCCAAAGGTTAGCACTAAAGACTCTTTTTTCCTCTCTTCCTCCGATCAAAATTTTTGTTTTCTTCTACTTTTGTATGATCTGTGAATATATGTGCAGCAAGCTTGAAGAAGCTAAAAGTGATAGTTTAAGTATAGATTCTCTAATTTCCCTGGAAGAGCAGCTCAAAATTGCTCTGTGTGTAACTAAAGCTAGGAAGGTATAGATGATGCTACTACAAGGGATTCCATTCTAGCTACTTTGTTTTCCAAGAACAGAAATTTGACATAATCCTCTGTCTTGTTGCAGACAGAACTAGTGATGGAGCGTGTGAATAGCCTTAAGGAAAAGGTTAGTGCTTTGGTTTGTAAATAGCTTTCAGGGAAATTACCGAACTGCGATGAGGATATTTTGGAACTTGTTAGAAAACTAATGACCATGTGATTCTTGTCCAAACAGGAGAGGTTGCTGAGAGGAGAGAACCAGGTTCTGGCTAGCCAGGTAATAAAGACAGTCTCTTTTGCTTCTAGAAGTTAAATAATCACTTCTGTAGACATTAGATTGATACACATGTATTTGCATATACGACATACGTTTGAAAGTTCTAGTGAAACTCACAATTTGGTTTTTAGAAAGAAAAAAAAAAACATCCTTTTTTAAATCTAGATTTATTGTTTAGATGTAGATGATGTAGGATAAGATACAAATGAAGGTTAAGGACTTTGATGGATACTACGCAAATTTTAGTGAAACCCATAAAGGACTTTGATAGATTGGATACTCCACAATTTTTTAGTGAAATATAATTTTAAAATTTTGGTAAAATAAATACCATGCTTTTAAAGTCTAGATCTTGCTGATATATAATAAGTTTCTGTTAAAAAGAAATGAAAATAAATTTCTTACAGATTGGGAAGAAGAAATTTCTGGAAACAGAGGATGAAAGAGCAATGTCACCGGGAAATAGCTCCGGCAATAACCCACCGGAGACTCTTCCACTTTTCAAGTAACCGCCATCGTCAACTGCTGACTATATCCTGATTCAGAAATAAAAAAAAATTCGAAAAAAATCATACTTGTAAATCATAAAGAAGCAGCATAATCTTCTTCTCCCCTGTTACGGAAAAGTTTAAATAAATAGCTTTGTTGTTTTACCCTCGGAGACTATCACTTTTCAAATGATGCGTGTGTTCCTGTCTGAAAGTACAAATTGATGAGTTTACAAAAGCTTTGTTTTCTTCAGCGTGAAGAACCCTATAAGCTAAAATAAATTGTGTTATTTAATTGTTTGTTGTCACTTTACCTTCGTGGCAAAGTTAAAGCATATTCTTTGTAACGAATTAACTGTAAAATCAGATAATTCTGTTTTTTCCCAAAAGATAAATTGATTCAGAAAGTCTGAAAAGTATTGATTGTCCTAGCTGTCATTCTCTTTCTTTCGTCAGTCCAGCTTCGGCCCATTTTAGTAGATATATTGGCCCATCTAACACTTTCGAGCCCAGTCTAGATCAGATAATCCATCTATATGTTTAATATTTTATTTAATTTATTTTTTTATAAAGGTTAATTTACTTTTTTATATAAAGTATTTGTTTACTTTATTGATCGATTTGCAATACCATCATAAAACTTATTTCCGTTATCTAGTATTTTATTTATCAGTTAACCAACTATTATTGGTAAAATAAATTTGCAAACTATTAAATCTTAGGTATTAATTTGTTCCTCAACAAAGAAAAAAAAATTATTGGATTTGTTGACGGAGAAAGCTTTTCTTAAATATAAATATGATTCATTAAATTAGATCTTTTAAACCTTTATCTTTTTCTCTTTTCTGAAAAGGAGCCTATTCATACTTTTATCAAAATAATAATAATAATATTCTTACAATTAATCACTACATATGAAAATAGTTGTATTATTGATCAATTCGTGTTCATTGTAACAATAAACATAATTAAATCATCAACAAAAGATCTTACTTATTTTATAGAATTTTAATTTATATAGTTAGCATGTTTTGTTCAAAATTTATATTGCTAAATTTTGGAGGGGTGGGGATGTAAACAACACAATATTTAATATTTTCATTAATTCTAACTAAAATTATAAATCGTAGG
Source organism: Nasturtium officinale (assembly GCA_963854855.1). Taxonomy (NCBI): domain Eukaryota; kingdom Viridiplantae; phylum Streptophyta; class Magnoliopsida; order Brassicales; family Brassicaceae; genus Nasturtium; species Nasturtium officinale. The sequence goes on from OY978502.1 coordinate 15,307,156, forward strand.
ACATCTGTAACTACGAGCATATGTCTGCTGTTATTAAAAATCTCCGAAGGAGCTGGCGCTAAAATCTGATATTTTGAAACAAAAACAAGGAAGCATTTTCTTCCACTTCTGCTAATTAATTACTTAAGTAATTTAATCAAAATAAACAAAAATTATTTTGCTCTTGCCAATACTCAATAGTCGTTGGGAAATCAAACCCTAAAAAAATGTCCTTTTCTGCACGATAAGATCCATTAACAGCCAGATTAATGTTTTAAATTTTTAATTACCTCCTGTTTCCAATTTTTTTTTTTTTTTAATTTCTGTTTAAGGGATTTTATGAATGAGTTCCAATAAAGACAGCGACTCTGAGAACAGCCTCCGAAGAGAGAAGAAGAAGAAGGTTCTCTCTTTCTCTCTCTTTTTCTCTTTCAATTATTTTTTTCACCGGATTTTATTTTAAAAAAAATTAGAAAATGTCACGACGTGAAACCCATTAATTCAATTTATGATTCTTTTTGGTGTTTGTCGACATTTTTGTATAGTCAATTCTTCCGAATATTTTCGGATCAAGACGATGTGGTAAAGAAGAAGAAGAAGATGGGTCAAATATTATGAACAACAGAGAAAATAATGATTACGAAGACAACAACGGAAATTTCAATGGTACTTCTTCTTTAACCTATTTACGTACATTACAAGAAAGGAAAAACAAATCAAATATTTTATAACGATTCGATTAGTTTTTTTTTCTATCAATTAAATGTTTTTTTTGGATCATCATGCTTGTTAGATTTGGAGCGACGAAGGGCTTCTCGAAAGAAATCAATTCTTGACAACACTTCTCCAATGATTTGGAAGACTGTTTCTGGTAAACTGATCATTTCTTTGATTTTTTTTTTCAATGTGTAGTTAGGAATAATTTGATTTTTTAGGTAACCTACTCAGACAATTTGACATTGTTCACATGATTACGAAAGCGAAATAAATCTTACATTGTCAAATATTTGGGACTTTTTATTTACTTTGATATAGACTCTGTCTCTCGTCAAGGTCTTAATAAAAATGAAGGGTTTTCTAGATCCCAAAATAAATGTATGGCTTTTAAAGTAACAATGTAAAGTACTGAGTATTGTTTGTTTTCTGGTACATTCGTTAGAGAGAAAGCCAACTCCTGGAATTGAAGGCTTGAATCTATCGAGTTTCGATAGGCCTATGACACCAACAACAGAGATACGTGAACTCAGGTACCAAAATGAATCAAACTCTCTGTTGTTGTTTTTTTCAGAATCAAATTCTCTGTTTTTTTTTTTTTTTGAAATCTCAGAGTGTTTCTAGCTACGTGGAACGTAGGAGGAAGAACACCAAACAATGATCTTAACCTCGAAGACTTCTTACTCGTTGAAGGCACAGCAGATTTATATATCTGTGGGTATGGATGAAATTTGAATCATTTTGGACTCATGGGTCTTAATAAAGTTTCAATATTTATAGCAATTCTTGTATTGATTTCTCAGGTTTCAAGAGATTATTCCTCTAAGTGCAGGAAACGTATTAGTAGTTGAAGATAACGAGCCAGCAGCTAAATGGTTAGCTCTAATAAGTCAAGCTTTAAACAAACCAAAACAAGACTCTGTTTATTCAAACGCAGCTTTCTCTGCTTCAAGAACAACTACTTGTAGTAGTAGCTTTGAAGAATCAAGAACACCAAGTAGTCTTAGTTTTTTTCAAAGACCGAATCTTAAAGTCTTAAGCAGAAACTTTCGAGTCGATTCAAGCCTCTTGAAGACTTGTAATTGTCCGGTTATCGATACTTCGGTTGGTTGGGAAGCTCGGAGATCGAAAAGGTTTAGTGATCCTATATCAGAGAATAGTACTAATGTGGAAGCTGAGAATTTTAGGGTTCACGAGAATTTTTTGTTTGATGATGTTCCTGCAACTACCAAGATGCCAGGACAAATGGATTATCGATTGATTGCGAGCAAACAAATGGTAGGTTTGTTTTTGTCTGTTTGGGCTAGAAGAGAGTTGATTCCACACATATCTCATCTTAGACTTGATTCTGTTGGAAGAGGAATCATGGGTCGCTTGGGGAACAAGGTAAAACAACTTCTTTTTCTATAAATCAAAGATTATATGACACAAGCAAAATTAATCTGAGTCTTTGTGTTTGTTCAGGGATGTATTGCCATAAGCATGTCATTGCACCAAACAAGCTTTTGCTTTGTGTGTAGCCATTTGGCTTCTGGTGAGAAGGAAGGTGATGAGCTGAGAAGAAACGCAGACGTTGCTGAGATTCAGAAACATACTCAGTTCCCTAAACTAACCAAGAACCCTACTTGTCGCGCACCCGAAAGAATCATTGATCATGAGTATGTTTCCATGAAACTCATAAGCCTTTCTCTCTATAGAAGCAAATATAAACCACGCTAAAAAAATCTGTTTCTTAAAAAAATTTGCAGCCGAGTGCTTTGGCTTGGAGATTTGAATTACAGAGTTGCTTTGACCTATGAAGAGACAAGAGTGTTACTAAAAGACAATGATTGGGACACTCTTCTTGAGAAAGACCAGGTTTTGTAGTATATATAAATGATCTTAAAGTCTTTGAATTTTCAATTCTTTTTAGCGATTTACCAACTTCTATGATCTCTAATGATTCAGCTTAACATGGAAAGAGGAGCAGGAAGAGTCTTTTCTGGATTTCAAGAAGGTCAAATTCTCTTTGCTCCGACCTATAAGTACTCCCATAACTCAGATGCTTACGCCGGAGAAAATACCAAGTCCAAGAAAAAACGCCGTACTCCTGCTTGGTACTACCTGAATCCTAAATAGTAAATACTAAACCCAGAAACCCCATTTTGTGGTGTGTTTTGATACCTAAAAACCTCTGTTTTGTGTGGTGTGTTTTGGATTTTGGAATGTTTTCAGGTGTGATCGGATTCTATGGAGAGGAGAAGGGATAGAACAGCTTTCGTATATTCGAGGCGAATCACGGTTTTCAGATCACAGACCGGTTTGCGCAATCTTTGCAGTAGAAGTTGATGTGAAGAGTCTGAACAAAGGTAGACTCAGGAAAGGTTATTCTTGTGCGGCTCCAAGATTGGTCCTTGAAGATTGCATTCCACAGAGGCATAGTTTTTATGACTAAGATTGGTACAATTCTTTTTGAGAACAAAAAAAAATGATTAAAAAGTCTTATTTCTTGATTGTATAGCTTTGGATCATCAACAAAAAAAAAAAGCAACGATTCTGCCTCTGTTTTTAGCACATTGTAACTAGAGATTACATATATTCGAAAGTTGAGATCTTTTTTCAATTTTGAGACAAATAAATATCTCTGTCTTCACATCCCATGTCCCATAAGGAGAAATCTTCCTCGTTCATGGTCTGATTTGAATAAGAATGATCTGGTAGTTGGTTCAAATCCACAGCGACTGTATGATTTTCAAATCCTTGATCAGAAAAATTAGTGTCATGTATCCTCTCGAACCAGAGATAATCTAGCGAGTTTCCATCTTGATTATGATAATCTATCCTGTCCTTTGTTTTCGAGCTCGTACTGTAATCATCATCACTCGTAGTCATCGATCGAACAAACCCCTCCGTGCCACCGCTGTTCTGGTTTGTTGTCTCTTGACCCCTGTAGAGACACTCAATCTCGTGATCTGTCCTTAAATTCTTGTCTTTGAATCCTAAACTCACATCACTCGATGGACAACTCAAGTTTTGGCAAGTGTATACATTAGATAACACAGCCTCTTGCTCCAAAAACTCTCCTTTTCTCTTGTTACCTAACGGCTCTTGATCTACAAGAAAACAAGCATTTAGCGACCATTCTTGATCAGCCTTTTTTTCTTTCCTCGCTAATCTCTCGAATTCTTGATCTTGATATACAAGATAACAATTGTTCAAGGAAAATTCTTCATCAACCCTTTTGTCTTTCCTCACTAGTCTCGCCGGTTCTTGATTATTTTGATGTTGCGCCTCACGAAAACAGGCGTTTGGCGACGGTTCTTGATCAAAGCAAGTGAGTATTCCCGGTTCTTGATCATGACATTCGTCCTCGTTGTCAGAGATCTTGAGGAGTTTAAGATGAGCTTCTTCTTGATTCAACACACGAGACCAAGTATCAGTCTCTTTCGCCAACATCTTATCCTGCAAACACTTGGACTGTCTCGCAAGCCGTCTCACTCTCTCCAAATTCGGCGACATATGTTTAATCACAGCCGCTAAAACGCTCACTTTCCAAGCTTTTCTTAGATCGTGCGGTTTACGATATGGTGGTGGACCGTGCTCGAACGCCGCCGCTCCTTGCTCTCCCCACCACAACTCCGTCCCGTTTGGCCACCACGGCGGGGCCAAACCTTTTTCCAACGGAAACCGCCGTTGAGGCGGCACGCAGTGTTGCATCAAAGCTGATAACAACGACCCTAACGTCGTGTCTTGTAGCTCGTGAAGCATGTGGATATGCGAATTCGGATATAGAGATTCGTTTGATGAGATTAACTGAGAAGCCGCTAATGTTAAGTAATCAGAAACAGCGTTTGGAGCGGTTTGATCGAATTGAACGTTTTCTTTCCAGAACCGTCTTAAACTATCTGAAGATCCGGTTACCGGTTTTCCTTTTTCCGGTACGATTCCATAAACGAATCCTTGAGCTTTGCAAACCTCCATGATCTTCATCATGTACTTCAACACCGAATCTTGAGATCGAGCCATTTTCTTGCGGCGTGAAGCTTCTGCTCGGCGCACCATAGCGGAGGAGGAGGATGCTGACGTGGAAGTTGACGGCGAAGAGCTAACGGAGTGATTCTCTCTTTTTTGCTGCTTGAGCTTAGACATGAGATTTCGATCTTTCCACATACGTTTCTTGAGATCATCGTAGCTGATCTCTTCACCGAAACGGTCAAATTCGTCTTCATCTTCTTCGTAGTTATCGTCTTCGTCGTCTTGAATTGGACTAAGCGGCTCCAAATCTTGGACCTCGACCATTTTTATTTTTGAGTGTATACTGTTTAGTTTTTAATGTGTTTTTTTAAAAAAATGATCCCTTGCGACTGCTCGAGTCTACGTTATAAACGTGATCGACTAATATTATTGGCGGTTAAGCTACATGTATGGATGGTGATCTTGTGTCATATATCGTATTTGTTTAGGTGACTTTTCTATATAAAAAAGGTTATATATAAATTATAGTAATATGTAAAGGAGGAGGTGTGCATGTTGGGAGAGATACGTGGCGAGATCTGCTCTCCTTGTCTGAACTAAATTGCATGTCCTAAGACTGGTTGTTTTTTCAACATGTATAAAAATTTAAACAAAGTTAATCATGGATTATTAGAAAAAAACAAAAAAATTATGTGGTAATGTAGTTGTAAAACATTAATACCGTGGAAAATGAGATGTGAATTCTGCTCAGTATCAAATATTCATTGGTTCTAATAAATTATCTTTAGTTCAATTTTTTTTTTCGAGCCTTCATTTAAAACAAAAAATAAAGAGATAGATCAGATTAGATGACACTAAATACTCTGATTTTGTGATATATTTTTCTATTCTAATTATTTAATATCAGCTATTTTATAATAATTATAACTAAATATATCAAAATTCATCATTTTCATGTTTTATTAATAGAGATTTGTTTCATTTATTTTGGATACAAAAATGTATATTTTAACTATGATTAATAATATATAACTATTAAAACAAAATAAAATAAAAATAAAATAAAAATTGTAAGATAAGGTGTTGTAGTTTTTTAAATAAAACTGCTGTAAATAATAAAAGTTGTATAAATATTGAATTATGTTATGGAAGATAAGGAAAATGATGTGAAGTATTAAAAGGAAAAAAAAAGTAAATTTGGATAGTCAAAGAAAGCAACATGGAAAAGTAATGTTTTGTTCTTAGACTAAAACAAAATATCTTACACATATGTAGGTTTACAACAAACTTAGCGCGAAAGGTTTATGGGGCCATACGCCCGCAACTTTCCGGAAACAAACATATGAAACTTTTATGGAAACCAAAATATAAAAAAACAGTAACTTCAAACAAGGGGAAATATGATAGTCACAAAATAAATAATGCGTTTATGTGGTGAAGAGTTTTTTTGTTTTGTTTTGATAACTATGTGGTGAAGAGTTACCTTCGAGAATATAACAAATTGTAACCCAAAACTGCGGGAGTGACAAACATTATACATCATTAGGAATGTTATCCGATTAACTGATATTGAACCAGTGATAAAATGAATTATATATATATATATATATTGAGAAGGTTTGGTGCTAGAGGATTGTTTAAATGATGACAGTTTTAGAGTTCTGAATGTTTGTGAAGGTTTTAAGGGATTACATGACGTAAGAATAATCAGTTTCATCATTTCATAATTGTTTTTAAGATATTGTAAGAAAGGTCGGTTTTGGATTTCGGTCTATAAGCCGGTTAAATCGTCGTGTAACTGTGTCAGTTAGAAAACCAGCACGGACAAGTTTCCTTTCGAATTTTATTTTATTTTATTTTCCCCCATTTAAAATTGTGTAATGAAGTCAAAAATATTTTTCATTGTTTGCAAACTCGATAGAAGATTCCCAAATTGCTTGATCTAAATATGTTATTTTCTAGAATTTGTATTAATTGGATTTTTATTCTCCAGGGAAACAAACAACAAGAAGTGCAAAGACACACATACAGAGGATTGAAGATTCTCGGTTCTATAAATTGTGTTTAAGTTTGCTAGGAATTAAAAGATTATTGTGATGGTATATTGTTTTATTCGTCACTATTTAGAATCCAACAACTTGAGTATACTGTGCATAAGCATCAGATTGCATAGCAATTGGTGCTCGAGTAACATGATCAGGTAGCTCGAAAGCGTCCACTAGTTCCTTGGCCACAGTCCTTACTTGGAAACTCAAATACTCTGTCAGTTTATGAATCGCCTGCACACACAAAAAGTATCATTTCAATCGAGAATATAAATCATTGGTTCAATTCGTTGATGAACAAAACAGACCTTGGCTTTGTTAGGCGCCACATAATCAACGTTACGGTACGTTCCTATATCATTCCAGATTCGGTCCAATGCATAAAGATCACATGCTAGTTTCAGAGCAGCTCTTGCACTTGGCTCCGAACAGCTGAACAAAGAGACGGTTTTTGATATGAGATTTTTTTATCAAATTTGATTCGTGAAATTTTTTGAGGAAAGATTTTTTGTGTGTGTGTGTTTGTTTTCTTACTTTCGAACAGCATCGATGAACTTGGCGAGAATGACAGTTTCAATGTGAGATTCTGCAAGTGTCAATAGATGATTCAAGCATCTGTTCCATGCACCAAAAGTACCAAGAGTCTTTGTGTGTTTGTTCAATCTCAATGCAACGCTTTGTAGCAATCGCGATGTTCGATACTGAGGAGACAAATGTTAAAAGAAAATAATTACGATGTATGAAGGCAATTAGAGAGTCAGTGAGATTATATATAGCAAACAGTAACTCACCCGGAAAGCATCTAGTTGGAATTTAGGATCTCTTAGATGATCTTCACCTTCCCAACGCGCTGTAACAGGATTTGGTTGAGACAAATAAGTGTTCATTGATTCTCTCAAGTAGCTCCATGTAACTGTCAGCGTTCCGCCTTGGAACTTTTCTTTGTAACGCTTCAACAAATCAGCTGCCACCTAGAAGAAGAAGAACCAAAACTATGAGCATGATTATTCTCCAGACATGCGAAAGTTTCTTCAAAAGAATGAAAGGACCTGTTGAAGAAGCACAGTGTTGTCTCCTTCAAATGTTTGGAAAATATCATGATCATTTCTCAAGCTTCCAAATCGGTTAACAGCTGCGTAACCATGTCCTCCACAGGCTTCTCTGCATACCGAGAGTGACTTGGCAGTGTAAGATGTTATATAAGATTTGAGCCCAGCAGAGAGTGCATGGACATCAGCAACCAATTGCTCTTCGTGAGTCTTCTTCATCTCTGAATATTTCTCCACAAGATACACAGTTGCAAAATGGTATGCATAGGTGGAGGCTAACATCGGCATGAGCTTGTGTTGTTGAGACTGGTAATCAAGGATACTGACCTCAGGTTGCTTTGGAGGACCAAACTGTTGCCTTAGTAGCGAATAACGAATGGCAATAGTTGCGGAAATTTTAAGGACCCCAACAGATGCATAGGCAAGGCCAACTCGACCACCTACAAGCTCACCAAGTGTTGCCCCAAATCTTTTATTGATCGTTGGTAAACTACTTGTATACTTCCCATCTCGGGCCACATCTCCAAAGCGATTGAGAAGATTGTCGCGAGGTATTCTCACAGAGCGGAATCTCAATGCACCGTTATCCACACCATTAAGGCCCACTTTGTGTCCACAATCTTGGATTTCCACACCAGGGAGCGTCTGGTGGGTTTTCAGATCTCTTATTGGAACGATGAAGGCGTGAACACCCATATCCGAGACTCCTTTAGAATCATGAGTTGGAAGGATGAGCCTGGCAAAAACAGTAGCAAACTTCCCATGAACTGCAGCATTTCCAATCCACCATTTGATGGCTCCATCATGAGGTGTGTCGATAATGAATTCATCTTTAAGTGGATCGAATGTAGCAGTGGTCTGAAGACCTTGAACATTTGACCCTTGAGAAAACAAAGACAAATATTTAGTAATAGGACATTTGGAAAGAGCATTAGATGCTGAGGCAGCATAAAGTCATCACTGACCATGGTGAAGTTCAGTCATGGCAAAGCAACCAGTATACTCCAAATTGTCAATGCCATCAAAATACTTATCTCTATGCTTCTTAGTTCCTAAATTGATCACAGAGCCTCCCCAAAGACTGCAAATATATGTATATTACATATCTGTAAAAATAGGCATAAATACTAACATAATCACATATCCCTAACAAGATCAAAACTTTCATCAAGATCAACACCACAAAACCAAAAAGTTCAAAGCTTTTAAACTCCAAATCAAACGGATTGTAAAAGCAAGACTACCAACCTGTACTGAACACCGAGCTTAATCCCAAGAGACATATCAACACTTCCAACAGCTTCGACAATAGCGAAATATTTAGCCGGATCTTCAATCACATACCTAAGCGGCCTTATCCCAGCTTCTTTCACAAGCCCTCTCAGCTGATTCATACACAATTCCCGATGATCTTCTTTGGAGATCTCGATCGGCGTCTGTAAATCGGGACGAGAATTAAAATACTCGTATATTTTCTCCTGTATATCCATGTGTTTTCCTTTCATGTATAGCGACAACGCTTGGCCATTGACCTCAAGCTTCTTCGACCTCGCCGAACACGACTCCGTCTGTACTAACGGCAGCTGCGAAGGCGCCGTCACGGTGGGAGATATGTGTGAAGACAATTGCTTGATCCGCCTCGCTGCAATTAGGCCAGAAGATTCCTCCTCCGTCATCGGATTGCTTCGCCGCGATTCCATTTCAATGAGTTGGAAAAAATTATCTTCTCTTCACGGATTTATGAAAAAAATGAAAATTGTCTCTGGATTTAAAAAGTGAATACTTTGATGGCAAGGAAGGTGACATGGAGACGTAGTTATCAATGACATGTTAATCTAAGTGGATTAAGTTTTGGCTAATTTTGGCGTACTTTTCGAGGAGATCCTTCCTTTCCTTTCTTGTCTCGATAAGATTTTTTTGATCTAAGGGTAAAAATGTCATAATGTCCTCTCTCTTTTTTTTCAAAGTACAGTACAGATTCGTTAAATCAAATTTTAAATATGTTTTTTGTAATCAGGATGTAACCTCAATACTTACAAAACTGGAACTGTTGAACTCTCTCCTCAAAATCTGTAGACAGGCCAAAGGATATCTTGTCGGAAGGTATTTCAATTATCCATTTTTATCTGTTATTAGTTTTCAATCTGATTGGAATTTCGTCAAACTGTAAATAATATAAATATGAAAATCTTACTGTCCGTTCAAGATAAAAGAAAAATAGATAAATTGGAAAATATGTTTATCCTCAAGAAGAAAAAAAAGGAAGGGGTTTCAGGCCCCTAAGCAACAGTTTTAAGATCCAGTAGATATTTGGGCTTTGGTGGAGTTAGATGAATCAAATATGGCCCATTAAGAAATGCGGGACCGCGCGCGAGCGACTCCAGAGTCCCGAGTCGAGTTCGACGCCAAATCGTAATAATTCGAAACGCGGGTCAAAATAAATCTAAGATCGGGAAAATCCGCACAGGTTCCCGCCTACAACCACCTCAAAAAAAAAAAAAAAACCCTAATTCTCAACTCACAGCCACTGAGTATTTATTTTTCTTCCGATTAAGCCAAGATTTCTTAGCCAACTACGGATGCCATCAATTTATTGGTCAGTAAACTCAACCTCAATTGTTTTTTTCTTCGTTAGTTTTAGGGTTTTTCATTTTTTTCTACAATTCGCTTCATTTTCTTGCTTCTTCGCACTTTATGATTCCCAATTCAAGGATTCCAAGATGGTCTTGTTCAATTCCTTTATTTGGGGTCTTAATTTGCGCCTCCAAATTTTTAGGCTTTTTGGTTCATTTCTCGCTGTATGCTCGTTTCATTCTCGTGAAAGTTGATTTTGGTGTATCTGTTTTTGCTGCATTTCTAATTTGAAATTGAAAAGTTTGCTTCTTTTTTTTTTTTTTTTTTGTTGGTGATTCTTGAAGATGACTGGATATAGCGTCAGCTTAGTGTCCAAGGAAACACGTCTCGCTTTGTGTGATATGACTAATCTTCCAACCAAGAGAGGGATTTCATCGATTCTAGATGATTTTCTTTTGAAATCTGGAGATGATTCTGTTAAAACTCTTGCTCGTGAAGCCTCTGGGGTTAAGTTTTCCAAGAGGTTGTGTTTAGTTGTTGACGACTTGGTCAAGGAGAGTACTAGGACTAGTGATACAAATGAAGGCTCTTCTTCTGATGATAAGATTACTTTTGATGCTGATTCCGAGAATTTTGATGTTAAAGAATCTCAGGGTGAAACCAATGCTGTATATATGGCTGCTGAACCTTGTAGAGGTGATGTTACTGATGCTGTCAAGGAGACGTGTGAGAAGGACTCGAGCTTGAATGTGTGTGCCAGTCAAACTGATGCTACTACTGCTGAAGACTTACCCATGGCTGTGTTCAGTAGCAGCAATTGCGAAGACGCTGGTTTGTTGTTGCCCCATTCTCAGACTACCAAATCTTTTAATATGAACAGATGTTCGAATGTTGATAATATGGAAATTGTTAATCACGACATGGAAGCTGACAATGACCTTATATCTTGCCCTTGTTCTTTTTGCCTAAAAGGTTGTCTGCTTCTTTAGTGTTGTTTTTGGTAATTACGGTCTTCTTTAATTCTTAATAACATGATCTAACTTTTTTGTGGATGTAATGAATGTCTTCAGCTGCATATATCTGGTCAGATCTTCACTACCAGGACATCAAAGGTCGATTATCTGGTAAGTGTTTCTCATTACCCTGCAAAATTCAGTGTCGATTAAGAATGGTTGATTCCATTTATTGGCGTCGTATGAAATTGTGTTGAATGCAGTGCTGAAGAAGAGCCAGAAAGAAGCTAGTAGCTTGATTCAAAGTAACGGTAAAGCAAAACCTGTGGATATATATGGATCTGAAAACTCCAATAACTCCACAAATCAAGAATCTGATTTTATGGGTCAATGGACATCTCTCTTTCTTAACATGGAAGGTATCTTGGCTCGTGAAAACAACCACCTTGTAAGTTCCTCTGAGCTTCTGTTGGATTTTCAGAATAGAACTTCATCAACTTATCTAAAGTAGTAATGATTTGTTTCAGTCTGTAAAACTTGCGTTCTGTATTTTGATGTCCTGTTGTTATTGATAATCTGCAGCAGAATAGTTTCGTAGCCATGAAAGAGTTGAGAGAAAATCACAAAATTAATCTGGAGAAAGCATCGAGGACACTTGAACACTACAACACTTAGGTACAGTTTGTTCTTTGCTGGTCTAAATGTTGTAAGACTGTAACATTCTTCCTTAAGCTACTCATGTATGTATTATTAACCTGCATTTGACATTTTAGTAGTGGACTTGGCTCTTTTAGCAAATTGTGTCCGTTCTTTGTTTCCATATTGATCTCTGCGTTTGCATTACTCCATTTGATTTCCCATCCTTTTATTACTGCTGATGCCCCTTGCAAACAATATGGTGGGCTAAGAAAGCCATTTATTGTATTATCTATACAAAAGTTAATAAATCAGAGTTTCATTAAACTATTGTTGGGAATTTTAAGTGAAGATAAGAGGTAGGAGCAACCGGTACTGATAATCAATAGAGGGTCCATGAAATCATGATAATTATTAATTAGCTACCTAATCATGTCGATTACATTAGCAATGAACTAATTAAGAATATAAGATATTGATTTGTTTCTGCTTTGACACGCAAAAGTCAGCTTTTTAATATATATTTTTAAATGGCCTATCATAGTCAACGATTATCGGATCCGTTGTAGCAAATATGAATCCAAGTGATGATACAACATCAATACAATTAATTATGTCATTATAAAGTTTGGTCGATTTTTGTTATTAACCATGCATGCCAACAACCATTACTAGTTTTTTAATCCGATTTGGAATTATTCAAGGCATGGTTTACATTTACTTTGAAATAGTTAGTTGTGCACTCTTTGATATAATAATGATTGTTGGTAGATTTTTTTCACTTTATTTATTGGTGTAATAATATATTGCTACTAAAACAAATTGAAGGTTTGGTATAATAATATCTGAAAATAGTAGCGAAGATTCACGAGAAGCAACCTAATTCTCAACAGATTGCTCATAAATAATCCAAAAATAATATCAAGTTCTAATATTGACATTGACCTTTTTCCTTATATAATGGTTTGACAATGAACCTCATTTCTTTTATACTATGTTATCTTATATTTTAAATTTTAAATTTTAAATTTAGATTACATACATAATGTATAATTTCTGAATTAATAAATAATCTTTGTCGGTTTCTAAATAACCAAAAATACTAGGCAGGAAGGAATTGTAGACATTGTTCTGCTCAAATGAGAGTGAAGATTGAAGAAGCCAGAAGGTGCCTTGCGTTGTTTACAAGTCATATCCACGTAAGACACAACGTGTGAACACGTCTATGTGGGGCCCCGTTTGTTTTCATGATTTTATCCTGCTTTACCCATTTTCCCCAATTGTTTTATTTATTTTGTCAGTCCAAACGCAAAATGTAATATACGAAATGTTGATTACATTTTATGTACAGATGAATCGTGTACACATTTGTAAAAATTATGGAGTTACACATGAACTCGCATAATGATATAGTTGTATTTTGGGATTTTGAAAATAGTTATATTTTGGAATTGTGAAATGTGAATTCCTTTTTCTTATACAAAGTTATGTAGTTTGAGTTTAAGAGAAAAAAAAAGTTTACAAACTGTTAACTTCCATTAACTTGCGTAGAGTAACTGAGATACCAATAAAACAAACATAAACGAAGTTGGTGGAGTAACTGTTTTATGCATTTGTCACCAAAAAAAAAAAAAAATAATAGTTTCTACTTTCTATCATATATGCATGACGTCATCAACTTCATTGACTTTACAAAGAAAACCACATATATATAAGCCCAAGCTGATAGCGAAACTATCAACCCCACGATCAAGAATATTTCAAATATTGACAAAAACAAAACAAAAATCTTCGTTTCTTCAAGTCAAACCATTTTCTCAACAAGGATTCTTCCTTTTTCTTCAGAATCACCTCTCTCTTTTTTCCCCAAATTATTTAATATATTATTTTCATTCTTTGACAGAAAAATACAAATGGCAATATCTTTAAACATGAATGGTTGCATAGAAGAATTTATGAAAGCTCTTGAGCCATTCATGAAGGTAACTTCATCCTCTTCATCGAAGCCAACCTTAAATTCTAATTTCAGTCCCAATAACCAAGCTTTACCGGAATCTAACCAAACCGGTCCGATTGGGCTAAACCAGATCACTCCAGCTCAAATCCTCCAAATTCAAACAGAGTTACATCTCCGGCAAAACCAATCTCGTCGTCGCGCCGTTGGACATTTTCTCACCGCTAAACCAACCCTAATCAAGAAAACGGACGTAACTAAACAAGTCAAACTATACCGAGGCGTAAGACAAAGGCATTGGGGTAAATGGGTAGCTGAGATTCGTTTGCCTAAAAACCGAACCCGGTTATGGCTCGGTACGTTCAAAACTGCGGAAGAAGCTGCATTAGCGTACGATCAAGCTGCTCATAAAATCAGAGGAGATAACGCTCGTCTAAATTTCCCCAAAATTGCTCGAAACGGAGGATATAAACAGACATTGTCTCCTTCTATCTACGCGAAGATCGAATCAATCTGCACTAGCTCACATCTTCCTCGACCTGAGCTCAAGAAACATGACGAAACAGAGGAGGTTTTCTCTGGTTTACATTATACGGGTCCTAAACCGGAGCACGAACCGGAATTTGGAGAGAAATATGGATCCGGATTTTCGGGTTCTTCACCTGAGTCGGATATAACGTTGTTGGATATATCGAATGATTGGACGAAAGAAGATGAGGGTTTGTTTATGGATTTGCAGAAATATCCTTCTTTGGAGATTGATTGGGGCGCTATAGAGGAATTCTCTGAATCCATTTGAGCTTCTTAATTCAGTAATTTTAAATTTCTTACAGGTTTATTTTCACTTCAGAGCTTTGTAATGGAAGTTCTTGACAGTTACCGAGGACCAGTGAACACTAGTCTTTTTCTGATTTCCTTGTCTGTCTTGTTTTAATTGGGCCGTTTAATGGCCCAGTTTTATTTTAAGAGTCCAATATCTGTAAAGTTAAGATGAATCGAACTACATATGATATGGGCTTCTTTTTACAATGTAATATTGAAAAAAACATTTACCGCGTTCATAAACAAAATGAGTTCCTTAACTACCGAACCATCTTAGTTCATTGAGAATATCAGGAAAATTTAAAAACCAGAGGCACGTGTCAGTTGAATGTGGCTCCCCATTGTTAAGGCATTCTTTTTCTCATGCATCACCATGTGCACATTTATTTCATATACATAGGTTCAAAGTTTAATGTGAACATTATTAATGTTTGGTTCTGAAGCGTGGACCAACATTTATAACATTGACACGTGTTAAGGGTCTACGTGAGCTCCAACCTGCAGAAACGCATACATGTATGCATGGTGAGAGACAGATGATATGGACATGAAGGGGAACACGTACTTAACATGTAGGTTCACATGCGTTGCAAGTATCAGACGAAATTTTTCCTTTCAATTATTATTAAGTAAAAGTACTTTAACTCAAACAGGAAAAAATATAATAATTGGAAGTCGAATAACTTGCCCTGTCTCGGTCACACCACAAGTACTCTGCAATGTTTTCATGTCGTGAAAAATGTAACGGACCCACGGAGGTGTGTGTGGGTGTCTAATAAGTCGCAATCGTAAATTATTTTTAGTTATATACGTTATTACGTCCCCTTTGAATACATGTTGTGTTCAAATTTTCAGTTTTATTTTACCAAGTCTTTTGTTCAATATACTGTGTGCAGGATTTAAAAGAAGACTACAAATCATTATGAACGGAACTTATTAACTACGAGAAATAACTGCACAATATCATATTTTAATTTTGTTTGTGCGAATAAAACAATTTATTTGCAAAATAGAGAGAATATAAGATATATAAAACATTCAGTTTGGAGTTAAAGGATTAAAACTTACGAAGGCAATCGTACAGGTTATACTAAAAGTGATTAACTACTTCATATAATGATACACATTTGCTTTCTGATTTTGCAAAATGTATCAAATATACACACCCCTTCTCTTCCAATCATCTAATTACTTGTTATAGTTTGAATGGTAAAATTACCTCTTATACAATGTTCCATTATTGGTTACGGATGTACATATTGTCTATATATATATGCCACCTATTGGTTATGGTTATTACTATTTTATTGAAAAGGCCACTAAAATCACTTCAATGCCCCTTTATTGCTGCATTTGTTTCCATTCCACCAACCGTCGCAAGAAATCCATCACCTGTAAATGTTACCAGAAGATTATTATAATTGCGTATGGCATACGGATAAATATACGGTTCTTCTTCCGGTTAAAGATTTCAGTTCAAAAGTCGTAATATATATATAGTTAAATTCAAATTATCTTATAAAAAGAGGATATTTATAGCTAGTTGTATGTATAATTGTATACTATGTACTTGCCTCAGGTGGGTCTTGCAGAGAATACGACGCATTGGTGTCTTTGGGGAACTTGGAAACAAGGATACCAAATCCCTGTCCTCTCTCTCGTAGCAGCTAAATTAAAATGGATTATAACACAATTAATATGTGCAAATAATTATATACATTCGGGAATAATATTTTACATATATTAAAAATAAATAGGTATTTATAATAGCACTAATAAATCCATTATTATTTTTGATAATATAATAATGAAATTAAATATTTCCTATGTCATTTGAATTATTTACCTTAAAAGCATCTTCGTCGGTTTTATCATCACCAATGTAAATCGGAAATACATCGTTACAGTTCTCAAATCCTGCAACAGCCAAAGTTCTAAAATTAGAATTGCTTCTTTTAATATTGAAAAAATAAACATTTAATAACCAACATATACAAAAAGGAAGAATACTTTTTCGTGTGTGATGAAAAGTAAAATTACACGAGAGAAAGAAGAATCTCACCAAGTGACTCTAACAAGAACTCAAGGGCCTTGCCTTTGTCCCATTTTATCAGAGGACGGATTTCAAAAACCTGTTAAAAGTACAAAAATAAATTAAAATTAGGTAAATTTAACTGCAAAAAGTTACATAATTTATATTAGACATTCGCCAGCTAGAGGATGCCACGTCGCATACCTTCCGACCTTGGGACAGTTTCAGCGTCGGATAGTTCTGTACCACCGACCGAACTTTTAAAGCCAGTTCGCTCCATTTCTGAATATATTTTAAGAAAATCAGTATACATATATCGGGAAATTTATCATTATATACCTTTTTCTTACATTTTCATCGACACAACGGAAGTGTACAGAAAGACAGAACTTGTTGTTCTCCACTTTGGCTCCTGCGGTTGATTTGGTTTTCTCCACCAACTGCTTAAAAACCTAATAAGAGAACAGATAAATTTAATTTAATACTTATATTATATCCTCAGATCACATAGAAATACACACAGAGAGACATAAACGAAATAATAAAACCACATATTTGTTTACCTCATCGATCATGGGAAGAAAGTCGCCGGCTGGTTGGTAAAGAACAGATGGTTTATCCTAAAAACCAAAAGTATAATTTGGTTAAGAAAATCAAAACTAAATAACATAAATCAGGGTTGAAGTTTTGTAATTATTTGAGTTTGCGAGTCTAAAAATTGTATACCTTATTATATCCTGAGAAACCTTTTGTTGGGCCTTTAATATCCATTCCATGGCTCCCAGCATAATACAGTTCTGCTAGCTTAACAAAGCTATAAACCTACAAAATATATATATATATATAACACATAATTAACCGAAACTGGCTCATCAATACTAATTTTAAGAGACTGAGAAATTAAAATGTACCTTGTCAATGCATCTACCAGTAACTATAGAAGTTGGAAAACACTTTGCCATTTTTTTCACAGTTCTTCTCATCTGTGAAACACACATAACACGGATTATTATTATTTATTCCAAAGAGGAGATTTGAAAAAAAAATCTTGATTAATTTATAAGAACCTTGCTAGTCATGAAAGCTCTGTCAGGATCAGCGACGATTGGAGAAAGGGTACCGTCATAATCAAGAAACATGACTATTTGTTTTCCTCTTGAAGCTTCGATGATTCTTTCGAACATGTCAAGTGCTGATGGATGTCGTTTCTGCTCGGAAACAAAACATAAAGAAATGTAAAGATAAAAGGAAACAGAGTATTTGTTAGAAAGAAGTGTATGATGGAGCTTACGATCCAAGAATTGAGTTCTTCTTGGGAGGAGAGAGAAGATAATGATTTGAGATGGGTAGGAGAAGAAGCTCTCATGGAGTCAACCCAAGAGTTAAGTCTTTGACTTTGAGCTCCATTGATTTCGAGGTTCTTGAGGATTTTTTTCTTGGAAATTGAGATATAACCAGGAGCAGTCGGTGGTTTTTGAGCGGAAGGATTAAAGACAGAAGAGTTGGAGACGCTAGAGACAGTTATAATTCCGGTCGTAGTATCTGATACGACGACGTTTCGGCTCACCATTTTATAGAACTGAAAAAAAAACAGAGAAACTTAAAAACAGAGGAGTTGTGGCGAAATTGATCGGGTCTTCTCGACAAAATCAAGAGCTTTGGAACTTCCCCAGTAAAGAAAATCAGAGATTGAAGATGAAATCGTCAAGAAAATTGGATCAAACGAGAAACTGTAAGGAGGATGAAAAAAGAAGAAGAAAGTGCTCTGTTTTTGGCAAGTGTTTTTTCAAGTGTTCGAAGAGACGAGAGAGAGAGATAATGTGGGACAGAAGTGAAGTCGAAGAGGTAGGTTTTATAGAAGCACAAGCCAACACAGAGTTAGTTAGAGAGAGAGAGAGAGAGAGAGAGAGTCTTGTTACAAGTGGGAGCCATGGGACAGAGGTTCTAAGGTGGGACCTACAAGCCGGCCCAGCTGAAGGAGGGGGAGGTGGTGGTGACTCTTCTATCTGAATAAATGGGTCCTACTGTAAAATGCCACGTGTCCCCGAGGTAAAGGGAGCACCGTTCGCTTCTATCTCATTCAGTCATTCGTCTCCGTCGTATATACTACGGAGTATGTTTTTCCAACGTCGCTGAGTAATATGATTTAAGTAATCGAGTCATACTCGACAAAGAAGCAAAAAAATAAACGTAATCGAGTTATATATTTTTCAGTGACCAATAGATGATGTCTACTTCAACAAAGATATCGACCGTTATTGTTTTGTTTGGCAAAATTAGTTGTTGTCTAGGCCTATAGGGGACTAAGATAATATATAATGTGGTTAAAAACATCATTCCTGTTTTATTATATATGAGCCTGACCTCTTACGGTGCATATACAGCCACACGTATGATAATTAATATGACACTACGTAATCTAATTAATATTGATTGAGATGAATCGTCATACTGTGATAAACCATTAGCCTTCGTTTTTTTATAGACCTAACTTTTGTAGTTTTATTCCTTAATTGGCATAAAATCATTAATGGAAATTTCAGCAAATTCCAAAATTATCAGAGAAAACTAATTACACAATAGACAGATCAATATAGCCTTGTTTTAACTATTTAAAATTTCGAACGTAAAGTGTAGTTTTTTTGGGTGCAAATGTGTTTACATTCTGTCGACGATACCAATCAAAACACGTTCCCTTTTTCGTTCTTTTTATAAAGTTAGATTTTAGAAAGCTCATATCCATACAAATATGCGAGAGAGTTTTAGACTCATATCAGGACAATTTGAATTTTGATTGTGGGTTGTAATGCATCTTTCTTTCTTTTTTACACGTGAATATTGGCTTATGAACGTCTCTGTTCATTGCATTTATCTCGCGGCCCCAATTAGGTTTGGTACTTATCAGATATTGTTGTCGATAGTGATAAGTTGGGTATCGCATTTTGTAACGAAATGGTGTCATTCAAGTGAAATATACATGTGTCATTGCATGCATATAACATGCATGTATAATGTATTATAAATACAAATATATGTGCATACACATCAAATGCCAGTGGCACTAGATATAACATTTAATGATTTTTGGAGAGCTTAATCAAATTTAGTAATTATTTGAACATATAGTTATTGTAACTGCAACTCGACGACGCCCCTTGTCTTTGAAAACTAAAAACACCCGTTTGTGCCTAACCTCAAAACCAGCTGCGGCTGAAATGCATATTGTTTTTGTTTTGTTTTATTTTTCCAGAAATATCTTGTTATTTAACAATGCTGTATTTGCAAAGTTTAATTGTCTCCAGTTGTATTCAAATTAATTTATTATGGAAAAACTTACATTAGTAGATTGCTTACAACTAGTAATTTTTATCTAAAGACTTGCCTTTTATTTCATCCCATTGTAGACTTAGTATTCTAGTCTTTAAGTATATATTATATAATAACATGTGTTATATACAGATCTCAATTTATGCATAAGAAAATAGTAAAACTGTATTAGTGCTATTTCGATATGTTTGTATGTGTATAATTTACAAGGAAAAAACAGTAGTTTTTATTAATTGTTTCACGAAATATATCAGATAGTACATACGTATAACTATAAGTGTTGTTTGTTAAAGCTGTGGACTGTATTACTAATTTTACAACTACACATGTCAACAAATCTGACCCGTCGATTGCGTGGGAATATGCTCTTATTACATCTCTGTTATTGGATATAGAATAATATAGTTTCGTACTCGGTCAAAAGATTAGTTTTTGATTTTACAAAGAGAAATTTCTTTTAAGATCTCTATCCTATTTTCCTTTCCAACCAATTCTTACCGTCTTCGTATCACTAAAATTTACAAACTCGAACCTTTTTATTACTTCTAGAAATAATGATATATATATATATATAGCCAAAATAAAATAAACATTAAAGATGTTGGTAAGAGTTCAAATTCCTACCAAAGAATCTGTATTCCGTACTATACAAAAGGAAAATTTCAGGTTGATCACGTCTGTGATTTAAACTCTTGTCAATGTCACGAAGCCAGTAGACTACTTGGTTGTTTGACTATAACTGCGAATAAGATTCTTGGAGGTCTGAACAGAACGTTTGACTTTCTGACCAAATAAGAATATTTAAGATACTACATTTTTAAAATAATCCAAACCCATTAATTTTTTTTAAAGGAGTAATGATCCTTCTGTGTTATAACCTTTTTTATCTTCGGGATTAAAGCAATACGGTTTTCTCTTATAAAAGCTTCTCAAAAACTCGGATTCATAATTCACATAGCGGATAAACATTTATAATAAATCCTTATTGTTCAATCAAATAAGCTAAGTTAATTTGAACTCTTTGTAACAAGCTCTATATTTTCGTACTAAATTAGATTACCAAAATCAGAATAAACGAACTTTTTACTTGTTTGTCTATGAAAATAAGATTATGTAATATTTGATTAAACAGTGTTAGCAATTAAAATGTTTTTGTACAAGAAACTATCTGTATATATCTTATATATTAAAAGAAAATTATGTGTATAGATGAACAAGGACATTCAAACCCTCGAGAAATATTAGATGGACAGTCTCTTGAGGAATCGTTTTCCAAAATAAATTATACAAATATTCTTGATTTCTTATGATCTTATTCGTTTTGCCATGTGCTTTTAATTTTTAAATTCGATGTATGTTGAAAAAGAATTACTCAAGCCCGATGTGAACGTGATCAATATATTTATTATAAAATCAAATAGACTGATACTTTTCCGTCTGGTTCCTGTTTAAACTTTTAAAGTAAACATTGAAAGAAAGTGTCTTCATTTTCTTATAATATTTTCAATATTTTCAATGATTTCAAATATCATATTTTGTTGTTGTTGATAAATTGTGGTTTCACATAATCACATGTACGTGAACAATGATTTAATTACTTGCAATATAAGATAATTAGGACACTATTGTCGATGACGAAAGCGAATATGTAATGGCTGAAGATAGAGTCTTCACGGGGATCCTATAGATTCAGGTTCTTTCGATCCTCATTGTTTCAGTTTAATTATGCAATTACGACTTACATATAATAAGCTCAATTTGAAGCTAGCTGAATATACAATTATTTAGTTTTAATAAAAGGTTCTGACTGGTAACGAATTTTCCTTTTTTAAGTAGGAGAGACTAGAAAGCAAACCCGTGTTTTTCGGCTGAATCAACGCCTTTGAACATCTTATATTGTTGTTAGTTTAAATAAGCTCTGATTTCTTTTCATTACTATATTTTTTTATTTATTTTGGCGACGATTCTACGTATAACCAATGTGTCAAAAAGTCAGATTGTGAATTAGTTAGCCACGTGCATGCACAACTACGAAGTTTACGAAACTTTGGTCTTATATGTTTTCGTCAACCAGGAATTTGCTTATTTCCCGTTAAAAGCAACGATCTTTTTTCTTTGGTCAACACACAAGTATCTTTTACGAAAACAAATACTACCTCCTTTATAAAATGGATTTCTATATATAGAAATTAGTCTTACGATACATTGTTCCGAGTTGACAATTTTGTTGTGTTCAAATGGAAAATGAGACCGTCGGAACATGCTATTATGTAATTAATATAACTGGAGATTGATTACTTTTATATACAAAGTTTGAAAGCTTGATTTTTGTTTTCTAGTTAATAATGTTGTCTACAAATTACAGGGGAGAGTTTGATAGCAAGAGATTACAAGGCGATTTCTCAAAAATATGTGACAAATATATATACATTCATATGTTTAAATAAGTAGTCTTCAATCTAACTTTCCTTCAAAAAATATATTCGATTTGATTCACTTATTGTACTTACTTTATATATATATATTTGTAACTACGTACGTTATTGTGGAAGTCAATTGAGGTGTCAGGCTAAAATAATCGCCGGTCATGGACTTGTAACGTGTCAGGAGCTTGTCGCTCGCATCCCAAACCATATGAGTCGTCTGCATCTGGCCTCTTTCCAAACGACACCACACGTGTGGTCTAATTCGATACGTGTCCCTATTGAAACACAAAGGCCTCTCCAGTGGTCGGCATATTCTTAAAAAAAAAAAACATTACAGAAAAAATTTCGAGACATGCACGTACCAAGTCCACATGTTCGGTCTCTCCCCAAGTCCCCGACTGATCCAATCAATAGGTCCAGTACTTTTGTTGATAATTTTCCCCCTGCTGACCTATTTTTGCGGAGTTAAATCAAAATTTCAATTATCTTTTTTTGAACATTTAGTTTTTTTATATATAAAAAATCATATTAATAATCAAAAATATGTCGTCCAGTGGTCTTTATTCGCTAAGTAGCTAAATGACTTGTTACATAGATTAAAACCAGGAAATCGGGCTATATCATCTATGAAATTTGTTCTTTCATAATAAAATTTATAGATAAATTTATTTTTTATCCAAATTACGTAATTAATTTTTATTTTACCCCATCATTGTTTTTATAATAAAAATTATTTACAAATTCCAGAGTAATCATCGATGCATTAGTCATCATAGATTGTATTGTATGTGTAATAAACTGTGGTTATCATTACCCTAATAATTATGGCATATATGTTTTTTAATTAATGGTATATGTTGTTAAATATTAATTAGTGGCCAAAATAATTTTGTAGAATGTATATTTTAAAAGGATATGCTGAAATCAACTCATTGTCGTCCAACGGTTAAAACATTCATTATTCCACAATTGGAAAACTATACATTTCGTTCTACGATTTTAAACACGGTTATGGCTATAAACGCTTTTAATTTTTTAAATAGCTGTAATTAGTTTCAATATCAGTTGTAGATTTCTCGTTCATAACAAATGTATGCTGATTCATTGGAAGCTTAGACTTAGTGGGAATAATAGGGGTCAGTATCAGTTGGGGTCCTTGGGGACACTCAACGTGTGTAAATTGACATGAGGTTTTTGGCATATTTTGCCAAGTTAATGCTCTGTCATTCATTAAATTAAAAATAATTAATTATAGAAAGAAAAAAAGTTGATGTGATTTTTGGGGAACTATAAGAAAGTAGAAGAAATGCGCTGTAAAGAGTTGCGATGCAGTGAGAAAACAGAGTGTGATTACTTGTAAGGAAGCTTACTCTACGCCGTTGGTTTGGTGTGTTTCTATTCACTTTCCTATCTTTACTTTTTCCTGCCGAAACTTTATGAAGCTAACACGTTTCGATCTATTTTCATGTAATAAACTTGTTTTTAAGGTTTGTCAAAAAAACTTGTTTATTTAAGGAGATTCACAAATTGTATTTTATTATCATTTTGTTAACACAATGGAATTCTGTTTAGTTAAAAAATGAGATTATGAATTATGTTTTATAAAATATTTAAATTTTTTAAAAAGTTCTTATAAATTGTAAAATCACTACCACTATTTAGAGTCGACAAACGAAAGAAATTTTCCACTAGCTTTTATGATAATCACTGTATTTACAAATTTAAAGATTTTTCAGATACAAATTGCATATCTTTAATATATTATTTTTGTTTATATTCAAGCACTTTTAAAAAAAAACGATTTAACTCTATAACAGTTATAGATACTGATACTGACAAAGATGCATACAAATGACATATAAAGAATATCGAATCCTAGCGGACGTATGAATGAAAAACTCCATGCATCACAGAAAAAATATATTCTTGTCAACAATTTTTAGAAATAATTAATTAATATTCTTGGACCATAACAGTTCCATATCACGTGGAATAGGGACGACGACAAAACAAAACCCATGGGATATAAGTAAATTAAAGGAATGGCATTCCTCTTTATACTTTATATCTCTTTAACTTTATATATTTACTAAACAAAAAACTTTATATAATTACTTTCGATGTGTATTTTTTTATTGTTCGAATTCGATGTGTATATATATCTATATATATATATATATCCAGATTTATTCAGAATGTTAAAAGGAAAAAAATATGCCATTCATTTTTTTTTAAAAACTGCCATTCTGAATATTATTGAAGTAATAAAAAAAAAGAACAAAAGAAAGAAAAAGTAAATTGACAGGTTAACGGAAACAACTGCCAAAGCCTAACGGTATCGCTGCCTTGAACTTTCGGTCGTAGGAATGGGCCCACTTTATCACCCCACGGATCTTTCTGACTCAGTTCTTTCTTGGCCCACAGGCCCATACACATGATAAATTATTTTTATATATAGTTCATGGACCTTTTTGATTAGTGGATACGGAACAAGAGACAAACTATCTTTAAAATATTCAACCATCATCTAATTATAAATGATTCAGTAATACCAAATTTAATGCATAATATAAAAAACAAGTTTATGAAAACCTTTTTTCCTTTGTGTGTAATGCTGTGTTTACATCCAATAATTAAAAAACTGTCTTGCAGTTTTATTAACTCATGAGTTATAAAAATTGCAAAAAAAGGAAGAAGACGAAAAATAAGTTGCCACTTATTGTCGGCCCACACACACTGCTGAAAGAGAAATAGTATCTTAAAAAGTTGTGATTCTCTTGTCATTTATATGATTTGCTTTTTCCTACTTCATAGTTCATATCATTGGCTTCTTCTTCTTTTTTTTTTTTTTTTTTTATAATAGACTTCTTCTTTTTGACATCTTCTTCATATCATTTGCTTTATAAGTTATATATGAATATAAATCCCGAATTTTGGTTTCATGCTTCGACTACAAGTCTTTTAAAAGGATTTATTTCGAACTATCTGACTTTAGATTTCGATGAAATGAATTGTTTTGTTTTAGATTTGAAGAAATGTTCAATAAAAAGCATTTTTTGTCATCTTTGTTTCAGTTAAAAGCTCTATCAACATAAAATCTAGTTTGATGTCAGTGAACCCAATATTCCGTACTAACTATTGGCTATTTAATTTTCCAATAGTGTCAAATAATAAGGATACCAAATAAATATTTATTTTATGTCACTATTTTACGGTTGTGAGAAAGTGAAAATCAAATTTACAACTGTGTAAAATGAAAAAAAAAATGCGTAAAAACAAACAAAATCTTACCTAAAGAAAGCGAAATAGATTTAAGTCCAGATCGATACACCCCGGCCCGCAGTAACATCAAATTATTAATATAGCCTTATTCTGTAGATTTTAATGTATCATATAAAACTAAATTGGGAAAATACCTCAACATTTTATATATATAAAAAAGGTTTACATGCCCGGCAGATTGGGCAGTAGGGTTGCTTCCACGATGTTATTACCATTTTTGTAGATTTATTTTTCTTTTTGGACATGTAGAAAGTTTATTATATATATTTTGTGGGCAGCAAATTTTACAAGAATAAGTGTAGAGAAGTAGTTCGTACGTGATTGATCTCTTTTATAACCTGAGTTCGGAACTTGAAGCTTTCAATTAATGATTTATTTGATTTTACTTTAAACATTAAATGTTATTGGACACGACCTGCTTACTACAGTTTAATTTGTCTCCCATCATTTTATCCCAGTATCTCAATAAAAGTATAATATATGCTTTTTGTTACTGACTTATCATGATGAGGCATCTCAGTCTATGCTCCCATATATATTAAAAGAACCTTGGTAAATTGAATATCTCAGTAAGTAATATTTAAACCACGAAACGGAGATTAGCGTTGGATATAAGTATAACTCTATTTTTTAATTAGCGTGTATAAGTAACTGATATTGTGAAAGAAAAAAGAAAAGAATAATCGGTGCTGCTTTAATAATTGAGAAACAAATAGAATCAACTACCTTCAAGAATCTGAAGACGGTGCGATATCATTATCTCCTTTAAAATCACAAATAAGTGGAAATAATTAATTTGGAGAGAAAATCTAGCATTACAACGCCCAAATCCGCATGCTTACGAAAGTGTCTGAAAGGCTAGCATTTAGTATTTTAAGAAATCACAATACACCAACAAAATCTAGGAAATAAAATTTACTCACTAAGTCTATAAAATTTACTCACTAAGTCTACATATGTAATAATAACTAAAGTAACAATTAATAATAGTAAGTAACTACGATTAACTGGTTCTAATGAATATGCCATTTGATGTTTGAAACAATGTAATATGAATAGCTTGTGATTTTTTTAAAAATTGACCTCTAACATTCCTTTTCCTTATGTACACAAGTGTTGAAACGAGAGTGAAACTATTTGTGTTCAGTTTGTTCTGTCTGCATGTTCAAGTTTGGGGCTGCGTCCAATACGGCAATACATCTCCGAACAGAGATGTGCAGGACGGTGTATCATGAGAAAAGACGATATCATATATGGCTAATTAATGTCCGTGTTGTATTGTGAATGATCATTTAAAAGCAACGCACGTTAAAATAACATGCATGCTTAATTGCTCACATACCAAAAAAGTAAAGAGTTGAAAATATAACCGATAAGAACAGCACAGTTTTTTTTTGGTTATAGCCTTATAGGTAGAATATTACAGTTATTCGAGTATTAGTTTGAGGTCGGGGCATATTTAATATTTAATATGAATTAGAAGTCGGTGTCTTTAAAACGATATTAGATCTGATTTTATGGAATCCTCAACGGCTCACAAAATCACCTCTTTTTAAGTGCTTTTATAAAGAACAGTATTAAAGAAGTCATTCGACTATATTTAATCAAATGTGATGTGTTTTGGGACTCTTGAGATAATTTAATTTGAGCCGTCTAATTTGGTGGGTACACACTACACACCCAAGTTGGTTTGGAACTAAGAAACTCGTTTAGAAAAAAAAATGTTTTATGTTGACAAAATTATTATCTCAACCCTCAAAGATACACATGCCAAGTTTATGATTAAAAGGTTTACCATTTAAAAAAAAAAAAACTAGTTTTCTTTTTTCTCAAATATTAATATTTACTTTTAAATGGACTTAAATAAGATATATTATGGAATTGATCTGGTTTATATATTTACACGCAAAAAGCTCATACGGCCCAAAATAAACCGAAATTCTGATCTAGATAGTGGATATATAAGCCCAACTGAAAAAATACAATTTAGTTATCATAAATATAAATACTAATATATCAGATATCATTTAAAATATTGGGATGAGCAGTGACGAACAAAAAAAAAAGAAATCTGTTGGAAAAAATAAAACAATTCATTAGTTTAACGGATTATAGCTACACCACCGTAATATCCACATAAAAACTATTAGTAATTGTAATCTCGCGAGCCATTAAGATAAAAGTTAAAAATAATCATCTTCGCTTAGGCGAAGCGAACAAGTAAAGGATTACCATAAAAATCAAAATTTTGTAACATTCCCCTCGATCTCATACAATTTGGCTCTAAAAAGAACGCGACAATGTTACGCGGCAGCTCCACTGTGCTCTTCCGTATACTCCTCCTCACCGCCGTCGCAGTCGCTCTCGCCGTAAGTCACTTCTTGCAAATACAAACACAAATCAAATATTACAAATCAAACATAACACTTTATGACAATAGTATCTTTTAATTAGTTAGACAATAATGATGACATGTGCGTGTTCACGGTTTACATACGAACCGGTACGGTGTGGAAAGCCGGTACAGACTCGGTCATAAGCCTCCGTCTTTACGAC
Source organism: Nasturtium officinale (assembly GCA_963854855.1). Classification (NCBI taxonomy): domain Eukaryota; kingdom Viridiplantae; phylum Streptophyta; class Magnoliopsida; order Brassicales; family Brassicaceae; genus Nasturtium; species Nasturtium officinale. The sequence goes on from OY978502.1 coordinate 15,335,459, forward strand.
AGTTACGGTCGGAACGCGGTTATCTCCGATTTGGTGTCATGGGGAGGTGTAGTGGGTCCATTTCATCATTTCATGACTATTTTGAGAGGGGCAATCTTGACATTTTCACTGGTTTAGGTTCTTGTCTCTCAGGTCCGATTTGTGCGATGAATTTGACGTCCGATGGCTCCGGTGATCATCATGGTTGGTATTGTAATTACGTGGAAGTGACGATGAGTGAGAATCGACGGAGAAGTTGTTCTCAGGAGAAGTTCACGGTGGAGCAATGGTTGGCTCGTGATGCTTCGCCGTATGAGCTGTCGGCGATCAGGAATCACTGTTCGGATTTGGTCAAGAATCGACCACTCGTTGTTCCCACGATGTAAATGGGAGTTTATTATTTTCTACATTTTTTTTAGATCATTTAAAGCGATGTGATGTTTCGTGTGTGGTTGATATTTTAAGTTTTTTGTTTTCTTCTTGATAAATAAAATAAAAGTAATTTTGTTAATTGTATTATATAATGCTTAAAAACTCTATGTAATCACAAGTGTGTGTTTTGGGAAGAACTTAATTAAATTAAATCTCAATTGAAATTTTTTAGTTTTCCATAAGGTTGTTACCATTTTTCTAAAAATAATGAAATTTAGTAGGTGTTAGTCCACAATTTTTAAGAGTAAATAAAATTCTAAATCTCAGGTTTCAAAATAAAATAAGACAATCATAGTGGTATAGTTCCGTGCCAGCAGTGTCAATTATATCACTTGTAAGTTGTGACCAACATATTTCATTTTATAGGGCAGAAATTTAAATCTAACAAATATTTAATACATAGTAGTGACATGCACCGAAAAACAAAAAGTAAATTGCAGATTAAATTTCAGTACGATATTTTTGATAGAACTCAATAATTTGCATCGAAGATCCAATAAAAAATAATTACAATCTGACCTAATATTTAATTCGTATCTGATCTAAATCCAACTTAACCGATTTGAAATTTAACAAAAAGAAATGATTCAACCGACCCAAGTTCCAGCTTCACGATGGCCAAATGATCCTCTCTGTAAGGATATGGACCTTAACTGGGCCAATTGAAAGAAAATTTAGTCTTAATCCGAAGGCCCAATAAATATCTAATGCTCGACAACAGAAATATTTGATTTAAAATTTCGTTTTTTTCAATTATAGTGGACGCATTTTCCTTTTTGGTGAGATAACAACTAATTTTTTTTTTTTTTTTTAAAGCTAAACACAGCATCACCACAATCTGATTTCTATACAAATAACTGAATCATCAAAACCCAAAAAAAAAAAAAATAGAAAATCAAAGAATTCACACAATTCGTCATTTAAGTGTATCAGTCGCGGGCCCAAATAGAAAATTAAACAAGGAATTTTCCCGCGGGGGTTTTTTTTTTGTTTTTCAATCAAAATAACCTCACGCACGATGGTTTCTAATCGCCGGAAATAATCTCAAGAGTCTTGTCCACGTCGTTTCATGAGTTGTTGTTGAGCTTCCGATAATCCTCTGGTAACTTGTTCATCCTCCGGCGTCTCTTTTCTCAATATCTCATAATCTCCCACCGCTAACTCCCATTTCCCGATCTGCATTGAAAATTATTTATATTTACAAAAAACTCCCATAACTTTCTCATTCGTTTCAAATTGACCACTGGTTTTTATTGTTACCTTGGAGTTACAATCAGCTCTTCTGAGTCGAGCTTTGCCATATCCTGGCCGGGCGGAGAGCGCCGCCGTGCAATCCTCAATAGATTTTTCGTGTTGACCCAATTTTGACCGGCAAGCAGCGCGATTGCAAAGCAAAACGGAGTTTCGTGGATCGTGGTCTAATCCCTCGCCGTAAGCGGCGCATGCTTCCTGGAACCGCCCGGCTTTAAACAGCTCGTTTCCTCTGAACCGAGCTTCAGTTACCGCCTGGGCTCGCCGTGAAACCATGATTACCTCCCGGTTATTCCCGTCCAGCTTACCGGCGCGTTGGATCGCCTCTACCGCCTCATCAAATCTGATAAAACCAAACATTAAAAACCGTAATTTTCAAATTGAAGACCCGTACATAACTTCTATACCGGGTTTTGGAACATTTAAACCAAAAAATAACCGAGATTTCAAATGAATGCCGTGATAAAAAGGATTGTTAGAAGCAAAAGAAAACAAACCTGCCAGAGGCTAAGTGAACCTGAGCACGAACCACCAAGAAACCAGCATAACCGACCGGTCCGTAGTACCTAGTACTGGTATCCACATCAAAATCAGGACATTTAGACAAAGCATCATCAGCTTCTTGATGTCTATGCGTCTTCAACAAAGCTTCTGCTTGCAATGCATAGACCTGAGGAGCTGCATCAGCTCCTAAAGAGATTGTGTTTGTTGTCTCATTAATCAAACCATTCCAGTCTCGTAATCTCTTGGCTTCTGTACACTTGTTGAGATGTGTCTGTATGTTTTTCGCCTTAGCAATATCTTCTTGGTCAGCCTCCGGACCCGAATGCTTGAAATGATATATAGATTTCTCCACTTCTCCTAATCTATCGAAATTTATGAGATTTTTAATAGTATTATGAGAAAGCGTAAGACTTGTGAGTCTTTTTTAGATTACCTGAGGTACAAGTTACCCAATCGATGATGTGCTCTGTGATAATGAGGCTCAATTCTGATTGCTTCTCTGCATTCGAAAACAGCGTCAAGGATTCTACCTAACGCTGTCAAAGCCGCGCTCTTGTTGCTACGATAAGCAGCTATGTTCGGATCAATAGCAATGGCTGCATCATACAATGCTAACGCCTCTGCGAAATTCCCATTCTTGTAATCTTCATTCCCCATGATCTTCAAAGTTTCTGGATCTATTCTTGTTGATATTGCTCTACACAAAGATCCTGATTGATCTTGACTTTTTGTTGTTGTTGTCACTGGTGCAGCTGTCGCCATCGTCGTTTTCTTCACCCCATATCCATTGCTATTACCGTAATTTGACCCCGTTACTAGTCCGTTCTGATTCAAATTGCCAAGATTTCCATATAACATGACATTGCTAGAAGATGCACGAACCAATCCACTGGTTCCTCTTGCTTTCTGATGATCTGTGATCATGCTTTCAAGCTCACCTGATAAACCAATGGATTCTCTCGGCACTTTCCTCTGTACTCCTCCACGATATGGATCAACGCTACTACTATTGTTGTTATAACTACTTGGTTGTTGATGATGATTCCCGTAATTCCCTAATTGATGGTTATTAGGGTATTGCTTCGAAGAGGGTTTTGATGGGACTACGGATCTCTGATTCTGGTTTTGGATTTTGTTAGTCTGGATTGGCTCGGTGGAAACCTTCGGATCATCGCGAGGTTTCTTGAACTCGGTGCCGGGAGATTTAGTGAATTGAATATTGCTGGTGGTGGTTGCAGCGGTAGATGTGCTTTTCTGGCTACCGTTATCAGCTGTGGTAGGTTTCTTGGACCACACGCCACGTCTACCAAACATTACACTCAATAAACCACAACCCGATCTTCTATTCACCGCCGTGTTCTCCTCCATCCTAAGAACCGGCCTGAGTATTTGAAAACCCTCGCCCTCCAAAGAACAAACCAATATTCGGAGAGAGAAGAAGATTTTGGAAAAGAAACAAAAATAAAAAGCTAGAAGATCAATGGTGATGAGCTGAGACAGATCTCATCTTTTAAAAAGAGAAATAGAGAAGACAGATGTGGTTAGGCTTTTCTCGGCCGGACGGTAAAGAGGAACGAAGATTTTTCCGTTTCGCGTTTTGTATTGGTGTCATTAATTTTATATAAAGTGTCACTATGATTCTTGGTTTTACTACGAAAATTAAAATAAATTGGACTAATAATTAGGTTGAAGAAAAAAAACTTGAAAATGTTTTTTTATTTTTGATGTCAAATGAGTTGGTAGTTAGTTTGAAAATTGATGCCAATTCATGATTGGTTAATTCGTCACCTCTATTCTGTTTTTTTTTCTTCTCTTTTTGTTATTTTATTTTATTTTAAATTTTGTTGTTATGGTTGTTGCTTGCTGACTCGGTCGTGTAAGAAAGAAAGGGAATATTCAGAAGAAAAAAAAAAGATAGTGGGAGATTTGTTCGTAATATAAACCGTGTTTTTCTCCAATATATTCCGTATTAAGAAGATTATATGGAGAGCACGTATTTTCCTTTTTATGTAACAAACGTGTTTGATGATGACCTTTTTAAAAGACGTTATGTCAATAAAAAAAAAAGTGTAGACACTAGAAAGACACGTATCCAAACATTAATTCCAATGTCTATCTGGAGAGAACGGCGCTTTTACATAATAACCGGACCGGACCAAGTCGGGATCCGGCTAAGTACTCTCGGTTCTCTCGACCCGATCAGTGAGACAATCCTTAGCCTTCATTTTTTAAAATGGCACCAGCTGGGTTAAGTCCTTTGGGACAAGTGGCCGTACAGTTCTTGATTGCTCTGCACCTATATACTTTGGTTTCATTCACTGTTATCGCCTGTAATCTGTCTTCTCTAAATTCAACACGGCTGCGCTAAACACACAAAAATCAGATTTTAAAGACGAGCAAGGAACTAAACCCGTTGTATTGAGCTTATTACCTGACGCTGATCCAACGATAGGCTTGTATTAAAGCCACAGGTCCTGCAAATTCCTCAGGGTTCCGCCTATAATAAGGACATGATGTGGCACAACACGCGCACAATATGCATTCGTATAACCCGTCTAGCTTCTTCCGGTCTTTTGGTGATTGCCGATATTCGCGTCCGTCTTTTGACAGCATCATGTGATTATTTAACCATGGCTCCATAATCCAATGATCTTTAATTGCAAAGATACAAGACAGAACAGTATAATCTCACATAGATGGAGTTTATGTAGAAGAAAAATATGTATACACTTTGATTAGTAACACGTTGAATAGTTCTACAGTTTTGTAGAATGCAACCAATCACACAATAATTAAAACAGGGTCTATGTATTAACCAATAACAATCTTAAGACATTGTATCTTTTCGCAACCACCCACCCGCATGAAGTATATGTAATAGAGAAACGTCGATATGTAAACTATGATTGGAAACACATACAAATAGCTACCATCTGTTAAATTTAGTTAACCACATGTTTATGTGAGATCGTGATTTTGATTCAAACGTTTTGTGGGTTCGCAGCCAAAATCATAGTAGTGTTAGGCTGCAAGTTTTCACTTAAATAGGGTTTTTATTATGAATCCTCCTCTCCATTTTGCATAGGTTTTGATCCTACAATTTTGCAGGAAGCTATAGAATATATACACCTGTTTTCAAAGCCAGTATATCGAAAGAGTGAAAAACATTAACGGGTTCAAGAAGGCAGATAGCTTCACTTTGAACTCCTTATTAACTACTTTGTGTTGGCCTGTTGGAAATCAAAAGATACTTCGACTAAAATCACGGCTTCTTGAATATACTTTAGACTTGCAAGACTTATACCTTCTTTTCTATTTTTATTTCATGGGACTTTAGAGTATCTTTGGAGAAGTCTTGAGCGGCTTTATGACCTTTTAACACCGGAAAATCGCTACTGCCGCTTAAGCTACTGCTTAAACGTACTTTCTCTGTTGGAGGATTGCAGATTCTCCGCCGCAACAACTGCAAAACAGTCGACATTCTCTTCTTAGCTTGATCAAAAGCTTTCGAAACGTTTTGGAATTCGGTGTTGGTCAAAATCTTTTATGAAAGAAATGTGCAGGCCGGCGACACGTGGACAATCTAGACGATTAAATTTAACGGCACGTGTGCGCCTACGTGTTCGAACTTTCAATACGGATCTTTGATCACGTCAGACACGTTTAACGGGTACATATTAAGCCCATAAATAAGAAAGGCCCAGTGACTCATATTCTTAATTCTGGCTTCGAGGATCGTATCTCGTATTCACTCTAAAACCCGTTTGTTCAGGATTTTGACAAAACGGTCTTTGTTAGAATTTGTATTGGATCTTCAGCTTCTTATAAACAAAACGAGACAAATATTACGAAGAGAAAAGTCAACGGTCCAATCATATGAAAGAGAGGTGCCACGTGTTATGTCTCTTTGTCTGGAGCAGAACCACTTTGTTCTTCGTTGAAATACTCGTTTGTCTAATGTCATCGTCTCATGGTTCAATATGAAAACTAGAATGTATATTGATATTGGTGTTCGTCCACACTTGTACTTATTTATTTAAATTATTAGAAAATAGTATATTATATAGTTGCAAACTATTATTAATCGGAATATTATTTCTCTCGGAATTAAGTCCAATACATCGGATTGTCTTTTCTTTTTAGATTTCGCCACTCTTTAGTTATTAAATAATACATTTAATCTATATCTAATTTTTCTGTTCTCAAATTGGATTTGTTATCATATATATCCTAAAATAACTACTTCATTCAAATTAAGATTCAATAAAACTTTCAAATCATATTAAAACACAGCTTTTAATACTGGGATACTACTACCAAAAAACTTGAAAAAAAAAATCTTTGACTAATAATTTCATCCCTACACTATAATTAATTTACAGATAAATTCAGTTATTATTTCAATATAAAAATCCGAGTTTGTGACCTTACGACATTATACTTTATTTGGAAAATGTACTAATACAATTATGTACTCGTTTTGGGTTAATTTATCCAATCCTTCAAAATCTACTTTCATCGGAAACTTGGGGAAGACAATTACGAAAAACATGGGCAAAAAGTATATGTATAAAACTAAAAGTTTAACAAATGGATAAAGGGCAACTCTAGCATTTTTATTCTTAGTGGTGTCGAATCAATCTTGCTACAATCATATCAGATTTTAGATGATTTGTGGGATTTGGCGAACCTCTGAATCCCTGATCATGAAAAACTCAGCTTTATTTATGCGCCAAAAGAAATATATGAAGTCAATAACCGATTTTTATTGTTAATACTAAGCTGAATTAGACTCACTTGACTTGTTTATCGGCTCTTGTTACTTGTTAGTTGTTAGTCAGTAACAGACTAAGTTACTAACACGTGAAAGTATGCTTTATTACAAATTAATAGTTCTCGACACTCTTGAATAAAATAAATTGACACCTTTCCTCGATGGTTTTTGCCTTTTGGTCAAGACAGAACATATCTCGCGCTTAGCTCTACTACAACTCGCATACATTACAAAATTAAAGGATGGTGGTCTAGTGAGTATTTTTATGTTATTCTAGGAATCGATTTTTTTAAGTATGTGATTATTTAAGTCACTTTACTTGGCTAGTCAAAATGATGACATAATTTAAAAGAAAAAATTGCCTACAATAAATCATATCAGCTATAGAATATATATGGTATGATCTTAATGTACTTAGTCTTCTGTAATTTAGATATGAAGAGTGGATTCTCAGCGAGTGATTCGATGTCAAAGAATAAAACCAGTGAGGAAACCAACAAAACCTAACGGACAAAACCTAAATATTCTTATAAATGGAAGGAATATGTTTTGTTTGAAAATATAACTATTGGTTAAATGTGGGTAACAGCTTAGACATTCGCTAGAAAACGGAAATTAAAATACAGACGCATACACGTAAATAATGGGTAAGAGACGCCAAAAAAATAAAGTAAATAATGGGTAACAAAATAATAACAGATAGTGTGTGAATAGTCAATTCTTTTCTTTCTAATATAATTGTTGCTGTACAAAATATATATATATATATATATGTATATGTATATTTATGTATAGGTTGTATGGAGATATCCAATATGTGGATTTCAGAAAGAACTTTATTAAAATTTTGAATACGGTTCGAAATTTGTTTCAATTTTCCGGATATTTTTTAAAAATACATAACATATAAACCATCTTAATAATTAATCCGCTTTCAGATAGATTTTCAATTTCTTATACTGATCATTCAATTCGGCTTGTTTAGATTAATTAGTATATGCTATGCAATAATATCTGTGAAAACTAAATTTGAATTTTTTCATAAAAAAAACAACGATTCATTCTGGTTAAAAGTTAGAAAAATGAAAAACAATTAGACATGCCTAGGCGAGCACCGGTCAATATCAACTGTATAATGTATTAATAAATCACTTTTATGGGAAAATTAAAAAGATAACAGTGTCGAGGGTTATAATGTCTTTTTGAAGAAAGGTCTAATCAGTCTTTTATGAAAATTCTCTTTACATCCACCGTTATATTTATGTACATGTGTTGCCTTCATATATGTTTAAATTTCCGTAACATTCCAACTTAATACCAAACATTTTTGTTGCATACTCTTTTTGGTATAGTTTTAGTAATTTGTATAAAATGAAAAGTTTAAGCCTTAAAAATTAAGGCTGTTTAAAAAATTAAGGTAATTAGTTTATACGACATAGTAAACGAGATCTATATAGTTAATGATTGATTTGATAGCTAAAAAGCCTAACGCGCCACAAATATAAAGTTTATGTTCCGATTCAGATGTAACCTAACGCTGACATTATATATGTTTAAGTTATATTAATATATATATGTGATGTTATCTCTAGTCGTAATTTTCTAATCTAGTAATTTAATATAAAAATATATACTAATTCCAATAGCTTATATTTAAAATGATGTATACTTATGACGATTATAGTTGAAATCAAAATTTAAAAAACATTTGAATCTTGGTTCCTCAATCCACATATTGAATTATTTACCTAATTAGTATGTAACTATGAATTGGTTTTCACATAAGAGTTATAAAAATAAAAGAAAATTGCGAAGTATATATTCGGATGAGAACTCGATGAAAATAGTTTTTTTTGAATGGAACTATATTTGATAAGATGTTGATATTTGGTGGATGAGTCACGAGACACTCTTCTACGATAAAGAAATTAGTGTTTTAAGTAGTGTTTTAAAAATCTCAACCTATTTTCGATTATATTTCGTTTAAATGATATGTCTAGATTCACCAGTTCGATTAATAAATAAATCAGTTAACCGAATACTTTCTATTTAATTTCATTAATCTCGTCTAATCCGATTATTTTATACATAATCCAAATTTTTTTTTTATATTCATATTCATGTATAATCCAATTATTGTTATAACACAAATATAAAACAAAAAAATTGTTTTATTATTAAGATATTTATAATGAGAGTTTGTCATGTTTTGTATTAAAATTTAAATAAAAATCATAAAAATTTATTATTATTATTATATTTTTACGTATTTATTATAATTTTGAAAATAATATTATTTAAAAGTTTAATACAATGGAAAAATATATTTTTTAAAACATTAAAATAACCCAAAACTAATTTCCAATTAATTTCCGTTTATTTCTTGATTAATCGGTTAGACGATAGGTCCACTCCCACTAATTTGGGTTTTAACCAACATATATAACATGACGAAATTATTGCAAAATATTTAACTTTTTGAGATTTATTGTATCCGTAAAATATATTAAACTTAATAATTTATGTGGCATTATATATTTTGTACACGTAAACTCTGCAGAATTAACGCCTTTTTTTTTTACAAACGGCAAAAGTAAACATCACAAATTCTAGAAATTAATGTAATCAAAACATATATTTTTGTTAAAAACAAAATTTCAATCAATTTGTAAATTCGCAAGAAAGCGTTAATATCAGTTAACAGTTTGGTTAGAGGCTTTCTTGTTCTAGAATAAATTCATTAATAAAAAAAAGTATTTGTCAACGAGCTAAAGTACGTGAAGATGTTAGATATCGGGGTTACACTTCAAGGTTTGGTGTTAAACAATTAGAAATAATTTATTATAATATTTAAACTATTATAAAAAGTACTACCAAAAATAAATTATCGTAAAACAAATCAAAGGTTCCCATGATTTTGTGGCAACGTTGTTCTGTGGATGTCCAAGTTATTATTCAACTTCTTAAAATGATAATATTATTATTTTTCCTTTTGAACTTAAAATAATATTATAATTTCTTGAATTTTAACGAAAATTATTTTCACAACTTCATAATTTTCCTACAAAATATGGATTCGTCATTTTCCAATCAAAATCTTTAATTTATAAACATTTTTAAAACTGTAAAGCGGTATATTTTTACTAATATGAAATTAGTCATATTAATAATTTCTGGTACTATATTGATATCTTGATCCAATTATCATTTTTATAAAATTAATAATTCTATAAACTAATAAAATGTTATCATCCAATAGAGGTTTTACTGTTTATATGTTTTGTACCAAAAAAAAATCTTCTGAATTTTAGGTTTTAACCCACCGTTAATTTTTTCCTACTTTCAATTGCAAAGTGTAACTCTAAAATGCAATATTGATTATATGCCGATACATTTACAACAAACGATCAAAATCTTAAACACTACCACTCTCTCTATAAATTACGTTTTTATACACGAAGAAGAAGTAATTAACCCTAGTTCAAAGTTTCAAATTTCAAGTAAAGAGAAAAAGGGCGACCAAAAGGTAAATAGTGAGAAAGTAATATTTATATATTATTGAAATTAATAATAAAAGCTGTCTACTTTTGATTGGCTTTTCTCTCCCACATAACCATCAATTCCTTTCACACTCCTCTCTGAGATTTTCTGCAACCAAAAAATCATCATAACCTCCTCCTCCTTCAGCATCATTCCTCTAACTCTCTCTCAACCATAGTTGCTCTTTTACTCTCTCTCTGTCTCTGCTATGGATTCCGGCAACAGTAGTAGCATGCAATCCTCAAGCGGTGGTTGTGGTGGAGGAGATCAAGAAGAGTACGACTCACGCGCCGATCAATCAATCTCTGCTTTCTTCAACCACAACAACAACAACACAACTACCGTCTCCGCTCCATCGCATCTTGACTCTCTTATAGCTAACTATTTCAACACCGCTTGGTCGACGGGTAATCCTCTCTGGTCAACAACGACTACGAAGCCCACCGATGGCTCTAGACCAGTACCACCACCGATCTCATCAGAACCAATCTTCTTCACAAACCCACATCAACACAATCTGAAAATAGTTTCAAACACAAACGCAGACACAACTAGTCCCATTTGTTCCGTCCCAACCGACAAGAGAAACGGTCTTAACAACAATATGGCGACAACACGGAATCCAAAGAAGAGATCTCGAGTCTCGAGACGTGCGCCTACTACTGTTTTAACTACCGACACATCCAACTTCAGAGCCATGGTTCAAGAATTCACCGGCAATCCTTCAACACCTTTCACCGGATTATCATCATCTTCTTTTCCAAGATCAAGATTTGACCTCTTCGGTTCTTCTTCTACTTCTGCATCCTCACGACCCTTGAAACCCTTTCCTCACAAACTCATCTCTCAATCGACGGCGAACCATCATTACCTTAATCCTCGTTTTACAGATTGTCATCATCAGAGTCTTCTCCTCGACATGAACACGCAAAACCTCTCAAACCCTTATCTTAACAACCAATCTCCTAACAACCCTTTGACCAATCAATCACTCCTATGTGGGAAGTCGAAACCTTTGAGCTTGAGAGCGAGTACTGGTTTTGGACACGTAGGGGTTGGAACTAACTTCGAGGGGCTTCACAATATTATCGTATCTTCTTCATCAACAATGACACAACCAGCCCTAAATAGTGTCCATGGATCAGACAAGAATTCTGAAGCGGAGAATGGTAATGATCTGTTAAGATCCAGAAATGGTGATGATCCATCCATGGTGCAAAGTTCCGATGGTTACACAGCGACGGTTACTTTTGGATCGGAGAATAAGTTAGCGGTGGTGAGAAATGAAGGTATGGTGGGATTATCATGGATCTCTTCTGATTAATTTCGTCTAACAGTTTTACATCATGGTTCTATTTATTATCATTAGCCATAAAAATGACTGAATAGACAAATCTTAGCGAAAAACTTATGATTAATGGAAATATCTTAGAATCTTTTTATGTTCTGAAGCTTCTATAATCTATTAACAATGACTTTTTACATATTCGAAGAATGTTGTTTCTTCTGTTAATGTTATATATCGGTTTTATTCGCTTGTTGGTCTGGATATGTGTGATTTTGAATAATGCTCGTAAGGTATCAGATTGATAATACTTCGAAAATTCAACGGCCTCGAAGTCATAAGTATGACGTATTGATATAATTTGAAATTTTAGTTAAGGGTTAATTACAACGAACAAAGTAATAAAGCATGTGCCAATAAGAGCAACATGTATATCGCAATACGCAAGGGACCGAAAAGAAAATAACTTTTTTTTTGTTAAAGAAAAAAGAAGAAATAAAAGAACTCGCTTCGACTTTGACAAAGATAAAAATGTTTAAGCTCTCTTGTAATATATTAAGGTTGCGCAGGAACCCTAAAAAGCAGATTGCAGTATTGTTTAGGAATCGAAACTGTAAATAACTGATTGCGGACATGTGAAATAGTATTAGTTTATTTGCCTATAATATATATGTTTACTGTTGGTGATTGGTGGCGAGATCTAGGGAATCGTTAGCCGCCGCTTATCCTCAATTCATCATATTCTTCTGAATCTCACATGACACTTCCGATATATTCATATTTTCCTAAGCCAATGTTTTGAAAATATTATTATTCGTGACACTATTACAATTCTATGTTTTAAAATACGTTATGTGTTCCTTCGGAGTTCGGATACATCCGATATAAAAGAAATCCAACGTCATTCAATACGTCACAACGTCAATATCCCGTAATTTCTTTAATTATAATTGTCGCCATTATAATCCATCAAACCCAACTTTGATGGTTACATCAATCGGGCAAGTTCCCATTAGTAAGCATTGCTTCAATCACACAGAAATAAATCAAAAGATTTAGGCTACTTCTCTCCTTTTTGTCCTCTTATATAAACGGCTTATTCCTGAATAATAATAATTGCGTTAATATTCTATTGTGTTTTACTATGAAACCAATACCAATTTTTACCGCCCAAAATAATTTCCGACTGACAAAAGCATAGTTAGATTTGCTCACTTAGACGTATGAAACGGTAGCGTTTAGATTAATGTAGGCTTATTAAGGCTTTCAATTTTTTTTTATCACTTTTTAAAAAAATCCTTTTGATTGATACATCAAGATCTCCCTCTATTATTTGTAGCTTGGGATAAATCAATGGGGTTTCCGCTTCGTTAATTCAAAATATCTCTGCCATTTTCCACTTATTTAATTTATTTACACAAATGCTTCTAGAAAGGATGATAAAGTAAGCAACTCAGATAAAAGGAAAAAGCCTTTTCTGATTTATCTATCGAATTATGAATTATATATACAAATTTTATGATTCAAAAAACATAGATTTTTGTGAACATAAAAAACTCTTTCATTATACTGAGATATCATCTCCTTGTAGAGATTTGAAATCCGAATGATTAGGCAAAGGATTCTTAGAAGATTTAGGGGGCAAACAACAGAGATAGAGAGAGAGGAAAACAAAAGCTGTTTTTGTTGTTTTGCAATGATGTTTTCCACGATCATATATACATGTAGTTCGTATGAATACGATCGTATCAAAGATCCGTAACTACGTCATACAATTTATTTTATTTTCAGATTTGTATATTCATATTAGAATACATAAAACCGATATTCAAATGATCTGATGTTAGTTGAAAATTATCAGTGTAATACAATCATAAGATGTAAATAATTTAACTTTATAATTGACAAAATTATTCAGCTGCAGTATCTTTGGTCTAAAAAAAACTCTAGAATAATAGAACTAGGACTCTTTGATTTAAAAACATCGATTCCCATCAAAATACACAATTTCATAGGTAAGTCAGTAGATGTAACTGTATAATTTTAAAACTAGTATATATAATTTTTATACAAGATCCACTTGTCGGGGAAAAAAAAAAAAAAGAGAGTGGTAGAGTATCTAATGCGTTTTCCATAGGCAAGACAGGACAGGCCTTTGTAGCCGTAGCTATGCCCCCACCACTATCTTTCCTTTACTGATTTCGTAAATTTGAAAAGGTATTAACCTTTTTAGCATTACCATCGATCACACTATTATATTTAATTGGTATATATACAACACATGTCTATGCAATGATTATTGAAAATCCCACAAAGATTCGACTTTACGTAAAATTCGGACCCTAACAACATTTTAAGTAAAGAGATTAGGTTTTATTGGTTTCCGAATTTCAGAATTAAGGGGGGGGGCCATTAGTGTCGAATTGAGGTAAATTTGGACAATCATATCAATAAAGTAGGAGATATGTCAACTCCGATGATATATAAGCTGATTAGACAACGACAAATATTTTAGAGTATAATTATTCATAATATTAGTCAATGGTTAAGAAAATAATAAACTTATATTTACGAGAAGATGTTATGATGCTTGACTTCTTGTATATTCTCCGAGCTCTAATCAGCATATTCATGCATCGGGTAAGTTTTAGTTAATTGTCATTTTTAATCCTCAAATAACTACAGTTTAATCACTGTAATTAAGTAATCATGATACCGATAGACACATCATCATAATTTAATAACTCATCAATAAACCCTCACAAATGTAATCAAGATCCACTCTTCTCGAGAGATTTTCCGATCTTTAGAAATATATTTATAATCTTCGACCGAAGAATTTTCTATAGTCCCCAACATTTGAAGTTTCTCTAATTAGGATCCAACCCGCCATAGTTTTTTTCCTTGGGAACGCGTAGAAATTATCATTAATTCATTAATGCTGTGAATTGTGAAACAAGAAAAATTACAGTTGTCTTATCCTCTTACATTATTTTTCAGAAACAAAAAGAAAAAGTGAAAAAAATGAGATCCATGAAAAAAAAGAAGAAGAGAAATAAATGTTAGGACAAAGGAAAGAGAACGGTTTCGTTGATTATTATGTTCGCTGCAATTATCGTTTATTGTTTCTCTCAAGGGATTAGGGCTTCATTCTTGTGTTCTTCAAACTTTGTCGCCTTCTTCTCACCTGGCTTTTCTAGGGTTTGGTTTTACCCTCCGCCGTTAGATCCGCCTGCCGTCGATTGAAGAACAAAACTATTCTTTATTTCACCAAAAGATTTAGGGTTTTAGTTTTGATATCTGGGTTGGGGGTGATGACTCAGACTCAGAGTAGTCCCTTCAGCGAAGAGATACTAATTGATAAGCTCGCCAAGCTCAACAGCACTCAGCAATCCATCGAAAGTATCCTTTTTTTTTTCTATAACAAATTCGAATTTACTGTTGGTTAATTATATCTATGTGTCTTGTAAATTGTAATTTTGATTGTTTAGTTCTTGACCCTTTTTGGATAAGCTAGCTAATTCACATTGGTGTATATTCCATTTCAATTCATTGCCCCAATTTTTGATATTTCTAGTTAAATCTCTTGCATTTTGATTATATTTGTATGTTTTGTATATTGCAATCTTGATTGTTTGATTGTTTGGTCCTTGACCCTTTTGTTTTCAATTAAGCTTTCTCACAGTGGTGTATACTTCATCGTAGTGAAGCTGAGTTGGTTGTTACGACATGGGAGAAACAGTTTCACAGTAAAGAGATGGCTCAGAAAGTGCCTCTCTTGTACCTCGCCAACGACATTTTACAGAACAGCAAGCGTCAGGGTAATGAGTTTGTGCAAGAGTTCTGGAAAGTTCTCCCTGGAGCTCTCAAAGATCTTGTTTCCTCGGGAGATGACCGTGGAAAAGTCGTGGTCTCACGATTGGTAATTATTGCAGCGGAATTGCCCCTTTTTGTTCTTTCATCTTGTGTGCTTAATTACGATTTTAAAACCACTGTGTTTGAATATGTTATGTGATTGGAGGAAAGAACATGTTTTGTGCAAATGGATTAGAGTTTATTTTCTGATTTCTTTGGTATGCTGTTCTAGTGTTGGATGTTTATGATTACTCAGTGGATTTGATTGGCTTTGTAGGTTAATGCCGAAATCGTTTTGTAAGATTTTTCTTTTGCATTATGTTGGAATGCGTGATCTCTTCTTAGTTGTTCAAAGTATCAGAACTTCGAGTCTTTATCTAATATAAGAATAAATTAATACCATGTGGAACTTAACAATGAAGGGTATTTTCATGCGATTTTCTACTTTTTTTTGCTTAATAGGTTAATATATGGGAAGAGAGAAGAGTGTTTGGATCCCGTTCAAAGAGTCTTAGAGATGTAATGCTCTCGGAAGAAGCTCCTCTACCGCTTGATGTCAATAAAAAACGATCACGGGGATCCAAATCTGCAAAACGGGATTCAAAATCCGCCAAAACGGTAAGTGGATAACATTGTTTTCTTCTCTGTTTCTCGAATTACTGTCTTTTTTTTATCACATTTCTTAGTCTTAATCCGGTTTATTATCTCTCCATTTGCTCTTTCTTTGCTACTAGAAATTATCAAGTGCAGGTGTGGCCGAGAAGATAGTATCTGCATTTAATTTGGTTAGTGCAGAGAACTCAAACGAAGAGACAGAGATGAACAAGTGCAAGTATGCAATTAAACGTATCAGAAAGATGGAGAAAGATGTTGAAGAGGCCTGCTCCACTGGTATATTTATCAGCACATATTCTTCTTCGCTTGGCCTTACATTTTAATTTTCTTTACTTGTTTGCATTGATGATTATCAAAACACATACTGGTTCTCAATCTTCAGCAAAAGATCCAAGAAGAAAGACTTTGGCAAAAGAATTGGAAGAAGAAGAGAACAGTCTGAGACAATCTGTTGAGAAACTTAAATCTGTTGAAGAAAGTAGAACATCCCTCGTAAATCATCTTAGGGAAGCGCTGCGCGAACAGGTTACTATCTTTCACTCTTGCAGTGTCTATAATTTGCTTAGACATTTCGATTACTTACCGAGTTTTGTGTGCCAGGAGTCTGGATTGGAAAATCTTCAATCTCAGATACAGGTAATAATAATAATCTGACTTGGTTCCAGAAAGTGGTATACTTGATTACTTGCATTCAAAATTTATGGTGTGTTTGTCTTGTTCTTATTCATCAGTTAGCTCAAGAGCAAACAGAAAAAGCCCAAAACATGCAGAAACGGCTCAACAACGGAACACCGGTTAACAATAACAATGGCACATCTGGTCAATCAGCAAAAATCACACCTGCCTCAATCGCGGCGATGGCGGAAATGCTAACTTCATCAACAAATTCATCAATGATTATGCATTCTGTTCTGTCTTCATTTGCAGCCGAAACTACACAAGCTTCAGATCTAACAAAATCAAATAGTAGTAGAGACAAAAATGCACTTGCTCCTCCAAATCCTCAGTATCATATGATCCCAAATCCAGCCGCATCACAACAGTTTATGTCTTATGGGTTTGGTAACATTCCGTTAATGCCGCCTGGACAGCCACCGCCGCACATGATGAGTAATCAACCAAACACAGGCCAGCAACAATCTCAACAAGGTCAGAGTTTTCAGCCACCGGGTATGATGTATTTTGGACCTCTACACCATTCTTAAGGGTACTAAAACAAGTTGAAAAATCTATTAGTTTTAGTTTAGATAGTTTCTTCTGACCTTAAGTTGTTTATTTTAATTTTATGTTGCATTGTAGATTTCTTTTTTTGTCAATTTTATAAATGTAACATAGTTAGAGTTGAGTTATTTAGTAAGCATTTGTTTCAAATGTGTTGTTGAGAGAGTTTTATTATACAAAATATTTACATCAGTCATGTTGTTTTCAAATTACTTGACGTCCAAGGTTACAAAAAAAAAATCAATCACAAACATTTTCAACGGTTCTATACAAGAAGAAGAAAATAACAAATGAAATGTGAGTAATTAGAATCCAGATGAGTTTTGAGTAACCAATCTGTTTCTACCAACTAGGAATCTCGACCGAATTGACCCGTTCGAGTCGATAACTCGGTCACAACCAACAGATCCTTCGCCGTCTTCCTCATCTTCTTCCTCCGGCACTCTTTCTCTCATCAACTGAAGAATCTTCTTTGCTTTCTCTCTCGCTCTCTCGGTTCCTGTCTCTTCCACTTCCTTCAACACTTCCACCACTCTCGCCTCTTTCGCTAACCCCTTGAACCGAAGACTCTCATGGCTCAACGCATACAACGCCGCCACACAATTCTCACGCGCCGACGAGCGTGTCTCCATCGATTCCTCCTCTAACTTCCCAACGAGAATCGCAACTGCATTGGCATCAAGCATCGCTGATCGCCCTTCGCTACAAGAAGCTAAGTTACAGATCACAAGCAACGCTCGGCTCGCTGATTCACCTGGCTTAACCATGGAGAAAAGCGCCGGTACTGCTCCGAGTCTAATCAGCTTCGATCGATTCGATTGGTTCAATGACAAATGATAAAGCGCGAGAGCTGAATCGTGACGTGTCCGATCACTCTGAGCGGCTCGTAACGAATGGAGCAATGGCTGAAGTGCTCCTAAGACTCCAATTGGCATTTTGTTATCATCTTCAAGAGAGAGACTGAAGATAGATCCAGCGGCGTGTTCTTGAGCTTCTTTAGTTCCAGATTTCAAAACATCTATCAAAACAGGAATGAATCCTAACCGTACGATCGTCAATTTGTTCTTCTTCTCCAATGATAGATTCACTAACGAAGCTAATGAGTTCGTCTGTACTAAACTGTATCTCGAAGCTATCAAATTCTTTAACAATGACAGAATTCGAGGAGAACAAAGTGAAACCCTAGCTTCGTCTCTAGTACGAGTCATCTTCCTCATCATAATCAATCCTTGCTCTTGATCGAATATATCACTGCTCTGAAGCTTGTTGTAGATATCTTCCTCCTCTTCTGGATAAGAATTTGTCGAATTAGAGAACAAATTGTGCTGTGTTAGGGTTTCGATTTCGGAGGAAGAAGATGATGGACAAGGAGAGAAGCAAGCGGGTCGAGTTGCTAAAGGAAGGGGAGTGAATGGGCTTGGAGCTACGATTCCAGATTCATCAGAAAAGCTTGTAGAGTTGAAATCTCCAGGCGGTCTTCTCCTTCCCATGAGTTCAGAATCAGCGTGGTGAATCATCATCATCGGAGCTCTGTCAGCTACTGCTCTGAGAAGCTCTTGCTCGGAGACATGAATCTGTAGGTCCGCCTCTGCCATCTGTTGCCGTAGAATTCTCTCGACGGCGGAGTAATCAGGTGGCTCAGGACGTTCGACGCCAAAGGTTTCGCACCAAGTATCGATTGTTGATTTCATGTTTCGGTTAGGGATGATGTTGGAGAAATCGGGAAGGTCGTCGAATTTGGGTATAAAGCCTAGGTCGCGACAGACTTGAACACATACGCGTTCGAAGGTTTGACCTGAAGATACAACAACAGGGTCAGACATTACTGACTTTGAAATAGGACAGAGGAATTCGATTGGAGGTTGTTCTTGTCCTGAGGAAGAAGATGATCTTTGGTTGAAAGGGTTCCATCTCATCCGTTCGTTTTTACCCATCTGCGAAAATCAACGGCCAGAATCGGTGGTTCGTAATGATATCTGAAAATTGTTTAGGGGTTTTGGGTGTTTTTTTTTCTGGAGAAATTAAGGATTTGAATCCATCTTCCGTCCCTCTTCTGAGGTTTTCTAAAACGAAGGAGAAAGATGAGAGGTAAGGAGAGTCGTCTTCTTCTTCCTCCTGAACTCAATGACTTTGTGGCCTACTGACTTTTTTTTTTTTTTTTAAATTTTTAAAGCAATTCTGAATGATGATTAAATTTTAAACTTGGACATATTAATATTTTCAAAAATGTTGACCGTGAATTATTATGGGTGGTAGCTTTCATAGTTCATGCATTCTGAGAAAGCTTTATTGCTTTTCTTTTTCAGGTCAATTGTCAAAATATCTACTTCACAACATTCCTGTCTTTAAATTTTTACCAATTTTATATTTAAAACGATATATAATTGATCATCATTTTTTTGAGTATAATCTAATTTATTTTTTAAAGGATATTTATACGTAGACATATGTAGTCTGGATCTATGGATTTAATGTTCAACTTTTGCTGTAAAATAAGTTACTGGATTTATCACAAAACGTTATAGACATCCTTGCCATTCATAGCTTTAGATAAAATAACATTTCTTAAGCTGGTAAGTAGGTGTGTGGTCTATGTAGGTAAAATAAAACATTTTCATTTTTATCACACCCCACTAAAGTAGGACCGTACTAGAAAATGCAAGATGATTAGGTAACATTTTTACTTGTTGGATACATTCACACAGTTATTTACATTAAAGCAAAAAAAGCAGAAATGAGCTAATTACGAATTGGAATCAGGCAGAGAAGAAGCCATGAGAGATGGCGAGAGAAAATTCAGATTTAGCCTCAAACTTCTTCATCAAACTCTCGAGCTTCATCTTGTCGATTCCTACCGTCATCTTCGCCGGGATTATCTTCCTCCAGTCAAATTCCGACGACGCCGATCTCGAATCCGCCGTCTGTCCCATCCTACGCTCGTACTCTTCGGCCACCAAAATCGCTATGTCCGCCATTAAATAGATCGGTTATCTCCGGTTCTCTCTTTGATGTTTTGGTTATCTCTGGTTCTATATATCAGGAGATATTAAACCCAGCAGGTATGTATTTATAGTGAGTGTTTTGGCGTGCGGTGTTGGATAAGATTCGGTCAATATTTTAATATATTTTTATTTAATAATATAAAATTAGGTTAATGGTTTTTAAATAGAGCCCTTGTGTTGGGTACCGGTTTAATATTTTTTTTTAAATTTATAAAGTTAGGTTGATGGTTTTAAATTCGTGCCCAATGTGTTGAGCTCCGGTTGATTTCGTTAGATGGTGGGCTCGGTCGGTTTGGTTTTATCACATTGAAATAAGAAATTGTTTTTAAAACATACAAACAAAAATCTCAGGGGTTTCTTTTATAAAATATTAATTCTGTGTGGAAGCTTGTTGAATGGTCTGCAAGGTCCGTGTCATCCACGTACGGATCCGACCACTAGTTTAAAAAAAAAATTATTATAGGTCTGTCCAATGAATTTTTCATAGTATTCAACTGTTTGAAAGACTAATATATTACAGTTATAAATTAACAGTAATTCAGGGATTCGATATCCGATAATTCTATGCAACATATATGAATCCCTTGATATTATTTAACAAATACGATTTTATCTAATAAAAAGTTATTTTGAGATACAATTTCAAGTTTCAGTTAATTATCAGAAATCTGAAACTCCAGGGTAAACAAAAGACAGGTACACAATAAATACTTAGCTCTTGAGGTCAAAAAGATAAAAATAAAATTAAGTTTCCAAAACCTAAGTTGCTTCAAGCTCAAAAGTAAGACTAAGCCCAATTTATTCATACTATCGTTTCCAATTTAATGAAATGGGCCTGATACGAGGAAGGGCATTACATTCTTTAAAAACGAAGACATAAAAACAGAACTTTTGAAACTCTCTCATTTTTATGATCTTATCTAATAGTTACTGTTCCACTTTTTATATAACGCATAGATCGTTGATAGTTTAATTAAGACACTGAGACGACTTCTTACGAAGATTAAAGGTAAAGTTCATGTAATTTACATTCATTTGACGAGTTATACAATTCTAAAATATGTTTGTATGGGGTCTTAGAAATTGATATACAAATATAACTATTTCAATTTTTAGTATACTCGAACAACCGTGTTTAACCGGTGAACGCACGTGAATATACTCAAATTTGGGTTTATACTTTATACGCCAATGCAATGGTGTTTATCAATATATTTTATTTGTTTATTCGAGTTCTTATTTCAAAGATCTAAGTTTTTTTTCCCTAACAATAAAATAATATAGTAATTTGTATTAGTGCAGATTGTGCAGTTACTATTTTCTAATTGCGTTTAAACACGGTAGTGCGACATTTGTGTCGTGTCGTGCGTGGATGATAAAATTAACATAAAATCCAATGTAAAAACAAAAAGGAAAAGATAAAGATAAATTTAAGGGAAAAGGAAACTCAACGTAAAGAAGAAAACGAAGTAATCTTAAATCGGTGATAGTTTACAATTCCTTGGTGTACTTAACTTCTTTCTATCTCTTTTTTTGTTCTTGCAAAACTTCTTTTTCTTGTCTTTGACTATTATCTCGCTACAACTTCGCTTTTATTTTCCTTGCAAAATCGAAATTTATATTCTTTAAAGTAGAACTGTACTATATTTTTTTTTTGTCGTGAACTGTACTATAAGTCTATACGTTTATTTATTCTCTTTTCCAACTCACCTTAGTCAATTATCTCCTATTTTCTTGCTTTTTAGCGTCTTTACAAAAAGAGAAAACGATCTTTCATAATTTCGGAACATATACTTGTGCTATATGATCGTGTTTTAGTTATTATCTAAATATTAACAAATATGTCTCATATACGATATTTCTAAAAACGATTAAAAAATGCTTAGACAATTTTCTTTTATTTGGACAGGTCAAAGACCGAGGCAATTAAGAATATATATTTTTTAAATAATGTTTTAATTAATTAAAAGTTAATATAATTAGAAATTGACATGTGCTACTGAAAGATTCAATAAGTGATCTCTTTAATTGAACATGTTATAACTTATAAGTAGTCATTTCTTTGTTTTGTCGAGTATCATGCGAATTTCGATAATTCAATATTTATTTAAATTATTCACTGTTAAATCCAACTTATTAAAGGATGACACCTTTACACCTAAGTGGATATGTGGGATCTACTTCTTATAGACTATGAAGTCCTTTCCGAGACCCGTAGGGGCATGGATCCCTTGACTTGTTTATTAATCCGTTTTAAATAGATTAATCAGTATTCTAATCTGATGGGTAATCTTTCTTTTCTTTATCGAGAATCTCTTCTCGAATAATCCGTAAAGCACTCGAATTTTTAAACAAGAATCAGATCTTGAAAATGTATAAATACGATTTGGTTATACAAGGATATGAATGTCGCGCGCAATCATGTTTTTTTAATATTTATGTAATAGATTAGTAAGGTTTTCAAAATTGTTCTAAGATATAAAAGTGCCCAATATTTAACAAACATAAAAGTGCCTAATTAAGTTGCATGGTCGTATGACGCAAACAATGACTCAAAACGTCTTCTCAATATACATGTGCATGCATCGATACATTTATGCATATATTTTTTTATATATATATATACATATATATTATTTACTTTTGGTTATAAATATAATGTAAAGAATATGAGCACATATATTTTGTGTGATGATCATAATATCATAACCGTACTATCATATATTAATCAGATGTGGTCTGATGGTCTCACGATGGGAACCAAAGGTTGCTTTACTTCTAATTTCTAATAACGTCCTTAACAATATAGTTTAAAGAAATATGGTATGATTTCACATTATAATTTGTTACTGCTTATCCTATGGCTAAAGTTTGCATCTCTTTTATGCGCATACACGTGCCATTGCATGAATCCAATTCTATCAACATGTACACGCTAAACTGTTAAGTTGCAATATTAAATCTACAGCCTGTGAAAGCATATAATTATTTATATCACTACAAAAAAATGTTATACCAATTCATGAATTGCTGCAATTATATTTGTATCGACCGACGCAAAATTAGTGAAATAATATGTGATTTTGCATTCTTCAGTCAATTATTATTGTATACACTTATATCTGATCACTATTTTTAGATTACTCCAAAGTTAATGATACTACTTTTGACATTCCATGATTTTTTAAATAATCTAGTTTATTTCTACATAATTTCTTATAATATTACCGGTATATAGTATTGCTGCTAACTTCCACCATTATTAAAAGAAAAGGGCAAAAAACAGACCATATTATATTGGTTGGTTATAAACTTATAATAGAAAAAAAACTAAATAGATATTTGTGTACATATTTATTTGAAAAGTGTGGGAAAACATCGTTTCTGCCAATAATATGAATAAAAAGGAGTGAAAATCCAAACACGAGGTAGCCACTCGTGGTGGCAAACCACTTTATAGGATAGCACTTGAGAATAATTCTACAAATAGGCAAAAGCTAAGTATTTATGCGTGACGTCTCTTTTTCTATCTTCTTGTTTTATATAATATTATATTTTCCCAATCGAATAAATTATTGCTATCCCTATTTTAATATGTGGATACAGTGTTAAATGAAATTTCATCCATCTTCAAAATATCGCTAAGATGTTTGAAGTGGGTCTAACACCTAGCAACAAAGGTTTAGACTAGATTTCAAAACAAGAGAATAACCATAAAAAAAATAAAGATAATTCATATGATTTTTTTTTTTGTAATTTAGTCAAATTCTTATCAAAGTCCATTTAAGAAAATTGTCAAAAAATGTTTGATTTTTTTTGGAAGAAATCGGCTAGGCAGAATTAATCGACGATATACTACTCCAGCGATTAATTATTTTAATTAAACAAAATCGAAGCAGAAAGTTATTAATCAACTATCTAAGCAGCTAAGCGGCAAAGTTTTTGAACAAATAATTTCACCAATATCTATCATCCATGTTGGCTCATACGGCTAAAGAGCCACCATCATATGAATTGTGCAACTCTTTATACACACAACATTTGCACGATCGAATTTCAGAAATAAAGAAGATCGAGTTATTAAAAATGTTATTTACTTATTAAACTTATCCTGTTGTAGTTAGTTTCCTCCTACTAGACCATCCAATACTAGATCATGCATCTTTTTATAAAAAACTATAATCATCTTTATTGTACCTAATTTGTGGAACTTATCTGCTCTCTCTCTCTCTTTATATATATATGCATGTCCATGAAACATCTCACGTCATTTATTGAACGTAACGCTTAATACTATATAATTTTTTTGATAAAAATAAGGCTACATTCATATTTCATAGAGGAATACCGCATGAGTGCATAAATACAAGTAAATAAGTGAAATAAACTAACAAAATTGATCAGGTTTCGTCATGGAAAACACACACATATATCCACATTTAAAATCTCACTCGATTAGTTTTAGAGCTATATCCAATTTATGTGTAATGATGGGCTTGTATTCTAAATCGATCGATATGTACGAATCAACGGAGACATGTACTATTTTTCACTATGTCCACAACCAAACAGTTATTGTTTGATGATATAATCATATGATGAAAGATGCACGATGTCCCATGTGGAGCTTGAAGAGCCAATCTGTTTTAATATATCAATTAAAGGTGGGTTGCAATATTAGTTAGATGATTTCCTTCACCTATAAAGCTCTACTAATCTAGCCGGTTTGGACTCTTAAAGGCTATTCATTTACTTAAAAGTTAAAATTATACTCGTAGTCTACGGTTATTATATTATTAACAAGAAGATATTGTTTACACTTTACAATATAAACCAATACTATCATTAATTTGCATTAAAATACTAACTATAACCCTCTAATTAATACAAATCCGATTAGCTAGAATGCTGTTGAAAAATGCAACTTCGGTAAGCATAATTTAGCAAAGTTTTTTTTTTCTAATAAAACAATATAGCAAAGTTGATCAGCATCTTCTTGAATTTTACATTAAATAACAAACGTTGCTTGTTTGAGCTGTTCATTCCGGTCGGGTTGCTTAACCAGTATTATATCAGCAGCATGTAATAGATTATACAAGTTGCTAAAAAGAGATTATAAATAAATAGTTTATGTTTCTTATAAATAATTTCCAAAGTCCAAACAGTCTGAAAATAATAAATGAGACAGCTATGATATATTGATATAATGATATGTGGATATACATAAGTAATTTTTTATTTGTTTTTTGTTTCCGGTTTATAAAAGTATAAATTACAGCTTGTTGGGAAAAAATAATGTTGATTAGTGATTACAGATTAGAGACTCTACAGATTAGTCGATTTCTTTATTATTTATCTACAAGTAGCCGTTACTAAAATCGAAGAAGTATCCGGGGTTCTCTAGACTCCCGTTCGCGACGCCGCGAGTATTTAACACGCGCTTCTTTTCTTCTCATTATCCCTTCCCGCGAAAATAGTTCTAACACGCGCTAATCTTTCCATTTAGCGCGTGTAGCTACGGTTGCCGTCAAACGAATTTGAAGTTACCGCCGACGCTTGCGCAGGTTAGAGAAGTAGACGTGCGCAAGTTAGAAAAATAGAAAATAAAAAAATAAAGATAAAAATTATAATATAGAGAATTTAGAAGAGAATAAGAAATTCGGATCTACCTGGTGCGCACATCAGCGTGCGAGGTAGTGGAGACATCACAATTGAATTAAAAAAAAAAACAAATAACTAGCTAATACATCTTAACTTAAATAATCAATTAGTAAATTTTTATATTAAGATTTGAATGGTATCAGTGGATCATCTGCATATTAATTCGCTGCAAATCAAAATTTACACTGACCATTTTTTTTGCACCATCAAATAAATATTTATGTGAAAACGATTTTCTCCACAAACGAGTTATTTAACTCAAAGTCGAAGAAATATGTAATAATTGAGTTTGACTCACTATAGCTGAGTTATAATATTTAAAGACAAAAATCACCGAGACACAAAAAAAAAAGGAAAATAGTTAAAGATATATAATCATATAATATATATTAATTAAAAAAAATTCCATCATAGGTCTCATTTAAGTGGTCGTGTTCTCTCACGAATCTTCTTCCTCTTCTACTTGAAGATGATGAGACCTGAGTTTCAGAGACAGAAGGACGACTTTTTAAAATCTCTTCTGTATACGGTCGGATTCGAACTCGGGACTTCTGGGTTTTATGTTCGATCTTGTCGCTAAAATCTTCTTTCTCCTTTTCATGATTTTCACGACAAAAGATTACTTTATTCAAGTCACACCCTTGACGCAAGAACCAATCAGAAGGTTTGGCTTTACATCTCTCTGTTCTTATCGGATTCATGGATTTTGGATTATGTTTTTGTCCGCAGTTAAAGCGAGTGCCAAAAAAAATAAAAATGTGAAAAAGTCAAAAGAGTTTTTTTTTTCATTTCTCGGCGTCGTTTATGAATCAAAAGCACTACTTTGACTTACTCCGTTGTAATCTAATCTTTTTATCACTTAATCTTTTCTTTTATTGGTTGTTTTGGCTAATTATGTTTCCTCTTTTTTGTATGAACTCGATGATTACTTTCTATATGTTTTTCTGGGTTGCTTCGAATCGAAGCTGTAAAGAACTGATTCGAATATTGCCTAAAATTGTATTGCATAAGGAAATTTCAAATCTTTATCTTCACTTCTAGATATGTGTTGTTTGACTTCATGATTGGCTTTTACTTTTTTTTTTCTTCTTTTGATGCTATCAATTATTTTAATTTCACCTTTCTTCTCTAGTTGTTTTTTTTGTTAAAGTTTATTTCCTAGTTGTTGCGTACAAGAAAATTTATATGATTTAATAAAGCACTGAATGGAAAATTTTCATTGGTTGTGGGTAGTGTTAAAACTGTTAACTCTGTGTTAAGTTGGTCCACAATTAGTGCTATCTATAAAGTGACATTCCAATTAGTGGAAACTTGACTTCTGAAGCTTTTTTTTTTCTTTTTCTGCGTAACAAAAATTCTACGATCTTATCTATTTGACACCATATCAATCCCTACACTGCTGAGGATATGATTTTTTTTTCCGGGTAGGCAAGCTTCTGTAGTTTCTATCTATTGTCTTTTCGCTGTAGGCCGTAGGTTATAGGTTTACAAGAGGAATATAAGGAATTGGGTAATAGAGAAGTGACTTAAAGTTAAAACCTCTACGTTCTTTTAGCTGTCATTACAACATTTGTTTCACTTGTAATCTTTTAGTGTTCTCCAATGTATTAGGGGAATGAATCTTCATACCCTCTCAGATTTGTTTCTTTGTAAAATCTCTGGACTTTTGCTATTCTTTCTGTTTGTTTTCTTCAAAGAACTTGGTGAAGAAACATCACATTTTCTGTTATTTGCTTTACTTGATATGTTTATTTGGCTCTATGTAATCTAACTTCTGGTTGAGACCTGACGGCTATCTTTTTTTCGACTTTGTTCTTTGGAATTTCTTCGTTTGCTTAGTTTGTCTACTTTTTACACAATGTTTTAAAACTTAGTGTTTTCTTAATTTCCAGTTGAGGAAAACATGAATTCAACATCGACACATTTCGTGCCACCGAGAAGAGTTGGTATATACGAACCTCTCCATCATATTGGTATGTGGGGGGATAGTTTCAAGAGCAATATTGGAAATGGGAATATGAACACTCCAAGCCACATTATAATACCTAATAATCAGAAGCTAGACAACAACTTGGTAAGTAAACTTCATTGTTCTCTTGGTTTGTTTTTTAGAAATCTAAAAATCTTTCATTTCTTGAAATAATTTTTTTTTTATAGTCAGAGGATACTTCCCATGATGGAACAGCAGGAACGCCTCACATGTTCGATCAAGAAGCTTCCACGTCAAGAAATCCCGACAAGGTAAATTGATTTACAAATGCTTCTCTATCAGTTTTTTTTTCCAGGGATCATAATATAGACTGAATCTTTATATTGTTACAGATACAAAGACGGCTTGCGCAAAATCGCGAGGCTGCTAGGAAAAGTCGCTTGCGCAAAAAGGTATTAGTAAATTTGTTTCTGTTTGTTTATTCAGTTGAGAGATTTGATTATGATTTTTGGTTTTTGCAGGCTTATGTTCAGCAGTTAGAAACAAGCCGGTTAAAGCTAATTCAATTAGAGCAAGAACTCGATCGTGCTAGACAACAGGTTAATGAAATAACTTACGTTTTCATTTTCTTTAAATTTCCAAAAATATATTGTAATATCTTAAAAGAAATTGGATGTTTTCAGGGATTCTATGTAGGGAACGGAATAGATACTAATCCTCTCGGTTTCTCGGAAACCATGAATCCAGGTTTGTATCAAGAACGTGAGTCTTTGGTTAACAAGAATCGTGATTTTGAGACCAAGAGGTGATTAAACCTATTTTGATTCGCAGGTATTGCAGCGTTTGAGATGGAATATGGACATTGGGTTGAAGAACAGAACAGACAGATATGCGAACTGAGAACGGTTTTGCATGGACATGTTAACGATATCGAGCTTCGTATGCTAGTCGAAACCGCCATGAAACATTACTTTGAGCTTTTCAAAATGAAATCAACCGCTGCAAAAGCGGATGTCTTCTTCGTTATGTCAGGGATGTGGAAGACTTCAGCAGAACGGTTTTTCATATGGATTGGTGGATTTCGACCCTCGGATCTTCTCAAGGTTCTTTTGCCACATTTTGATCTCTTGACTGATCAACAGGTCCTAGATGTATGCAATCTAAGACAATCATGTCAACAAGCGGAAGACGCGTTGACTCAAGGTATGGAGAAGCTACAACACACCCTTGCCGATTGCGTTGCTGCGGGACAACTCGGTGAAGGAAGTTACATTCCTCAAGTGAATTCTGCAATGGAGAGATTAGAAGCTCTGGTCAGTTTTGTAAATCAGGTAAAAGTCTATGAAATCAAAACACACATTTTAAGACAAGTAGTATTAGTTTCTTGATTTTGTTTTTTTTGTTTGTTTTTCTTAGGCTGATCACTTGAGACACGAGACATTGCAACAAATGTATCGGATCTTGACAATGAGACAAGCGGCTCGAGGATTATTAGCTCTTGGTGAGTATTTTCAACGGCTTAGAGCCTTGAGCTCGAGTTGGGCCACTCGACATCGTGAAGCAACTTAGATTTGAGTTTTTGTAACAACATAACCAAGAAAAAGAAAGACCTCAAGAATCAAGAATGAAGATGAGTGCACCTGAAAACAGAGTGATTACAGAATAAAATTGGGGGTTGCTGCTGATAGTTATTTTTATTCTGCGGCGGAATTAGAAAATTTGAAAAAAATGTATGGATAAGTTGTAAATATCAGAAAAGATGGGGTGCAACATTTGTACTTTGGAGCTTTTAAAAGAGAAGTTTTTTTCGGATGTTTGTTTGTTTGATTGTAAACATTTGATATATTACAATTTAGCTTGGTACCAAATCCCTAATTTATCATAATCTTGAGAATTATTATGCAAGTGGAACCCACCAGTTCAATTTAGAAACTATAGGGAATATTTTAAAGTTTGGAATAAATATCGGGAAAAACAGAATCGTTACGTTTTGTGTAAGTCCCGTTTGCAATTTATATACTATTTGGAGTATTTCGTAATTAAAGGTAAAATACAGGGGCAGCAAGAAAGATATAAGAAATGCCTTATCCCAAGAGTTTCTTCTTTATCCTCAAAATTGAAATTTGAGAGTGGACAACCATCTCTTCTTCTGCCATAGCCACAATGCTTAGTCTCTCTATTGCTACGCCGGGGACGACGGCGATATTCCGTAGAGGATCTGCTTCCGCTACTTCAACTTCTTCTTCGTTCCATGGTGTCAGAATCCAGCAGCAGGTTTCAGCTCGCGTGCCGGCGATTTCGTCGTTTGGTAAACGTTCGGCGGCGACGGTGGTGATGATGTCGAAAAGAGAGGCGGAATTGAAAGACATAAGATCGAAGACGACGGAGCAGTTACAAGAGGAGGTAGTTGACCTCAAAGGAGAGCTTTTCATGCTTCGTCTCCAGAAATCAGCAAGGAACGAGTACAAATCAAGCGAGTTTCGTCGAATGAAGAAGCAAGTAAGTTATTTTTTTCTTAAATTTGTTGGATTTATGGTTTCTTGATCCAACACAAAAGGAACTGGGAATCTAATTTGATAATGTGGAAGATGTTAGCAAACTCTTTAGCCAATGTGTGTGTGTGTGTTGTAGTTAGGTCATAGTAAAGTCTAAACTATAACAATGGTAGCATTGGTAATAAAACAGGACAATAGTTTTGTGATATCAATTTAACATTCAGTAAAATCTATGTGTAGTGCTTCTTCTCCTATGTTATTAGACATGAATCTTTGCAATGTATTGTTCGATGACTCAGTCGTTGAAATGGCAAATGCACAAAGTTTACTTAAAAGATCAATAATGTTGGTTTGGTTATGGGTAACTTAGGTAGCGCGGATGTTGACAGTTAAAAGAGAGAGGGAGATTGAAGAAGGAATAGGGAAGAGATTGTCAAGGAAACTTGACAGGCAATGGAAGAAGAGCATTGTACCCAGACCACCTCCTTCTCTGAAGAAGCTGCAAGAGGAAGAAGCAGCAGAAGAAGCTGCTGAAGCTGCTAAATCTGCGTAATGGTTGTTTCTTTCTTCTAGTTTCTTCGGGATGTTGCTCTCTGTTATTATTGCTGAACCATCATCTTCTTTTTTTGCTGTAAACTTTTCTCATTGAGTAGTTTTCATGATTTCCTTAAGTTTTTTTTTTAATCTTTGCTTAAATGTTTTATCAGAAAATTAATTTCTAATCTGACTAAGAAGCTCAAACTAATCGAGTATTAAGAGATTAGTTAACAACTTCTTTACATTCCAAATATGGCGGGAAAATTAGGAACTTTAGTTAAGTTTGCGAGGGAAGTGTATATATATATATGTTTATATATATCAACGATCAATCATGTCAAGTCTGACACGAGAGAGGAGGAGCGTAGCAGTACTTGCGTACGAATCACGACATTTCTAGGTGAAACTAAACTGGCCCTGCTACGGAAGAAGATGAACAGTCTTGAACTACTCGACGAGAATCTCCACCGGAAAAATATTCCGAGGAGAAGGAGGACTGTGAACAAGAAGTAGCGATTTCTCGAGATCTTCTGGTGACAGATTATGAGGTTAAGTGATTTTCTCTACATATATATGATTATGCTTCTGATGATACTTCTTATTGTGCATCCAACTCTTACTTTTATGATCTAACTAGGTTCAGCGATTCTACAAGTTTTTTCTTTCTTTCTAGAATTTGTTAATGGAGCTCATCTTGGTGTAATGTGAAATATAGTCTCCTATAAACTCTACCCTCTTTCATGATCTTCATCGTCTAGTCTTCTTAGTTTTATTTTAATTAACAATGGCTTTGGTTTTTGTTTACTGTTATATATATTATATTTTGAAGAGATCTTTGGCCAAATAATATTCTGTCAGTGGTGTTGAAGTCTTCTTTTAAGAAGCAGGGACTATATATTGATAAAATAATCTCGAATTTGTCATTCTTCTGTTTGTTTTCTTTTATTGGAAATCTGAATACGACTGATTCAAATATGTATATTTAATATTCTTCTGGTTCTTCTTATAAACATATTTGATTGCAGATACTATTCATATATTATTTACATAATCTCAGGTGTTGACATTTGTTTAGCCTACTCACTGAGATGCTGCTAACATCTGGCTAAACTAAATATTCCTCTCCTAAGCTACTCTTTGAGGGGTGACTGCGCGGTGGAGCGGTTCTACCATCTCCTGATACTTTGCTAATTCAGCTGATTTTTACTTTCTTTATTCTGGACTTATGTGGAATAAAGATGTTTAACTAACAAGTCATGTTTCAGTTTCAAGCAATTAGAGTACGCTATCGAGGACGAGGGAGGTAGGATGAGTTCGTACAGGTATCTATCCTGACGTTTTTCGGGTAGCCAAGATGCTAGGTTGTTAGTTATTCATGATGTCTTGATGTGATATTCTCTTGTTGACTAGCCCTGGTAGATTTCCATACATTCTGCTAATTTGTCATTACCATTTCAGTGTGATCACGAAACTGTTGAATACTGGTGATCTAGACTGCGATTAGTCACCTAATGCTTCACATCTAATGGTTAAGTCAAAAGATGTATTGAAAAGATATATCTGCCACAATTGTTATATATGACCAATGGTCAACACTGTAGATTTATCTATACAAAGTTTTGATTGTTTTCTCAGATTCATCTTTATCTAAAGGTGAATTATGAGTTCTTCATATGAATAGTTTTGTGTGTTTTATTATAACTATTTTTTATGAAAACCTGTCTTACCAACTCCGGGCATGTGCTTCAAAGCTTTTCACAGCTTTCTATGATGCTTTTGACAAGATTATTTTATTATGTAAGCATCTTACTTATATTCTCCATGCAAAGATCTTGGTACTTCTGGATCACAACATGCATGTGACTTGCTTTTCATGCATAAAGCTTCCTAAGTCTTATGCTTTCGTGAAAAGTTCGAACCCTTTAAGCCCGTTTTACTTCAACTACTATTTCCTTAAAAAGAAACAAATGGTGCTTGTGCAGGGTCTACTGGATTTTCTTATTGTCTTCTTCCTGATGCTTGTGAAGGAATTAAACAAGACCAGACTCTCTTACCTTCTGAGGTTTGTTGTTGCTTCTGCCCAATTTTTTTTTGTTCATTCACTATCACTAATTTCATTACAAGTTTTGATTCATTTCATGATTTCAAGCTTGCTTTCCTTTTTCACGCATCTTTTGTATATTTTTTTTTGGTTTTGAGCTTGATTGAGCTATATATATACTGATTGGTGGTTATATAGGAAAGATTCGAATACTTTGGTAACAAGAAAATGATGTCTAGCTAGGCGAAAGTATTCTAACTTCTTCAGTTGTGATTTGTTTATGTTCTCCTCTTCATTAATGTGAATGCTGGAGCTTTTTGACTTGTATTAGATTGTCAATTTGTTAGCTTGTACTAGATTTTTCTACTTTTTCTAGCTAAATAAACATATAGATAGTTCTACTCTATGAGCATTTCAACTAAACTAGTGGTATCAATATACAAATGCGGGTTGCTTGCCTTAGACCAATGTGTGTTACGTGGACTGTCCAAATCCTTTAGAAGGCTTCTAGTCTAAGAAGTATAACAGGCCTATTTTGCGTAGCGTTCATTTTCTTAGTTCAAAGATATTTTGAACCAAGTTGATGAAAGCACTAATTTGGTTGAATATACAGACTATTTTGGTTGGTTCTACCTATTTTTGCCTTTTCAGCTTATCGGATCTTCTATGGAGACGTCATTTTTTTTGGCTTCATGGATTGGTTCTAAGAAATGTTGGATTCGATAATGCAAAGGTACAAACTTCTACACATGCTTTTCTGTAGCAGCCTTCTTTTCTACAGTTGGAGAGAGGGTCAATGCAGATTGTTTGATTTCTGTGGCTGTTTATATATGTCTCTTACCTATATATATTTAATGATTTTTTATTTTTAAAATTAATTAAATACAAAAAAACTATAGAAAACATTTAATATTTGTGCATTGATTACAGTTATTAAACAAAAATAAATGTAATAAATAAAAAAAATTAAAACAAAATTAATCAATAAAACTATCATTTATTGATTTTCTTAATATGTGTGTAAAATCTTATAAAATCTTACATTATGAGACGGAATGAATACATTTTTCATTGTTGCTTCCTCTAAATTATGTTCTAATAAACTTCCATATTTTTTGTTCTAAAGACCTGCTGCAGGAATCGTACATCTATCTACTCATACAATATTAAATGTGATAAAAATACATCTTTTAAAGACTGATCCAATACACAGGATCGTCCTCTGGTCCTCAAGCAACTCAAGTAATCATACTCATATTCTCTCTAGTTATGTTTTCTTGAATTTATTGAAAATATTTTATCTGGTGCACTTCTTCATCCGAATTTTGCATCGTAGGCATCTATATATTTTACAAAACAGTAGTTGCAACTTTTTGGGATCTAAAATCTATGTGGAGCTCTAATTAAGGTAGCAGTGCCATTGTCTTCCTCTCTATCTTTCACTGTCTTTAGCTGTCAAATTGATGTCATCAACGAAAGAAATATAGAAACCTAAAATTACATGTAGTGGTTGATGCCTAAAATAAACAACACTTCAGACCCACACAATTTGGTTCATATAATACTATAGAATGACTTTATATTATAAAACTATAATACGTTGTTATCTCTGTCCCATGTTCTTGAGGTTTCTTGTGGTGATGGAAAGTGTAGTGCTAGAAGATTTTGATCGATGAGGTCTTGTCTGTATTTATTGATATTAATAATCATATATATTTTCTATAGAAACAAATAGAACCAGTCTCAAGACAAATGATTTGAAATACTAAACCATGATCAGATTAATCTCTCTAGATATATACACTGTATATGTGTGTCTTCCCGACTAATATAGATGCATATTCTTCACATTTACAGAGAAATTAGAAGAAGTGAAAGGTTTTTCAAACGTGGCTTATTGAAAGTCAGTGTTTAGATGTGTTGGTTAGGAACTTAGGAGAAGAAGCAAATCAATTGTTTTAGTTGACATTTACAACCATTTTCTTATATTAGAGGAAAAGAACGGTTTAAGTGACGTAGCGTATTTCATAATTAATTATTTTAGTATGAACCTATTGTCTTCCTTATTTCTTTAATACCTGCTTCCTCCAGTGAGATTTTGGTCCACTCTGAGAAACCCTAGATGACCAAGCTACTCAAATCTCTTTTACTTTCTAGAAAAATTTCATAGTCAACAACGCGAAGAAGATACTGTTTTCCACAAAATTAGCATTTGTTATATAGAGGACAATTGGCAGCATGATATACTATATGTGGAAACCTGTACTCATGAAACTTCTTAACTAGACCATTTGAAAAACCTCTTGGAGATACGTATTTAGTTCACAGATGCAGTGAAGGTGTCACATATTTGTTTCCTTTTCCATTTTCTACATATCTTAGAATCTGCTTCTAAGGACAAGTTATCTTTTCATTTGAAAACCCTATCAATCATTTTACTTTAAGGAAAAGTCACAGAAGAAAAAGACAAGAAAATGCCACTTGGTCCAATGCAGAGGCAGTAGGGAGAAAGTCTTGTAGGTTTCAAAGATGGTGGATATTTAGAGCACCAACCTCTCCCCTAACAAGCTCCTTCCAATTTTCAACAAAATGTGTCACATCAAGCCTGTCACCACTATCAACAGTAACTTCTATTCTCATAATATCAATACTACTTCATATTGTTAATTTGTCCTTCATATTTGTCTGTCACCTGTTGCTGTCTATGCATTTTCCGTCATTTTGTTGTCACATACTTATGTGATTATGAATGAATGATTTTTCTGTTGTAGGATAGGATTTTATATACAGCTTGTCTATATTTGATCAAAACATGGATGTAAAAACGTAAACTCGATATGTTCTCATGTATCCTGATATGCTCTCTGTTGCAGAGTTTCTTAATTTAGCATCTTTTTCTCACCAGAAAATCATTTTTGAGACGGAAACCTCCGTAAGTGTTACCTATCTTTGCTATATCAGGACTTCATATAAATCAAAATAAATGTGCTGAACAAGACATTAAGACAAAGTTTACTTATTGGACCAGCTCTGCTTCTTTCTTTTGTTTTCCAATATCTTAAGACTCTAGGACTTCAGAGTTTTCAATGCTTCACCTATCTCATGTTCAGAGACAAAGAGCTCTTAGGGCTCATGGCTTGATACAAAGGAAATACAAATATAAAACTTGTTATATTATAGAATACCAAAACATAAATGGATGACACAAGGAAATGTCTCTTTTGGCCATCCTTGAGGTGACATCTGTCTTGGCTTGATTAAAAAAATCATTTCTCTGTTTAATTTGTCAGCGATTGATTTAAAAATGATTTGATCATAGCTTTCTTTTCAAAGTCCTGTACTGCCCTTCTTATCCCCTACCTAAACCTTTCTGTAGAAACTTTCGAATCTTTTCTGCATCAGGCAATGTGAATGATCACGTTATTATGTTTGCAGGTCTCTCTAATTTATCAGTGAACCACAGGACTAAATAGTGAGGATCTCAAGATCTTGAATTGTGTCCGTGACGAAGTTTGCTGTAGTTCTTTCCAATTCTAAGTGGTTAAACCGTACGTACATCAGTACATGAGAGAATAAAGAATATAAAATGGAATTTGAAGGGTGAAAGCGACATGGGTTGTTTTGGTATGCGAATAAGAAAGAAGCACGTGGTGAATGGACATTGAAGAGACTTAATATAAATAGAAATAAGAAGCAGTTAGTGGTTGTGAAGAAAGGAGGCAAGCGACCAAATCTTTGAACAAGTAATAGTAAAGAGAAGGTAAAAAACAAGAAGAGAGGCCGTTGTTAGATACAGAAGTTGATCAAACATGGGAAGATCTCCTGGCTCAGACGAAAACGGTCTGAAGAAAGGTCCATGGTTGCCTGAAGAAGATGATAAACTCATCAATTATATTCACAAACATGGCCATAGCAGCTGGAGTGCCCTTCCCAAGCTCGCTGGTACAATCTTTGTATTAGTCTTTGATGGAAGCTAGTTTCATAGTGTTTGATATATGAGTCTATTGTGAATATATTTTTATCTATATGCAGGTCTTAACAGGTGTGGGAAGAGTTGCAGGCTACGATGGACAAATTATTTGAGACCAGACATTAAACGAGGAAAGTTCTCCGCAGAAGAAGAAGAGACCATTCTGAACCTTCACGCTGTTCTTGGCAACAAGTAAAAATCTTCTGATTCGTGGTTTAATTATCTGGACTATTTTTGCTTCGTATCTCATCGAAAATGTAACTTGTAATGATTATATTAGGTGGTCAATGATTGCAAGCCACTTACCTGGAAGAACAGACAACGAGATCAAGAACTTCTGGAACACTCATTTGAAGAAAAAACTGATTCAGATGGGTTTTGATCCTATGACTCATCGGCCAAGAACCGATGATATCTTCTCAAGCTTATCTCAGCTCATGTCTCTGTCTAACCTAAGAGGACTTGTTGATCTGCAGCAACGTATTCCAATTGAAGACCAAGCTTTACTGAATCTCCAAACTGAAATGGCTAAGGTCCAGTTGTTCCACTACCTTCTTCAACCGCCTCCTCCTCCCATGAGTAGTAGCAACGTTAACTCTAATGGCTTAAACATTCTCAATCTCCTCATCAAAGACAACTGCAATACCAATAGTCTCGACCTTGGTTTCCTCACTTGTTATCTTCAAGACTTCAACCGCAACCTCCCATCCCTTAAAACCCTAGACGAAAATAACTTCAGTCAAAACACTTCTCCAGTATGGCTACATGAACCACCAAGCTTGAGCCACCAAACTATGTTGCCTTGTCATGATCCTTGTGCTATGAGTGATGATATGGTTCGGAGTGTAGATAGTTTCCGCGGCAACCAGGCTTCCTCAAGCCATGATCAAGAACGAGCAGCCACAGCCTCTCTAGATTGGCCTGATCAGCTCTTTGATGACTCCATATTCCCAGATATTCCTTATCAATCTTGAGGTATGTATCTATGTATGTGTAAATGTTTGAAGGAACTTGACTGGATTTATTTGTTGTGTGTTGTGTATGTGGTGCTATTGGCATATCTATACGTTGATTCATGATGTGTGCTAATGTCTTATAATGTACATACAAGTGTTCTTATGTATAACTCATACATGTTTGTGTTCATAGAAACATTTTATACGTATCTTCCTTAATCCTTGCCATAGTATATAGAGAGACCAACCAAAGACTGTTCCGATGATTATTTCTTAATTTTAAATTTCTGTAATTTTTT
This sequence comes from Nasturtium officinale, assembly GCA_963854855.1. Classification (NCBI taxonomy): domain Eukaryota; kingdom Viridiplantae; phylum Streptophyta; class Magnoliopsida; order Brassicales; family Brassicaceae; genus Nasturtium; species Nasturtium officinale. The sequence goes on from OY978502.1 coordinate 15,373,806, forward strand.
TTTTAATTTTTCAGTGTAAACTTAATTAATTTTTTTAAAAACAAGGACTGACAAAATTAATTTTTATAGCAAAATTATGAGATCTGACACAACTTTGTTGATGTTTGAAACCAAAACTAGTTGATTCTTCTTCTACTTTACAGTGTACGATCACATGATTCTATCTTCTGAATTACAAAAGTATTATTTCTATCTTCCACCAGATAATTCAATGGCTTCTTGATTATTAATCGAATCTTCACCCCAATCAAATCTCCTCTGCAACCTCTGAAACTCTTCTTGTCTCGTGACTTCAAGATTCTGCCATTCTTCCCATTTCTCGGCAAGCCCTTCTCCTTCAAGCATCCTCACAACTTCCGACATAGCTGGCCGTTCTTCAGGTGCTGCTTGTGTACAAAGTAAAGCAACTTGTATCATCATCTCAACTTCTTCCTTGATATAATCATCATCAAGCTTCTTATCTACAATGTCTCCTAATCTCTTCTCTCTCTCCAATTTCTTCACCTGAACATCAAGAGATTGTTATATTACAATATGAGAAGCTTGACAAGAAGCAAAAAAAAAAAAAGATCGCAGATTTTGATATTACTTACATGGTCTAGCAATAAGACATCATCTTCTTCCTCTAACCGCGAGAAATCAATTGCTCTTTGCCCAGTTACAAGCTCAAGAAGCATAATTCCATATCCGAAAACGTCGGTTTTCTCTGATGATTTCCCTGTAGATATATATTCAGGTGCAATGTGACCCATTGTTCCACGAACCTGAGTGGTCACATTGGTCCTTCTAACATCTACCAACTTGGCTAACCCAAAATCACCAACCACTGCTTCAAAATCTTCATCTAGTAATACATTTGCAGCTTTCACATCTCGATGTATGATCTTCGGGTTGCAATGTTCATGAAGATATTCGAGTCCTCGTGCTGCGCCTAACGCAATCTGTTTCCTCCTGAACCAATCCAGAATTGGATCGCCGGGTTTAATCTCTGCATATTATTAAACCGGCAAATACCGATTACAAAACTTTAAACTCCTGAAACCAAAAGTGTAACAGCTTTAGTTTGTTGTACCTCTTAAGCAATAGGCAACACTAAGATTCTGCATGAAAGGATACACCAAAAGGCGTTCTGTTTGTGTTGTGCAAAAGCCGATAAGGCGAAGCAGATTCCTATGAACAGCTACACTTATCATCTCAACTTCTCTCTGGAAAGCTTCGTCTCCTCCTGGACGTTCAAAATCAGTCAATCTTTTCACAGCCACTTTAGTACCATCCAAAAGCACTCCTTTGTAAACTTTCCCAAACCCTCCTTGTCCAAGAACATTCTTTTCGTTGAACTCATCTGTAGCCAATTGAAGCTCTCTCCAAGAAAATCTTCTCAACTGTCCAAACGCAATCCTTCTGTCCACTTCACCTAATATCAAAGTTTGAAAGTTATAAAGATCTAACATTTTTTATTTCTATGAAACCATATACAAGAAAGATTGATTATTGTCACATACCTGCAACATCCACAAAAACTTCACGTTTATATCCCTTGTGCGTATCCTTGCAGAAGAAAAACAAGAAGACTCCAAGGATAATAACTGTAATTCCGCTAACAACTCCGGCGATAATTCCAGTTTTTCGACTGCCTGAATCACCTATCAGAGCAAAAACAAATCTCCCAACTTAGAATCTGTGCAAGTAAAGTAAGTGAATCCTAGAACATGGATATGGAACTATATATAAGCAAACTATTGTAACTTTACCTGAAGGATTGGACTCGGTTAGGCAAGGTTGAGGGTAAGTGCCACCACAATTCAAGTTGTTTGCTGTGAAACTATAATTTTAAAAAACTAAACTCAGATTAGTAGTAAAGATATGAAAACTGTAAGTATTTGTGTTTGAAAAAGGAAGTACTCGTACGTACTTGTATTTTGGAATTTTGAATAAACTCTGAGGAATCTCACCGCTGAGATTATTTGAGTCGAGCAGACTGCAAATGTAGTTTCAAGCAACAGCATTTAAAACATTAAAAAGTGTTTTCAAACAAATAGGAAAATGATAATACACAGAACAACCACTCACATATATATCAGTTTTGATAGACCCGTAAGTGAATCCGGGATAGTCCCATTTAGCTTATTCCTACTCAGTGTCCTGCTTGGCCAAAGAGAGAAATAAACATAAGATCTTCACACTTGTTCCAAAGATCTCAAACAAGTCTCAAGACATTTGGTGGAGAAGAATTACTTACAAAAACTGGAGATTCTTGAGATTGCCGATAGTGGATGGTATGCCACCAGTTAACTGATTATCTTCCAAATCCAAGCTGTTCAAGCTAGACAGATTTCCCATAGATTCTGGTATTCTACCCGTAATTCCATTTCCCTTCAATGTACTACAATCGAAAAACAAAATACCGAATCTTCCTCATTTAACAAAACAAGAAGGTGACTTCCCACAAGCTCTACAGTTCCAAAGTAGGCACTTACAGAGTCTTGAGAGATTTCAAGATTCCTATTCCTGAAGACAAGGTTCCCGACGAGAAGTTCATGTAAGATAGGGTTCTGCAAATCACAACCATAGAGCAAAAGTTATTCTCTCAACTCATAATCAACTACATTTTAATCAAATTTTGCTCAGAGTTATCTAACTTACACTGAGGTAACCTGTTTCTTGTCATCACAAGTAACTTGAGACCAAGTGCAAGGATCAACTTGATTTTGGTTCCAATCACTTAGCTGTTCAGGAGATGCACGTAACGAACTCCTCAATGCAAATAGCGCATCCCCTAAATACGTAATTGTAAAATCTTTTAACAAAAAAACACTTTACTCGGACAAACTAAGAAACCATCAAAAACATGAACTCTGAAGATATAAAAATGGCAAAAAAGGAGAGAAATTACCTTGAATATCTGGTGACACAGATGACCATAAAGAGGTAAACACCAAAGCAGTGATAATATTAAGCAGAGCCATAATTCTAAGAGCTAGCAAATTTCAAAACGTTGGATTCTGAGAACTTGTGGCATCTACAAGAAACGTTTGTATAAACGTTGTATATCTTTAAGCCTTCCAGGTAGAATGATCTACCAGGAATCAGAAACTTTCAAACTTAATTCCAAAATTTTGTAACAGAAAAAACGAACCTTTTCGGTTGCCCAGAAGATGAAAATATCAACTTTTTCAGAGAACCCGACTGTTCTGAGATAAAACCCAAATCTGAAGACGCGAAATTAGAGAAACTCAGATTTGGGAACAGGACAGCAAAACGAAAGAGAAGGGGTCCCAAAAAAAAAAAAAACTTGTAGCAGAGAAGAAAATCCAAAAAGGGTAAAATGAAAAACTCCACCACCACAGATTGACTTGAGTGAATAAAACCAACAAGACTTGGATGCTTCTTCGTCCTAATTAAAACGAAATCTCCTTCCTCTGTCTTTTAGAAGAAAAGTAAGATTTCGTTTTCTTTGAAGCAATCCGCAATTATGACTGTCGCTATGGCCAGTCAATGAGAAACTCAAAAAAAAAACCGACAATGGTCGTACAAAGTGACTAAAATAATAAATTAATAATTAATCATGATGAATTGAATGTGAATAACAAAGATAATAGAATTTGAATGCGGAAAACATTATGGGGTGAGAGAGGCTCGAACTCTCGACCTCAGGATCACTCAGTAGCTATGAGACCTACGCGCTAGCCAACTGCGCCACCACCCCTTTGATATTCTCTCTCTAATTTGTAAGATTTAGCTTAACATAATATAATCACTGAAGTTATTGGTCTATCGGATAATCGTAATTTATGAATGACGACGAATATGTCTGATGAAACTCTTTAATTCATCATCAACAAGAACTCTCTATTAGAAGGAAATTTTTATTGATTCGAAACAAGTGAAAACTACAAACCCAAAACAATGATGACAATACAGCAACGTAACCACAGTGGTTATCCATACTTGAGTGTTTTCTCGCTCTCTTGGCTTCAAAAGTCCAGACAAAACTTACACGTTGGCATTGCTGGTTCTCGTGTGTTTGCATTATGTATGGTTTATTGAAAGAGTATCTGTTTCGGTGTTGACGATTCCTCTGCAGCTTCATTAGATTTCTGTTCACTAGGCGCTTGCTTGCTACTAGTGCTTTCAAGCAGTTTGCTGCTCTTTGCGATTGTAAGGACCAACTCAAGCTGCTTTCGCTGTTGTTCCTGCAAACCAACCAACAAGCTTTCAAGAGCTCAAAGGAAACTACTACTAGTACGGGCCTCTTCAATTCAGACATGAAACACTTTATGGCAGAATCTTAGAAGACGCACATCGATTTAACAAATAGGGAAACATACAAACCTTTTCCGGTAAGAAAGTAGCTATGGTTTATAAGTATATACCTGCATAGCAAGCAGAACCTTTTGAATTTCGCCAAGCTCTTTCTCTAGAATCTCTTGTTGTGCGGCTAATACTCTTGTGGCCTCAGAATTCTTTTGAGCCAAAGCTGCAGTCTTTGCACAAAACAAACCAAACTCTTTGGATTTAAATACCACGAAAGAACTAAACTTTTGTGGAAGATTGTCATAAACTCTAAAATCTTGATTTAAAACGCTAGAACATTTGTTACTTGCTCAGACGTTCAAGAACTCTTAATCAATTCCCAAATCACATAGAGAATAAAATTTTCACAGTGGAAGCATTTGAAGCAAAGCTCGAGAACTAGCTCAATAGGATCATTTACCTCAGAAATTGGTTCCTTAAGAGATTTTCGGGTGACCCGAAACCGGATCCCTAGCTTCTCCAGATGCCTAGAAAGTACTCTAACAATGGTGGTCGACCTTTTTAAATCTTCCTCAAGTTTCTCCAACCTTCGAACTAAATTCATTCCCTCAGCTTCTCTCGTTCCTTTGCAAATCCTCATCCATTGCCGCCGTCTAAGCCACGAACCAGTGGCGACTGACCCAACCAATCCCACGAAACCCAAAGACAAAACCTTTTTCCCAATTTCACCAACCACTACGTAATTCACGGCTAGAACCACCGATATCACGGCGGAAGACAAAATAAAAACCGCCTCCGCGAAAGATACAAAGCTCCCCAAACCGAAACTTTCGGAATTGGCGTCTTCAAGGTCTCTCGAAGAAGAGCTATCCTCGTATGATCCCATAGAAGACGCGTGAGCTCTACAATCTCGCACGATTTCGAAATTCGACCGGGTAGATATGACGTGGCTGAGGAGGATAGGCTGACGGAACCATCTAAAATCCTGCCGAGAAAGTTGGAAGGCGGAGACGGCGAAGCAGAGGTTGCTCCTGCTGATGCGAATAGGAGTCGAGCCGGAGAAGAAAGCGTATCGACAAGGAAGAGATAAGGACATTATCGTCTTTTCAGATCTGCTACAAGTGACTGAACTCAATCTCAGGTCATCATCGCGAGAAGTGGCTACGACTTTACCGCTCTCATCACACCACCAAATGGCGTAATGTAGCGCAGTGTCCCCAATGAAAGCTTAAAATGCGCGGAGCCCAACATTTACTTTAAACCGAACATTTGGGTCAACGTTGATTTGCTAAGTGGTTAACTCTTTCTGAATTCTCAACGGACAGATTACAGCTCAAAATACAACAAACCCAATCCAATCATCATATGAATCATAACAAACGATATGAAACTTGTAATACCAGTCAAAGTTCTAAAATGTTTACGACCAAAGTTCTAATGGCGACAGAGCCAGAGTCATAATAAAAGGTAAAAGAAGAAGCCCCCATACACCCATCCGCTCTCGATAGCTAATACACTTTATTGGTAAGGCATGTAACGCATCGGCCTTCTAAACCTAGGTGCTTTCCTGCATCATTTCACACAAGAAAAGTGTGAGAAGTGGAGAACGCTGTGGGATACAATCAATCTATGTATTAGTGTTAAAACGAACTTACCCATATCCATATGGGGAATACATATAAGGAGGCATGAAAGGTCTACGGAACCGGTAACCCATGTATGGGTTGAATCGTCTACCTCGAAACTGTTTCATTCCAGGAACGTTTGTTCTCTTAGGCAAGACCTGAATTTTTGTTGAGCCAGATCAGAAAACAATGAAATCATAAGGTTTTATTCATGGTTAAAGTTTTGGTTTAATGATATTGAGTCAGATGTGTACCTTTAACTGACGACCATGCAACTCTGATTCATTAAGTTGTAGAGCCTCTTGTATAGCTTCGACCTCAACAAATTCTACATAAGCAAATCCCTTTGGCTGTCCGAATTTGTCTGTTAGAATGGTCACCCGATGGACAGTGCCGCATGTTTGGAAATGCTGCTGCACCTCTTCAGGTGTACAAGCATAATCAACCTACACAGTAGAATAAGCAGTTACAGTATATAACATACAAGCATAACACATGGAGTCTTTCACTGACCACACACAGTAATCCATCAAATTAATAAGAAAACAAAAAAAAAAAGACATTCCTCTTTTACCATTCTTCAATAAACACAACACATATCCATATGTGCAAAATGAACAAGAACAGAAACTAAATCAGGGTGAATCTAGTATACTTGAGCAGCCTTTAAGTTGAAAATATCCCTTACGCTGTGTACCGGGCATAAACATTATGCCAATCTTTATTTTATGTTAGCATCAAACAGCTACCTCTCGCCAGGTCTCTTCAGATAGCAGCTGTGAGCCTTGACTGGAAAGCATCCTCTTCAAAGGCTATCTCCTCGAGGATGGATTGCTAAATACTCCACTCAGACATAGTCCCTCTCCAGATATCTCTTTTCCCTCAAAGTAATGACATTTATTCTTTCTACATTTCCTAATGCCATAAAACGTATTCATTTCTTTTTCTTTTATTCTTTTTTTATATAGCTTTTCTATTCTTTTTTAGCTTTTTTCATCATGTTCCACAACAAAACAGAACAGATTTTTTCAACTCCATAAACGAAAATAGGTAAAGACCCCACAAAACCTAATTGCCAGAGCAAATGAGAACAATCCTGCGATTGTAGTGAGAAAAATCATAAGAAAAACAAAACTCAGTGCCAAAAAAATAATGGAAAACTATAGACATCCTCAAATTTGAACAGAAAAATAAGAGAACATAAGCAGACTATAGACTTCACAGGTGTACTATAATAACCCTAACATCAAAGATTAACAGGTTTTTGAATCAACTGAACTAGTGATTTCGACACAATTCATAGTCTAACCATACGAACAATAATAAGATAAGTAAGAGGTAAAAATTTGAAATAAGAAAACCAAGAAGCGTAAACATAATTGTATCTTACATTGCCAACAAAAACTGATCGAGCATCAACCTCCTCCTTTCCTGCTTGATTAGCTGCAATACTAGCAGGGTCTGGAATAAAGAAAAATTGAACCAAAAAAACTACAGTCAAGAAGCAAAACAACTACACAGTTCTTGCAATTCAAAGATAGATCCAAACACCCCAGTAACTAGCAATTAAAAATAAATAACCTAGCTAATTACGGGAAGCACCGAGTTATAGAAAACGAAATCAAAAAGACGAAAAACCTTGGGCTCCCATTTCCTTCTCGACCTTAGCCTGCATCTCACGCAGAGCAGCAGCCTCATCCTCCATCTCCTTCAATCGTTTCTTCATATCATCCAACTCCTAGAATCACAACACCAAAAATTACACCAATCAAACAGATATAAAAAGCGATTACAAACCAATCGAGCATCAATCACCAAGTATTATCAAAATCAATAATACAGTACGAGAGAGAGAAAAAAAAAGCACCAGACCTTAACCGCATCGTCATCGGCAGCAGTCATATCCATATCCGGATTAGAAGCTTCCATATCTCCATCCATCTCACCGACGTCGGGAATTTCTCCTCCGTAAACCTCGTGCTCCTCTTCCTCCATCGTCACGACGTTTGATTTTTCTTTTATTCAAACGCTTAGGGCAGTTTTATTTTATCATAGACCAACGGGCCTTAGGCCTAGGGCCCAAATTATAATAGGCTGACCCTTTTCATTAATTATGATTCGACGACCCTCGTATTATTTTAATTTACCTTAACCAAAGACATCACACAAAAACATACGCCTGACAGAAAGATCTGTCAAATCTAACCGCTTAGATTTCGAGCCGTCAGAATCTAACGATGAATATATAAACACGTCAACAAATAATAAAATTATTGACCTATAGTCTGACAAAGACGATACTAAAACAACGACCGTATCGGATTTATCTACGTTTAAAAAAATTAAAAAAAAAGCCCAAAAAGCTGAAGCTTCCATTGTTGAAAAAGCCGAAACTAAGGATTTAGCGAGAGGTTGAAGAAGATGGCGAGTGGAGGAGGATACGGAGACCCGTCGCAGAAGATTGATTACGTGTTCAAAGTGGTGCTGATCGGTGATTCAGCGGTTGGGAAATCGCAGATACTGGCTCGTTATGCTAGAGACGAGTTTAGCTTGGATTCTAAGGCCACCATAGGTGTCGAGTTTCAGACTCGGACGCTTGTTATCGATCACAAGAGTGTTAAGGCTCAAATCTGGGATACCGCCGGCCAAGAACGGTAATCTCCGACCTCTACTTCTATCGATTCGGTTTGCTTGAGCTTAGATCTTGTCAGATTTTACTGATTCTCTTCATCCGATAGCTCAGCTTAAATCCTTAGGATTTCGAATTCTGGTAAAGCTTATCGAATCTGTATACGAAATTCGCGGGATCTCAAGTATAACTATAGAAATTAGGAAGCTGAATAATTGAGATTCTGGGATTTGAATTAGAAAGTTTTTTTAACTATTTTTATACATTTTTGTCAGTGATGCTTCCTTAACTTAATATTTTACTGTTGAATCTCCGACCTTTGGCTACATTATCATTTATCAATAAGCTAACCACCACATTTTATGCTTAATGTTTCTATAAATGTGTGATTTTGGTTTAAAACAGATACAGAGCGGTAACAAGTGCATATTACCGAGGAGCGGTTGGAGCAATGTTGGTGTATGATATAACCAGACGCCAAACCTTTGATCATATCCCAAGATGGCTAGAAGAATTGCGTGCTCATGCTGATAAGAACATTGTGATAATCCTAATTGGGAACAAGTCAGATCTTGAAGATCAACGAGCTATACCAACGGAAGATGCTAAGGAATTTGCTGAGAAAGAAGGTTTGTTCTTCTTGGAGACGTCTGCGTTTAAAGCAACCAATGTCGAGAGCGCTTTCACCACGGTTTTGACTGAAATCTTCAACATAGTGAACAAGAAAAGTCTTGCTGCGAGTGAAGAACAAGAGACTGGTAATCCCGGTTCGCTTGCCGGTAAGAAGATTGATATTGTTCCAGGTCCTGGTCAAGTGATACCAAAGAAGAATATCATGTGTTGTAACTCTTAGACTTTTACCTCACAAATTATATTCTTAAACATTTTGGTTGGCATCCACCTTATTCATTTGTTGCTTGATTAACAGTTTTTATTGGGGTTTTGGGTGTTGCATCCTAGTAAATCGGAACCGATCTGTATGGGAATTTAAAACTTATCTAAACAGGTCAAATTGGAACAGTACTTAATTGACATGGTTTATTCTCAATACCTTTCTAATAACTTAATGAGAAACATACAAGTTTGAAACTCGATATAATCGTAATTTTCTGTTGGTATCACAATTGAGAAAATCCTGTCTCTCTTTATCACTCGATCGCTTGATTCTCTTTGATCAGGTAAGCTTCGAATCATGGTCGATCCTTGTATGGTTCGATCTTAAATTTGTGGATCACTGATCTTATGTGAAGCTGTGAGATATCTGCAATGGATTATTTCGTGATTGTCACTTCTCTTTTGGCTTCACAAGTTTTGCATCGCCTCCTTTTGATTAGTAATTCAAATCCTCTATGTTTCATTATGCAGTAAGTTTTCGATTTGAATGAAAATATGAAATGAGTTTATTTTTGATAAATTTTGCAAGAAAAGGGAGAGAAAAGAGAGAGAGAGAGATCCAATGCTGGGGCTGCAGAATTTGTTGAAGCTGATAATGCAGTAATGGCGGAGATCGAAAGCAAATCGCAGAAGATTGAAAGCTTACTCAAACAGTGCATTAATAACCTAAAGATTCTTCCTTTATCTTTCTTTCTCAGATTACCTTTTGTTAATAGTTACTTGGTTTGTGCAGTTACAAACATTTCGAAGCTCTAAAAACAGCTCTTGATGGTTCGCCTCCAAAAACTCACGATGAACGTTGCAAGGTCTCTGTCTTCCTCTCTGCCACACTCATGATTTGTTCCTACCCAAAAGGATAACGTGACTTACGATAAATCGTTGCTTGCAGTGGGCTAATTGGATAGTTGTGCACAAAACTATAATGGTAATAAAAGATATCGAAGGAATGCTAAATGCTCTTGATTCAGAGTATTACGACATTCTCATGAAGTAAGTCTATTTCTCTCTTCTGGCTTTTAGTTAGCTTGATGAGCAAGTTTTAAGCTTTTGTTTCACTGAATGATATGGAACAGGTACTTGTATAAAGGTCTTTCGACTGGAGACCAACCCACATGCGAACAGTGTTTGGAGATTCACGAGAAACTAACAGAGAAAGCTGGTCTTGGTTGCATTCTCCGTTGTCTTTCTGATACTACCAACACCGTTTAAACCATTATTAAGCTGACGTTATTTTCACGTGAATGTTTCTCTCCAATCTCAGCTGATTCAAACTGGAACATTCCGAAGATATGTATCAATAAACATGGATAACATAAGATCCTTTCACAAATATGGGTTTCTCCTTAGAATTATATCTCATAACCAGGAAACTTAGAATCTATCGGCGACACAAGATCAAACCAGAGACCCCCGGAAAAGCGAATAATCATGTTCTACTTCTTGCCTTTTGAAACTCAAGAGATCTCTCGCATCACGACACAAGTAACTAGCGAATGCTTTTGCCCTCTCTTCGTATAAAACATCTCCAGTTAACCGATAAAGTGATAAGAAAGCGTAGGCGTTACCAGCAACTCCATCGGCTAAACCTACCTTCTTCACCAAGCCAAGTTTCCACACTACTTCTCCTGCTTCAATGGCAGCTTTACGGAAATATATTTCCTTTGGAAACACCTGAGATGCTTTATCCAAAGTAATGGCCATGCCGGTTGCTCCATGAGCCCATTGAACCAGCTTATCCCTCGGATTCCCTTCGCTGCATGGATAGTTTCCGCTGTTTGGAAACCTATTACTCATCATGTACCTCAGTGTCCCTTGAACATCCTTCACATCTTCTTCTGATAATGGAAAATGTAGCAATACATACAAGATTCCAGCTAATCCATTCGCCGCACCCCAAAATCGTGTACCGTGAAACCTAAAAGCCACCAAAAAAAGAAGAAGATAAATTCCCACGTCTTTTCATTTGATTTACAACACTAGTTGTATTGTGAAAACCTGTGTAACAGAGGACAAGCTTCGTGATACGCGGCTCCAACTCGTCCACCGGCTAAGATGGCTGCAACTATGGGTGATAACTGATAAGAGATGGTCAGGAACGATGCCTTCACCGAGATATCGGTTTAGAAACAAAGCAGCCCAAAGGAAACCCGCTCTTCCATGGAGAAGGTCATATGACATCCCAAATCATCCTTCCTTTGGTCCTGCTAGTAACTCTCTCTCTCTTCTGCAAGATGCTTGTAAAAAGTATTAATTGTGAAGTTCACTATAAACAGTTTCTTGGATTAGTGTGAGTTTTTCTCATAAAGATTTTTTAATCACATAACGATCTTTTTGGACTGAAACAAATCTGAACTCAGCTTTAGATACGAAGTTTGTAATTTTATTGATCTTGCTTACGTGTAATTGTTGTCGCGTGAGATTAAAATTGTGAATCAATAGCTTTTGGCTAAACAAATGTGAAATAGTAAAACATGTAAAAAAGATGGGAACCTCAAGAAAAAGAGAGGGAAAGAGGTCACGCTTTGATTGATCCCCTCTGAAATTGGCTACGATTGCTCCAAGCGCATAAACCCCTCCTCTCCCACATAAAAACGTCACGTGCCTGTTCGTAAGCATAATAAATCCAATAATTAAATTTAGTTATATGGATGTGTGTACATAAATCCATAAATTGCAAATTTTGCATATTATTCATGATTGTATCTTGTAATACTACTCAATCTTTCCATGTATATTTCTATATACTAGACAAATCATTATTATTTGCAGAATATTCCTCAAAGCATATAGAAGATTACATTTTTTGGTTTTTTTTTTTTTTTATCGAATGTGATGTTTGATGTTTACTCGGGTAAGGAGTTAAGTGGCTAAGATATTTTCACCTGGTTGTGGAACGGGCAACGTTGGCACACGTGTCGATTATCTCAGCGCAAGTTAGCAGATCCTGATGGTTCCCTGTGATCTCGTACGACTTCAAACAAGTGAAAGCTGTGCCGAGTAAGCCTGTGTACACAGTCGGATCCAGAATAAGAGCATCAGCTCCGATATCTCCTTTCCAAGTGGCTTCCACAATCTACATATACATGACCGAGAAGTGAAAATTTGTGAATATGAGCCAACGTACGGATTATGGCTTACGATAGTAGTCGGTGGCATCGCGTCCTTATCAGACGCACCTGGTTCTTGAGTAACGTTGCTGCTTTAAGAAATGTTTCCGAAGGGAGTGAAATTGTCGGAGCCAACGGGTTGGAGGAAGTCCGTAGAAGTAAATGATCAAGCTCGCCGTTATCTACTATCTCACCACCGTTACCATCGTCGCTATATCTCAGCTGCTCTGCCACTAGCTCCACGGCCGACGACGACATACCTCTCTCCCAGTCTTGATTTTGATATCTTTAAGAAAGAGAATTAAATACGGTCGCTATCTTTATAGAAGAGGTTTGTTAAGAATAACAGCCGCTAGTTACTAGTTATAAACTTATAATAATATGTAAATGCTTTCATTTAATATCGTAGCCCAAATTTAATAAAGGTTTTTTCCGATAACTATACATTTACAAAATTCCAAAATCAACCAATTATTCTGTAAATGTCTAGAGTTGCTCACTCAACATTGTATTTTAGTTCCACACGTGTTTCTTAACTAACTCGGTGGATTTGGGAATGGGACCCACTAGTCCTTAAAATAATTGACTACGCATCTTGGAAAATAAATGTGTGAAGGTACTTACTAAAAGTACCAAAAATTAAGAAACAATTGAAAAAGGCAAAGTCGGGGTTTACGCTATAGGATTCTCAATTCTGGTTACAGAGCATGACGGTGATCACGTGACACGTGTGTGCGTATTTGTCGTTGGATCTAGCTACGGGATAGAGACTAGAGAGGCGGTGGATGCTATTTTGTGCATAAATACTTTTAATACCTGAAAGTAGTGCAGAGAATTATTCGAGAATCTCGTACTATCATCAATATATATAAATAATCTAATATATGCATGTTGTAATTATATACTTTAAAACCCTGAAAATAGTGCAGAGATTTGATTGAGAATCGCATACTCTTATCAACATATTTAAAAACGAATCGAATCTGTACTGCTTTAGTTAACAAACGGATAAAATAATAATAATATTATTATATAGGTAGGATAAACTGCAAAGATGGAATTCGTATAAATTGGGTTTCTTGTCAACTATGACTTTTATATTTCGATTAATTTATTTACGAATAAGTTACATACTTGTTGGATAGACTCTTATTGGACATAAATCAGAGGATTAGCTGAATAGCTTACCTGGAAACACGTTTGTTAAATCACATGACTTGACACTCCTTCACTCGAATGAACTTGTTTACTAATGCTTCGGTTCGGTAGATCGCACGGCCCATGTTTAATTCATCAAATTATTTTGGAACTAGGTGTAACCAAACCCAGCTCTTGACTTATCAATATCATAGGTTCGGCTTTGATAGCGCGGCCCAGTTTCTACAGGCCTAACTTGTTAAAATTAATAGTTTTTTTTTTTTTAAGAAACCACTAATTAGAATTTAGAAGAACATTTTATTTTCATACATTCCTGCGAAAATGCGCAGCATGATTTCGTGCCTGCGAAAGAATGAATCATTTTTATAAAATAAAGATAAATTAATATTTTCCTTCAGAAATAACCACAGTAACGTGAAATATTAGCGTGCTAGCTAATTGGACTAAATAATACGTTCGCAAATGAATAAAAATATATATATATATATACATATACTATATAGATTTGATGGTTGAATTTATTTAATACTAATACATTTTCTTACAGAAATATACTTATACAAGTATTGTATTAATCTGACTAATTCTTCTAAAAGTCTCGCAACAATAAGGAAGTTGAATATTTACGTTTTGTCAAAGTAACGAACGTGGAAAAGCTTGTGTGCCTTCTTCTTCGTCGTCAATGAACCGAACCGAGATCGAACCAAGAAAAAGAAAACGAAACTGAGAAAATAAAAATAAAAAACGAAAAAGGAACAAGAGAGATCATCTTCTCAACGGCGCAAAGTACCGACGAGTGGAGCGATCGCTCGGCGGCGTAATCGACGATACTAGTTGATAATCTGCGTGGAGAGAGATGTGGGTTTTCTATCTGATCTCGTTACCTCTAACCCTAGGACTAGTTGTTTTCACTCTCCGATACTTCGCCGGACCGGAGATTCCTCGCTACGTTCTTATCACCGTTGGATACACCTGGTTCTGCTCCGTCTCCGTTATCATCCTTGCTCCTGCCGACATTTGGACGGTAACATTTTTTTTTTTTTTTTAATTTGGTCATTAAGAGTTTACAATTTAGGAATTTCCTTGCTTGATTTGGAATTAAATCGTGGATTTCGCTATGATGACTAGAAGTTTCATAGGATTATGCGTAGGATTGAGATTTAGCTGAAGAAATGTGGCATTTTGAATGCGGCTTAGAGGCATTTGTAAGTTAGAGATATATTTTAAATTGGTGTTGGAAGAGTTTGAAAGATTCACTGAAGCCTATTTGGATTTGGGAGTCAACAATATTTTGTTCAGGGATAGCACGCTTAGGTCTCTCATCCTTGAGAGCTATTGAGGAATATTATTGGGAAACTTTTATGGTTTACTGCAAAATATTGACTTCTTCACAGAGAGACGAAACTGGCAATGAAACAATGGTTGCTAGATTTTTCTTGCCATGTTTCATTTGGAATTAAACCATACTAGGCGAACTATGAGATTAGGGAATCATGTGAAGTTGGTTTATTCATTTGTCTTTTCTATTGTTCTGCAGACACTATCTCTGCCACCTAATCACCCTGAGAACGGCGCCATTTCCTTCTTATGGAGTTGGTCATACTGGAGTACGTTTCTTCTCACCTGGTATGAATTGCTCAAACTTTCAGTACTTTTTTCTCTGAAAATTTTCTTCCCCGATAATGTCCTTTTGAGCAAATCCATATTTAGGTGGGAGAACCAGATTTTCTTTGAAAATATTTCCTTAGTTAACATGACAGGACGTGTTCTGTTTGTGATCAAATAAGTTTATCTATATGGTTGTTATCTTTTGGGTGTAAATATGTTCTGAGTATTTACACTGTACCCCAAACAATCCATCTACATTATTGTTTAACTCATAGATGTAAATGATCTCATTTATAAAAATATCTTACGTATAAACAGGGCTGTGGTCCCCCTTATTCAGGGTTTCGAAGATGCTGGAGACTTTACCGTGTCAGAGAGATTGAAGACTAGCGTGCATGTAAACTTAGTTTTCTATCTAGTGCTGGGATTCATTGGTCTTCTTGGTCTTATCCTTCTCATCATGATGCACAGAAACTGGTAAATTGTGCTTCATTATCGAAGATGCTTATATATTGGCTTTGAATCTCTTTCCTTGTCAATAGCTCTTCTATAAAATAAAACGCATGATACAACTGCTAAATCCTGCAACTCCATTGCTCATCATCCGTAAATATATGGCTGACTGGGTTTAGGAAGTTACATTCGTTGCTGGAATATTGAAAGGCGTTCTTGTATGTTAACAGGAAAGGAAGCATTCTGGGTTATGCTATGGCATGCTCAAATACTTTCGGGCTGGTCACTGGTGCATTTCTTCTTGGCTTTGGTTTGAGCGAAATACCTAAGACCCTTTGGAAGAATGCAGATTGGACCACCCGCCAAAAAGTTCTCTCACACAAAATTTCCAAAATTGCTGTGAAACTTGATAACGCTCATCAAGAACTTTCAAATGCGATTGTAGTAAGTATTACTTGGGTTAAACAAGTTTTTATTCTCATCAGCTTAGATATGCCCGCTATGCTTCAAACTTGATTAAGAACTTCATTCATAATTCCTCATATAGTGCTATTTAATATCTAGGGAAATATTTCACTTAGCAGAATTCTATCCAAAAATAATTTCCTTTCGCATAATTGATTACCTTAAGTTTTTAGCAATTCAAATGACTCTACACTGTGCTCCCTCAAGAAACCGTGACATGTACTGTTTGCTACTCAGACTGTTTATCACTTCATAACCATTGCCTTGCTAGGTTTCTCAAGCGACTTCAACTCAAATGTCTAAGCGTGATCCTATGAGGCCATACATGAATGTTATAGATGCTATGCTAGCTAAAATGGTAACTTCAACTTTCCATTATCTTTATATTGTGAACATAAAGTGGCAATTCTCCAGTTTTAATGATGATTCTCTATACCAGTTCAGGGAAGATCCATCATTTAAGCCACAAGGTGGTCAATTGGGCGAAAACGATATGGACTATGACACAGATGAGAAATCGATGGCAACGTTAAGGCGTCACCTTCGAAATGCCAAGGATGAATATTATAGATATAAAAGGTATGGAGAGCTTTCTATTGACCCTGTCTTAACTTCTTATGGTACTTTGTTATGAAAAATTATTAGACTGAGTTGCTGCTGTATCATTTAAAAATCTTTAGACTATAGTCATATCTCACTATGAGTATTTGCAGTGAGTATCTGACTTATGTCACGGAGGCCCTTGTTCTTGAAGATACAATGAAGAATTATGAACGTCGTGATTCGACTGGATGGTCAGATTTTCTGTTATTTCGTCTCTCATGCAATATTTAAATCCTCTCTTACATTATTATCTTAAACTAGTTTTTCATAACTTTCACCTTAATCATGTTCCTTGTACTGTCTTTCAGGAAATACATATCGAGCTTCAGAGCCAGTCGAACTGGAAAGATGGGGAATTTTCTCGACACATTCGGTAAAATCTTTGATTACTTTTGTACTCGTTCTTTCTCCTACTGAACGTGTCAATGAAGTGGAAAAGTTCAGAAATATACCCACTTTGAAAAGAGATTAAAAAAACGAATGGAACATCCCTGAGTACAGTTGCCGATTGAATTATCATCTGTCTGGCATGAAAATACTTTTGCACATTGTTGCTATTTGCAGAATTTATGTGGAGGTGTATGCTGAAAAAACAGATTCAGATGGTGTTGGCAATAGTTTCGGGGATTATGTCAGCGGCAATTCTATTAGCGGAGGCAACTCTTCTTCTAAGTAAACTGGACTTGTCCCTCTTTTCAATCCTTATTAGATCTGTCAAATCAGATGAATTGCTAGTGCAGGTACGTTGTACTTTACATTTTGGCTCAATTCTCGCTTCAATGGAGCACACTAGCACAGTGATATCTTATATAGTAGCAAATTGTTTCGACTTACCAGTAACTTCCTAGTAAATCCTGATCACTTTGCTTTCAGGCATTTGCTTTTGTACCTTTGGTGTATATGTGCATCTGTACATATTATTCACTCTTCAAAATTGGGATGCTGATGATTTATTCCTTGACTCCTCGACAAACAAGCTCTGTGAATCTACTAATGATTTGCTCGTAAGTGAATATTTATCTATTACTTAAAAAAAAAAAAAAAAATTTAGATGCTTATTAAATAGTTTTATGTACAATATCTCTTTAGGATGATTGCTCGATATGCGCCACCAATATCTTACAATTTTATTAATCTCATTCAACTTCATTCCGAGACTATATTTGAAAAGGTATTTTTTATTATCTCCTTCTTGCACATTTCATCGTCTTAGAAGTCTTTAAGAATCATGCCATAACTGGGCTTCGTTGCTATGTTTTTCATTTTGTTCTGCAGAAAATGGGTAGAATCGATGATACTGTCCCGATCTTTGGTCAACGGTTCAATGAAATCTATCCTCTCATAATGGTTATATACACTTTTCTAGTTGCAAGCAATTTCTTCGATCGCATATTTAATTACTTTGGTAGCTGGAAAAGATTTAGATTTCAAACAGAGAGCGAGGATATGGACGGCTTCGATCCTTCGGGGTTAATGATTCTTAAAAAAGGTAAAATAAAACCGTAATGATATTATTCCGCATTGAAATCAATAACATGTGTGTTGATTCAATTTTCTTTAATAATCGTTAGAACGAGCGTGGCTCGAAGATGGACAAAAAGTCGGCGAGCATGTTCTTCCATTAGCAAGGAACTTTAACGATGTTGACATTGAACCAGGAAACAATTTCTCTGTAAGTAGTAAACCCCTAACAAATAAGAAAAACAAGCTCATAGTCTTTGTTCCAATACCTGACTAAGAGATTTATGCAGAACTCTTCTGTTGAAATGAAGATGTCGTCGAGCTATGACATGGGCACAGTAAAAGGAAGTTCATCCAAAGACGAAATGTCCCGTAAATATGGATCAGCTAGAGAAGCAATCACTAACAAATATGCAGCCATTAGAGAACAACAGAACAAACACTCGCCATCTTCTATCACAAAGCCAGAGAACATGGCTTCAGCTAAAGTGTCCTTACTCGAATCAGACAATTCCGGTCCAAGTACCGGTGAAGGATCAGGAGAGCCATCTTCTCGTTTGGCTTCCACATGGCGAAACATGAAATTAGGAATCCAGAGTTTTAAAGACAATGTGGCTACCAAGAAGTTTCTTCCATTAAGACAAGGCCCAGAAACAACAACAATAACCAGCACAAGCTCAAGAGTGACGACTTCATCAGTGCCACAGTCTCTAGATGAGATATTTCAGAGACTGAAAAACCGGTCTGTAGAACACGGGCACTACCTCGATGATGATGATGATGAAGAAGTTTGACGATGAAGATGGTGTTCCATAGGTAATGAAATTTGAAGAGACTCTGCTGCAGTTAACAAAAGCTGAGTAAGAAAAAGCAAAGCAAGCACCAGAACTGTTCACCATAGTAAAGAATTTTTTTCACAAGAAACTCATCAAAATTGAAAAGCTAACTAGAATATTGCAAATCTCACAGCTGAACATTTGGGAATTGGAGGGAGTCAATTTTTTGTGTTGTAGGTTTAAAATGTTTACATATTATATACTTTTGGATTATACTATATATAGTAGTATATACATACGTTTATCGATTTCTTCAATGAAAAGACTGCTTTTAAATTATTTTAACGTAATTTAAAATTCAAGACGGAGGTGTCATGCTAAATTGCTAATATTGATAGAGATATATACATGTTTAGTATGACATTGACTCATATAACACGTACGTAGTTGGATCATGATAATATAATCTTTAGGATATTACGAAAATCAGTGATTGGTCGGTCAAATCCCAGGAAAGTTCAAAGCTTTTTGCATATATTTGGTCAGTTTCCAAATTGTAAAAAAAATCGTAATAAGTAATATATTTTTATTTTTTTCTTTTTGGCAAGTATTAATCTCTATTTTCATATATCAGAAATCACTTTTCATTATTTTCCTCCTTTGTTATCTGAAACTGTACAAATCAAAAATAAAATTTCAGAAAAGAAAAATACTAAATTTACTCATTTAATAAACTCTTTGCCGTGAAGTAACCAATCCTCCGACGTCGGCACCAGCCCCTTTCCCTTTGATATGAAGCAACTTGGTCCAAAATCCAGTATTCTTCGCCGTAGTAGATTTCAATTTCTCCGTCGACGTTGTCTTCTTCTTCTTCTTTTTCTTCGTTTTCGAATCTCTAACAATATAATCCCTAGGAACATGCGCCATAGATCTGCTTTTCTTCAATCCTCCACCTAAAGCTTCAATCATATTACCACTCAAAGCTTCTCTAACAGCGAACGACATCGACATCGAACCTGCTCTTCGATGATCCTTCACCGGAGAAGACGAAACGGTTGAGGAAGAAGATAGTTCAGATCGGTGAATAACGTAATACGACGTCGTATTAGGTAAACGAGAGAGCCTATCTCTTAAACAAGATGGACAAACTCCTCCGTTGCTCTGGTGATTGTGTCTTCTGCATTCCATTTTCTTCTTCGTTTTCTTTTTTTACACTTTGATTACTCTTAATTAAAACAGAGCTTTATGTGTATTATATATACACACGCACGCGCACGTGTGCACTTACGTGTGAATTATTGCCACGTGTGCTTCGACGTCGGTATAATCAAAGAAAATTCATCAATATGTTGACAGGGCTTTCGTAGAAGATACAGCTCTAACTTGTAAAGGACCACCATAAATTGCTGTTTTTTCTTCTTATGTAAATACTAAAAGTATATTTTGGCTTTCCTAAATTAAAGATTATACCTTCAAAAATTATTGTTTTTTGGTCAAACTTTAGGAAATGATATATAATCTTGAAGATAATTAGGGAAAATATATAAACAATAATATATTTTCCACATAATTATAATTATTTTATTGCTAAAAATATAAAAATATATCATTTAAAATTACTTTGAGTTGAATTTCGCATCTATCAAATTTTGGATTTACTTATTTTTTTCAGTTTTATTTTGATTAGTAGAAATTTAAATGAATTGTTTTAACTTTGGTTATTAGTTAATCATTTTGATTTGGATTCTAATTTACTACTGTTGAAATATGTGATCTCAAGAAAAAGAATTCAAACTCAAGAAAAGGAGGGAAAAGGAAAGAATTAGTTGTGAAAGAACTAGAAGGAGAGCTAGTTTATAAGGAACTAGAAGAAAAGGAAGCTGTTGGATATCAACTAGACAAGCTAACTAAACCAAGTGAGGAAGCAAAGGAGGCATGGGCGCTGCAGGGAGAAGGTATGGGCACAGCATGGGAACAGCATGGGCGCAGCTGCACTGTTGGAGCAGCTCAACCACTCCATCATCACACCTCTTCTCTCCCTCTTCCTTAGATATTTTTTCCTTAGCTTATGCTTGTAAAGTCTATATATACTTGTGCATTGTATTGGTTGAAGAGTGTGAATAAGAAGAAAAATTCAGCAATCTCTCTCTCTCTTATTACGCCAATTCTCTTATCTTCATCCTTATCTCTCCCTAAACTTCTAAATTCAACATGGTATCAGAGCGGGTTCCTTATCCAACCGCTTAAACTCTCTTCATAATCCCTTTAAGCTATCTTCAAAACCTTCTAATCTATAGCAATACATCTTACCAAGTTCTATTTACTCTGAGATTAAAATCCTTGAGATCGGTTGATCTTCAAGTTGTGAAAGAGCTGGGATTGTGTATTACTACAAGAGAATGGAGGTGAATAGAGTAGCGATTTCTGTTGTTCTTAAAGGAGATAACTACCTTCTTTGGGCAAAAACTACTAAGACCGTTCTAAGAGGTAGAGGACTTTGGAAGTTCATTGAACCTAAGGAAGAAGCCGAACCATACAATGATAAGGAAGAGCAAGAAGAGCAGTTCACTCTTTCACTTCTTCAAAGCTCACTAGAGCCATCTATCCTGGCGGCCTACTCATATGCGGATACCGCCAAGGAGTTGTGGGATATACTCAAGGGAGTATATGGAAACATCTCAAATATATCAAGGGTATTTGAGGTGAAGAGGGCGTTGAATGAGCTTCAACAAGGAGAGAAGTCATTCAAGGAAATGTTTGGGGAGTATAGAAGCTTGTGGGCCGAACTGGAGATCTTGAGGCCACAAACTATGGAGCCCAAGGAGTTAGGAGAAAGACGTGACCAAGATCAAGTGTTTGGGCTTCTCTTGGCGCTCAACGCATCCTACAAAGATCTTATCAAGCACATACTTAGATTTGAGAAGCTGCCAAGTCTAGCGGAAGTATGTGGCATGATTCAAAGAGAGGAAGGGTCAAGAGACCTATTTCGTGCACCAAGCGAGGCTGCACATCTTGCAAGGAAGAATCTTACATTCGACAAGAGGGTGTTGGAATGTGAGCATTGTAAAATGAAGGGACACACTAAGGAGAAGTGTTGGACCCTTCATCCACACTTGAGGCCTAAGAGGCTAAAGGAGAATGGAAGTGGACCTAGAGCCTTCATGGGTGTGGCACAACCAGTTGAGGATACGGTCAAGAGGTCCGAATTCGAAGCCCTCATCAAGAGCCTAGCCAAGCTCACTGAATCTGGTAAAGGCTTCCTCGGTTCTAAAAGCTCCATAAAAAGGACAAAGTGATTGTGGATTCAGGGGCTTCTCATCACATGATTAAGGATCAAGACATGCTTAAAAATCTTGAGCCTTATCATGGGAATGTGCAAGTGGCAAATGGGAGTTCAGTTCCGATTGAAGGGATAGGGGAATTAGAACTTTTCAAAAAGGGAACAAAAGCCTTATACATGCCTAGTTTCTCATCTAATCTTCTATCAGTTCATAAAGCTACCAAGGATTTGGATTGTGTGGCATTGTTTGGGACTGACTTTGTTAAGTTTCAGGACCCTAAAACAAACAAAGTGCTCGGAGAAGGGAAGGTAGAGGATGGAGTATATCTTTTGCACACAAATAAACAAGCGGATGTGAAAGCGCTTGGAATGAAGATGGATGTAGAAGTATCTAGTAGGAAGGAGATTGGAGATAGTCCACTATGGCATGAAAGGTTGGGACATCCAAGCTCTGCAGTTCTCAAAGTGGCCTTACCCAATCTCATTCAAGAAGAAGTAGTATGTGAAGCATGTGTACTAGGGAAACATTGTAGACAAGTGTTTCCTACTTCATCTACATTTTGTGATGAAGCTTTTGGCATTGTACACTCGGATGTATGGACCGCTCCTTGTAATTCAAGAGATCAATATAAGTATTTTGTTTCATTCATAGATGACTACTCAAAATACACATGGATTACTCTTCTACATACCAAAGATCAAGTTTATGAAGCATTCACCAACTTCATCAACTATGTGTCTACACAATTCAAAACAACAATCAAGATCTTAAGAAGTGATAATGGAGGAGAGTATATAAGCAAGCGGTTCAAGGAATTACTCAACAACCTTGGCACCATCCATCAAACATCTTGCGCCTATACTCCACAACAAAACGGAGTAGCTGAAAGAAAAAATAGACACCTAATGGAGGTAGCAAGGACCATCATGATTGCCAAGGGAGTACCTAAACTTCATTGGGGAGATGCCGTGATGACTTCAAACTACTTGATCAACCGTCTTCCAACCAAGAACCTGGATAATAAGTCACCATTTAAGGCATTGTACAACAAGAAACCAAGCCTACATCATCTCAAAACCTTTGGATGTAGCTGCTTTATGTTCACACCAGAAGGTCAAAGAAACAAGTTTGAATCTAGAAGCATGAAGTGTGTATTCATTGGATATTCACCAACACAAAAAGGATACAAGGTCTACAACCCGGAGACAAGACGAGTCTATGTATCAAGAGAGGTGAGGTTCAATGAAAATGAGAGCTTCTATGGAGCTAAGAATCATGATACCCCTCAAGGTATGAGCTCACCATTTATGGAGTGGATACCGTTCTTTGAAGATTCAAGAACAAGGGATGATGTACATGAGGAGAATGACCCAACCTCAGATCATGAAGCCACGGATGAGGAAAGTGAACCTAATCCAGGTGTAGAAAGCATTGACATTGTCAAAGAAGAACCTGAGCCAACAGTACCTCTAAGAAGAAGTACAAGACAGAGGCGACAACATGTTCACTATGGCTACAACAACTCTGCCATGCTCCAAGGAGAGTCTAGTGCGAGTAATCTTCCTTGTGTGATAAGAGAATGCCCTGAGCGTACGGCGAGCTTAGATCTCGATCCTATTGGCGACAGCATTCTCTTATCACAAGGGGGAGATAACACTCAAACTAGCACTGTTACATATCCCATTGAGCATTTTTGCTCGTTGGCATCCTTACCTATGGAGCATGAAGCTTTTCTTGGAAAAATCAGCAAGGAATCCATACCTAACTCATATGAAGAAGCGTGTGAGAGTGGAGTATGGGTAAAAGCCATGGAAGAGGAAATGAAGTCCATGGAAAGGAATCATACTTGGTACTTAACCGATTTACCAAGGGATAAGAAGCCAGTTGGGTGTAGATGGGTGTATACAATCAAATACACAAGTGATGGGAGGATAGAAAGATACAAGGCAAGGTTGGTAGCAAAAGGGTATACTCAAATCTATGGGGAGGATTATACCGAGACATTTGCTCCGGTTGCTAAGCTCCATTCCATCAGAATCCTAATCTCGGTGGCAGTGAACTTGAAGTGGGATCTATGGCAGATGGATGTCAAGAACGCCTTCTTGCAAGGGGATTTGGAAGAGGAAGTGTATATGGATCCACCCCAAGGATATCATAAGGAAGGCAACAAAGTTTGTAGATTGAAGAAAGCAATCTATGGGCTAAAGCAATCTCCAAGGGCATGGTACCAAAGGTTAAGTGCTTGTCTTTTGGAGAAGGAGTTCATAAGATCGGAAGCTGATCATACACTTTTCACAAGGAAAAGTAAAGGAGGAGTAGTGGTGGTCTTGATCTATGTTGATGATCTAATCATCACAGGAAGTGACAAAGATGGAGTAGATCGAATCAAGGAACTCTTGAATGTTGCTTTTGATATAAAGGATCTAGGAGAGCTTAAATACTTCCTAGGGATTGAAATGACACGGTTTGAAGATGGGATGTTCATCTCCCAAAGGAAATATGTGCTGGATCTCTTGGAAGAAACCGGGAAGTTAGGATCCAAACCGGCCAAAACTCCAATAGAAGAAGGCTACCAAGATAGTCCTGAGGGGGAGCCATTGGAGAATATTAAAAGATATCAGAGGATGGTGGGCAAGCTCATCTATCTTACTATTACAAGGCCGGATATTTGCTTTGCAGTGAACCGTGTGAGTCAACATATGCAAAAACCAACTATGCAGCATTGGAACATGATTGAGAGGCTGCTAAGGTACTTAAAAAACAGCCCTGGAAAAGGCATATGGATGAAGGCTAATGGAAACACAAAGGTTCAAGGATATTGTGATGCGGATTGGGCTGGAGATAAGCAAGATAGAAAGTCCACATCCGGTTTTTGTACCTTTGTGGGAGGTAATCTAGTCACTTGGAGAAGTAAGAAGCAGAAAGTTATAGCCTTATCAAGTGCTGAAGCCGAGTATAGGGCTATGAAGGAGGTGACAAAAGAATTGATATGGGTGAGGGCATTCCTAGAAGATCTTGGGATACTTGAGGCTGAGGAGATGCTGTTGTATTGTGATAATCAAGCTGCAATACATATAGCATCCAATCCGGTATTCCATGAAAGGACCAAGCATATAGAAGTGGATTGTCACTTTGTGAGGGGAAAGATTCAAGAAGGAATCATCAAACCCGCATTCGTAGCAAGTGGGGAACAGCTAGCGGATATCTTCACCAAGGCAACATCCTCGATCATTGGGGATCACATATATGGCAAGATCGGTCTAAAGGATATTCACCGACCAATCTTGAGGGGGAGTGTTGAAATATGTGATCTCAAGAAAAAGAATTCAAACTCAAGAAAAGGAGGGAAAAGGAAAGAACTAGTTGTGAAGGAACTAGAAGGAGAGCTAGTTTATAAGGAACTAGAAGAAAAGGAAGCTGTTGGATATCAACTAGACAAGCTAACTAAACCAAGTGAGGAAGCAAAGGAGGCATGGGCGCTGCAGGGAGAAGGTATGGGCACAGCATGGGAACAGCATGGGCGCAGCTGCACTGTTGGAGCAGCTCAACCACTCCATCATCACACCTCTTCTCTCCCTCTTCCTTAGATATTTTTTCCTTAGCTTATGCTTGTAAAGTCTATATATACTTGTGCATTGTATTGGTTGAAGAGTGTGAATAAGAAGAAAAATTCAGCAATCTCTCTCTCTTATTACGCCAATTCTCTTATCTTCATACTTATCTCTCCCTAAACTTCTAAATTCAACAACTACTATATACTGGAATTTTAAATTTACTTATTTCTTACCCTCATTTAAATTAAAATACAGATACAGATAATTTTCGTTTATATGTTGTTAAAGATCAAATATTTTTCCAACTTCATATAAATAAATAAAAATCTAACCGGAATGTCGTGTAGAGTTAGTTGAGAAAGATTAAAGAATGTCGGTTATTTAAGTAAGAAGTCACAGCCCGTGACATTGATTAAAAAAAAAAAAAAAAACTCAATTGTGGTTCACACAATTCACAACACCGTAAAAGAGACAGAGGGTCAACACAGTTAATAGGTTTTATAGCGATGGACGGTCGTGATTTAAACAAACACTCAACAAGAATGGGACCCACTTATTAGGCATCATCTGACGGTCACCGTTGACCGTTGACTCGGACTCGCTTGTAACGCGTACCAAAAAGCCAAGGTCCTCTTAAATTCCCACTCGTGCGCATTCCATTATTCTCCCCTATTTTTTTATTTTATTTTAAGTATTATCTTAATTTCAATTTAATTTATTATCTACGTGACTTTGATTCTTGAAGAATGGCGCAACGTACG
The DNA here is from genome assembly GCA_963854855.1 of Nasturtium officinale. NCBI lineage: Eukaryota > Viridiplantae > Streptophyta > Magnoliopsida > Brassicales > Brassicaceae > Nasturtium > Nasturtium officinale. The sequence continues at coordinate 15,400,435 of OY978502.1, forward strand.
CTTTCAATTTCTTGCGCACGTGAGAGTGTAGTCAAAAAAGACGACATCATTTATGGAAAATTGAAAACGTTGTAGAGAACAAATCTAGAAGTTTGTACGGTTCATGATCGTGGAAATGAGTGAGATTTATTTTGGACCAGATTACAAAGTAGATCCTCTTTGTTATAACTACGTATCCAGGAAAACATTATTTATTCGATGAACCTAAGACATTAAATGATTATCGTTCACCATGTTCTATGAACCTAAACCTCGTGGTAAAGGAGTACTACACTGTTTTATAATTAAAAAAAAATCTGGTAAAGGAGCTTCACTTTTTACTTTTTATTTTATATAATGATAATCGGAATGAAGTTTTGATGATAGAAGGTGGAATTATATAAGATCTTCGAAATTTTCAAAATATTCAGAGCGAGTATAATGTCATATTGTGTCTTGTCAATGATGGTGATGGTCTGATGGACGGAAACTCACATTAAGCAAACCAAACTCAAAACTAAGTTGGGATTTTTTATAATTGGAGGCCCATTAAGCCCAAGTAAATAAAAACATTGAATATTTACGTCATGTGATAATTTACCGCATATGTATTTCAATCGATCAACACATATATATATATATATATATATTTAACATTAGTTCATGAAGATCTAGTAGTCGAAAAAGTTATCGGTGAATTTGGGAATTATGGTCTAAAATGATCTCGTTGCAATTTCAGTTTTATATGCTTGATTCCGAATATTTTAATTTGCAAGAAAGTTTTCGTGTTTTAGAGACTACAATAAATTGATGTGTTGGATTCAGAATTCCCTAATTAAAACACACATATTTCGGTTCTCATCGAATGTTTTATTTTCAAGCTACCCATATTAATTCGAAACTCACTGTGAAAGTGAAATCCATTCAAGAAAACAAAATGTTAAATTAAATGTAACTTGAGCCGAGCCGAACTGAAACGAGCCATTTGAATTGGCCAAACGCGCGTTTTATAAGTCCGAGGCATATGGGAAGGGCGAATGGTTAGTGCTGCTTACTGTCAACATTGGCTGACGGGTGAATTCGGGTCCCACTTGGTGACTTCGGGTCCCACTTGGTGACTTCGGGTCCCACTTGGTGACTTCGTTGTTATAATTCAATATTTATCCAACAAGCAGGATTTTATTGCTAATCTACGCAACAATGTTTTAAGTATCCAGTCCATCGAAACAAGCTCGTTTCATTATTTTATCATAAATTTGTTTTTGATTCAAGTCTATCGCAAATTCAGGGAAGAAAACAAAAGGATTTCCAATTAATTTTAAATTTCCTGCTGTCCATTGCTCTGCAAACTAATATTGAAGTTTTTTTTTTTTATGTCAAACTAATATTAAAGTTTTTTTTATCCGATACATATATTTATAATAAAGATGTGGAAACAGCATATATCCTTTGGGTGGGTATAAGTGCACATGCATGGTTGGGAAATTGGGAAGCATCAAGTTGGCGTTACACAAAATCCTCGACCATCTTCAGAATTCCTCCTCCTCCTTATTTATTAATATTTTCAAACAGACATATTGAGCTATGTATATGTTAAATTATTATCCGGTTTAAGTTCCGTTACAATTCAATTTGTAAAAAAAAATAGGACATCCGGAGCATTTTTATTAAGGGTCTAAATACTCTGAAATCCTAAGATATCCTCTTTTTCATTATATTCGAGTATTCGACTATTCCTAACCAAAACCATAATTTCTGGTTATATTGGATTAGTGAAATTTATATGCGGGTTATATGCTTCAGCCGTTGATTTGTCATTAAGAATAATTATAATTCAGAAAAGCTACAATGTTGATTTGCTGCAACTAGTATAACTTGGAACTCCCATAAATTTAACAAACGCAAGAGCAAAACTCATTTTGCATAATTAGTTTTGATAGTTTATTGTTTTATGATATTTAATTAGCTAATTAATTCCACTTTTTTTTTACGTCTAATTCCACTTACTACGCAAACAGAAGCATCGCATTATAAATATACAATATTGTACGGGAGACAAAATTAAACAAACAAACAAAAAAAATTAAAAGAAGCTTACATATATACAATGTTTGAAAACTCGCTAGGTGCTAGTCGGGCGGTGAGGTTGGGTGTAGCGATTAGGAAATTAATCGGAGAATAAACGGAGATTAATCGGGGATTAGTTTTAGATTATTTTAATATTTTAAAAATATATTTATATATTATATTAAACTTTTAAATAATATTATTTTAAAAATTATAGTAAATATATAAAAAATATAGTATTAATAATTTATTTTATGATTTTTATTTATAATTTTAAACTAATTTATTATAAAACATTACAAATTCTCAATATAAATGTCTGAATATACTTGAAATTTTAAAAATAATTGGATTATACATGATTATTATGCGGGATATAATTGGATTAGGCAGAGATTAATTAGTTGATTGAATTTTTCGAGGAAATAGTCATTAATCGAGGTGGCGAAGTTGAGCCCCGACTAGACGGAGTGTAATCGGAGGTAGACGTTAATTTTTAGAAAATGTCATATATATAATGGCGTATCAAGATTTAAAGTTACTTTTGTACTTTATATGTATAATTTATTTTAAAAATCACAATTTGGCGATGAAGTTCCAATTAATGAGTGGTGATATTCTTTAATACCTTTTAGTCTTTAGGCCGTATCCATAGATATGCCTACGAGTACGCGACCAACAATGCAAGAGCTTTCTGCTACATATATATACAATCGAATATATATTCTCTCTTTGGTACTTGGACTTAATTTGGATTTTAAAATCTGGCGATGGGGCCGAATGGTTTTAGTGTTATAATCAGGTTTTCTCATATGGATCAAGATTAAACTCAGTATTAATTCAGGCTAAATATTTTGTGAGGAAGTGGAACAGCTAACCAAGAATTAGGGTTTTCACCCCCCCAAACTAAATAAACTTTAACATAATTAATAAATTGACTCCCATAAAATTAAATTTTATATTTTGACCCATAGAAAAACATTTATACCCCTGTCACTTTTTATAGGTTAACCAATGAATGGTTATATCAAAAACAAAAATATAATAATCATAATAATGTAAATAGTTATATGGACCTGATGGTTTAGTGTTAGTTTTGCTTTGGAGAGATGAAGAACTCTCTCTTATGACTCTCCGCCACTATATGATTTGTATCCCACCACCTACAGACTTCATTGTTGACCTTTAATTTTTGTGTATCATTGTAGATGTTAAAATGGAATATATATATATATATATTGCAGGTTTCATAATTAAATAGTCTGTTTTATTTTAAAAAGGAAGTATATTCAATTAAATTGGTTTGAACTTCGATTTAATCACGCGTTGTATACAATAATGAAACATTAGCATGTATGAATACAATTTGTAAATATACATGCATGCATTCTTTGAATTCAACTAAACAAAATAGTTTTAAAAATGTATAGACCAAAATAAATGCTAAGAACAAAAAAAAAGTGGGAGAAAAAGCAAAGACGCCGTTGTTTAGACAGAGTGGAGCATGTCACCCCCAAGTGTTAGCTAATGATCAATTATTCCAAGGGCTTATAATAATTAATTAATAATCAGACAGCCAATAATAGTTATGACTCATAATTATTCCAATTTTATATTATAGTGCGTATATTTTGGGCTAAAAGAGTAAGGATAGTGGAAATCGACCTAAGTAGTTTACTTGGTATTGTTTTCTTTTCAGGAAATAATACTCCTTTCTTTTGGTATAGTTACTAATCCCATTTGATTTTATTAAACAAGCTGAATTTTAATTTATAATATATATGAAACCAAACTATATATATATATATATTATAACGAAATATGTATATTATTGTTACGTTGAAACTTATTTTACTAATCTTACCAAATCTCTACATAAAATTAAAATTAAGGATTTTGAATCCCAAATTTAATCAAAATTTTCAATTGTAGTGTTAAACTAGATTGAAAAAAGTCAATTGTAGTAAATTAGTATTCTTTTTAACATACGGATTAATCTTGTTCTTACCCAAAATTTACATTTCTTTCTCTTTTTTCTTTTTTTCGCCAACATCTTTTTCTTTATTTAACAAAGGAGTTTCGTTACTCTTTCTTTCTTTCTTTCTTTCAAAACAGGTTTTCTCTAACGTAACTTTTGTAATCAAGCTAGTTTTTGAAAACTTGGATGTGTTGACCAGAAAACAACATTTTTGACGGCGGTAAATGATGAGAAATTATAAATACACGTGTATATATAACTATTACCGTGAAAGAGTGGAATCTGCTGGTGGGGTACGTGTGAAATAAACGGTGACGCGACGGCGTTTAAAGTGACGTGTCCGATGTAAAGTGGATCCCACATCACATGCCTCTCCACCAATGTCTTTGTCGGAAAGGGAGAACGCAAAAGTCTTGTGGGGTCCGTTAGCTACAGCCGGGCCCTACCACAGCTTTTGGGTTTTTGGCCTTCTGTACATCACAACATCAAGAAAGAGGAGATCTTGTGCAAATCCTACACGTGTACGGCTGGCACGTTCCGTAATTCGGTGATAAGGATACGGATCGCCGCATGAAGATAAAACCTCACTAAACAAATGTATTCTGAAACTCGTTGAACAGAATCCCATGTGCGTCTCTCCACTTCGTCTTGTCTCACATTTTTCAAAATTTTATTTATTTTTACTAAATTTGTAATATTTCATTTACATTTTTTTCGTTGATTTCTTACATATCCGTAGTTATCATCTCATTATATAAATATCAAAATTAATATAAGCCAAAAAAGTGACAAATTAAAGGAAAATAAACTTTTTGTTTTTCCGTTAAAGAGCTATGACACTACTCTTGCCACACGAATCTAATACTAAAGTCTGAATTCTGAAATCATGACTCTTGGACAATGGTTAAAGGTTCCCCATTCGTAATGTTGTACTGACTATGTCAAAAGTTCATGCTACAACTGGGAATGCATGATTTATTTGAACGTTCAAAACTTCAAATTAAAATCCACTTTGAATTCAACTTCATGCTACTTTTGGGGATGCATAAACGTTTCAAATACATGTATGTGGAATAGTTTGTTAAAATTAATTTATAAGTAGAGTGAAAGTTCTATAAATTAATACTTGATAAATTAATAATTTTTTGTTTTTAAATTAATATTTGAATCTAAGTATTATATATATATATAAATTAATAAAATATTTTAAGGAAAGGGCGTATAAAGTTTAGCCTATGAAAAGCAAATATCAAAAGGAGGAAGAGGAGCAGCTAGAAACAAACACGGATATTTAGGGAGATCCAATTATGTGGCTCGCCTTTTCATGTGTTTATCTCAATGTTCTTACTGAGAAATTTTCAAAAGACAATGTAAAGAAAAATGATGCAGAATGAGATGTCAATATATATATAATTATATATGCATGGTTTGAATAGCGATCATACATTCATACCATGTCGACTTTTGAAACAAATCATATACTACAAAAATTTTAGTAACAATTCGAACTGAAGATAAATTAATGTAAAACATTTAATTCATACCTAACATCAAGGGATTTTGGGAAACGATTAAATTTCCAAGAGTACAGTAGAATCTTTTGAGTTATGCACAGTCGTAAACGGACGATGAGAAAAAACAAAACATAAGACAATAGTCGTAATTAACTGTGTACTCAGGAATCTTTAAACCCTTCGGAATTTAAAGATTATATCATTACAATATTAGTCTACAAATTATTCAAAATAAAAATACATCTATCTTTTCAGCGCAGAATTTGTTTTTATTTTTATTTTTCGATTATTTGACACTTTTTGTCCTGTATCTTCAACCTTGAGAGAAAAGATTAAGGCCACACGTGCATGAAGCCGCACGTGATCTCTCGGGTTTTACTTTTACCCGCTCGCGTCATTTCCCTCTTTCTCAACTAAGACCTCAACATTTTCAGTAACTCATTTTCCAACCCCAGATACCTCCGCAATATTTTCCCAAAACCCCTTAACTTATGAATATTATCAATTCTACCCACACATTTTTTCTAGCTTAGGAATTCCACTGACCGGAGCAGTACCATTGCTCATTGTCCGCAAACAACTTGCAAGCTTCCTCTCCACTAAATAGATCTTCATGCTCTTCCATCTTCACGAAGTGGCCAAAACAACCCATCGTCGGCAGTTCTATCGCAGTGGCTGCTGCCGCTTCCGCAGCTTCAGCCACTGTGGGACTGTACTCTTCGTTCAAAACCGCACTTGAGTCACTGCTATCGGCAGGATCTTCTCTGAAGCTTTCGGTACGTGGAAAAATGTTAAACATTTCGTATGCAAGCTCCGGAGCTTCCGTAGGAATATGTGATGGTGGTGGCGGAGGATGACCATGGCTTAGCTCTAAGACTTCATCATTAGCCATTATCTTCTGATTCGTTTCCATCACTTTTACAACGCAGTTCTCTTCCACGTTCATTTTTGCTCTGAGCTCTTTAATCTGCGGAAATGTAATGTTTAAAATGATTAATTGCCTCTTAAATTACTTCAAGTTGTATGATTAACTAATTAACATGACATGTTGAATTTATCTACCAAACAAAATAAAAGTTCAATTTAGTAACACAAAATTTATACCTGATCAAGGAGGGAATCGTTATCGCGTTGAAGAGAGTCGCGGCTGCGTTTGAGTGAATCAAAGTTTGACTTAAGAACGCCATAATCACGTTCGAGCTGCTTTGTCTTCCAGCGAGCACGGCGATTCTGAAACCAGATCGCTACTTGGCGTGGCTGCAATCCAAGCTCTTGAGCCAGTTTCACTTTCCTCTCCGGCTCTAACTTGTTATCAATCTCGAAATTCTTTTCTAACGCCTTCACTTGCTCTACACTCAACCGCCGCTTTTTCTCCCCCGTCATAGACGACGCGTGTCCAACGCCGATGTCCTCTAGACTTCCGTCGTCTTCTATAACGTCGAACATTGGCGAGTAGTCTCCGGCGCCGGAATAGAGAAAGCCGGCTGTTGTTGGTCTTGGACTTATTTGTTTGTCTGATAACATCATTAATCACGGTAGTATATTACAAACATAGTATATTTAACCAATTTCATAAATTCAATCAATTATATTTTATGATGTCATGAGTAATCACAAAACCTTGTCAGGATAACGTCTCGATAGTATCATCAATTGTCAGAAAACACATCTTAACTATACTAAATTAATAATACTCGATAATATAAAAACTCCTGTTATAGACCTCTACTTAATTGTACATTATTTAGAATCTAGCTAATAAATATCATGACATATACAATTGCAATTTCAGTATTGTATTACGTGGCTTTTTTTTTACCTGTTGTAGAATGGCGAATTGGTAAGAATCCGGCCAAAGAATCGGAGCTTCCACGTGATCTCTTCATCTTATTGTTTTGGTCGGGACGATTGAGATCGAAAATTATTGTAGTAAAACAAACACAGAAAGGGAAATAAAGTTTATGCTTAATGGTTAGATCAAGGCCTAGCTAGATCGTTAACGATTATGATCTATCTAAGATACATCATACATGTAGTATAGCTCGAAGAAACGATCCTCTCATTTCTCTCATCTTCTTCTTCTCTAAAGAAGGATCTTTGCTCTGTGTCTACACTATCCATACAAAATGAAAACAGAGAATTGATCTTAGTTAGCTAATAACCAGAAGTAATCATCTAACAATACCCACAAATATTAACTTTTAAATCATTTGATTTTTTTTTTTTTTGAGAAATATTAGCGAGGGAGAGATTTCACAGGTATCCAAATTTGTAAGAAAGAGAAGAAAAGAAAGAGTGAGAGAGAGAAATGACCACTCACTCCATCTCCGGGTTTTAAATAAGACAACAGCTTAACCCTAGGGGAAGTGTTAGCTTGGACATATCGTGAGTTATTTCAAGAATTTTCGTGGGGGGTATAGAATAAAATAAATATAATTAAATGCAAAAACGACTTACACTGGTTAATGTGATAGTACACGGGTTCATTCATGAGAGTCTAGTCCAGGATCTTAATGGCTCCACGGAGCTCCGCTCATTTGGAGCCGGCATCGATTTTAAAGGCTCAAGTATATTTGATCGTAATCATTAGTTTCTACTTTTCATAGTTTTTTTTGTGTGAAAAAACCATTAGTTTATTTGTAATTATAAAACTGCGATTGGTAATATACTGTGAGATGACACTGTGAAGACTCATAGTTAGCGTACAGATACAAGCATGCAATAGTTAAAGTTAAACCGAGATTGTGTATATTAATAGAGATCATGGACTCCCATAATATACATTAACTACTTCGTTTTCATATGTATTATTTTCCATCTTTCTATTGGTTTTTTATATGTTAAAGAAAAATAAATAAATCAGAAGTTAAAGTCTATATCGTCCAAATGGACTCTCTACAGTAAAGTTGATATTTTCCAATTAAAATGTCATAATCAATCGTAGTATTAATACACTGGACCAACCATTCATTTTAATACAATTAATATAGACATGGGTCATGGTGTTATATGTAGCAGATACACGCAAAGAAAATAATATATATATATATATATAAAGTTGAATAGAAGTCGGTCCAGTCGTTGGTCATGCAAATTGATTTGCTTTAACCAGAAGATTTTAAATTAGTGTCCCTGTGGGTCAGCACTCCTTTTTTTCCGATCACAAGTTACTAATTAACTTACATATAGGCATAGCCTTCATATTCGTAAAATTTTCTATTTATGTTGTCATTTATTTAGGTGACATCTCGTGAAGAAGAAATTTACCACTGTAAAATCATAGGAAATGGAGACTGCAAATGGGGAATATCAGTTAAAAATCTGGGTTTAACCTTAGCGAGATATAAAAGTAGTAACTTTTTTTTGACGTCGATATAATTATATAAGTAATATTTTATGATTAATTTTGGTGGCTCGTTATCTGCTGACATATATAGATCTAGAGTTAATAGATGTACACAAACAAACCTGTATAATTAATAGTGTAGTTTTATTTTTATTATATACTACTATAAGAGAAGAATATGTGGTGTACAAAGGATATTCTGCAAAATATTTTTAAAATAAAATCAGGTAATGGGAAAGGAGACAAAGCTTTGATGAGATAGCTGTCTGTCTCTGTAACGATTTTGCCAATTTAATACAAAAATATACTCATGTATGATTATAGTGGAGTATTATTTTAGTCGGCCCTTATATTTATAATATAGAGGAAAAATCATTGTACATATTTTTAATTTTATAATTCTATTAATAACATAACAAATTCGTGATTTCGCATGTTTTTAGTTACATTACATATATACTTCCATATAACTGCGGTCTAAATTCAATCATTGTAAATACTACATATTTTTCTTCTATATTTAAGCTACGTCGTTTAAACGTTTATCTTTCAAAATACTTTTTGCCTTTTTGGAATTCTACGATTGTTATTAATTTATTTTTCTTTCAATATAAATTTAATGCCCTTAATAAAAAGCTAAAAGTTTGTTGACATTTTTCTTATAATTTACATTTTAACCGTTCTATTTAATATATTCCTATTAGCAACATATGTATTTTGTCTTAATTATCCAAATACATATATTTCAAAATAGTTTTTGCTTTTGCAAGTGTTTCAAAATCAAACAATACATACGGATCCATTTAACACTTGCAAATTAGGGATGGTTAAAACGCAGGATGGGAAAAAAGGATCTTGGAATTGAAACTTTTTTTTATTAATGTGTATATGTTATTAAAGCTTAGTCATTTGCATAGTGACACACTGACATGATGATTTCGTATGTATCCATTTAAAATCTTAATATAGAAAAGCCTAAAGTAAAAGAGGCTGAATATTTATTTTAAATTGAAAATTATATAATCTTATAAATGGAATTTGGTTGATGAGCTGGTCATCCTATGAAAGCAACTAGTTCCACTAGATTCTTGATGTATTTTTTTCTTCTAGAATACATAAATGATCAATTACATTACTTTAGAAAAATCTAAAATATGAAATGTACCACCCCTCATATATAAAATATATATAATTAAACAAGAAAAAGTTACTCCGCCAAATACCCTTATTGGTTGCCCTTTTAAATCAACCAAATATATTTATTCAAATGTCTAGTTTTTTCTTATCAATAACATAATAATATATGAATTTGAATTTAGATGGTGCTGTAACAACAATTCTAATAAAAGAGCACCAAATTATATATCTTGTCTCAAGTGTTTGGTTAAAAAGTCGCGACATTTAAATATATTAGATTTTTTGTGGGAGAAAGTAAGTTGGGCATTTGGGTTCACTGAAGGCCCATTATTAAGTTGGGCTTTTGGATTTCTGTTACTTTTCTACTATATTTTCCAAAAATAGTTCAACTTTGTCAGTGAATTCTTCTAAGGACTTCATTCACTGCATTTGCAATCTCAGTAACTGAAATCGTCAATTGACAATCTTCCTGGACCTAATCCAGAAAACCAAGTATTTAAGCATATATAAGTTTATTGTTTATGTTTAGTAAAAAGTTAAATCCTGTTAAAAAATCAAAATTTTGCCAAAAATAAAATCAAAGAAGGAAATATAATTTTCCTTGACGCTAAAAGTGAAGAGAGACATGTCTTAAGAAATTGTGAGATTTAGATTAAGAGTACTTAAACCTAAAGAGTTAAAATCATTGATAATCTTGAAGAGCAGTATTGGCCGAGTCTTTGTTAAAACTTTAATGTTGGCATGTCTTTCCACCATTGTAACCTCTACGAGACTACGACAGCAACAGCCACTTGACGCTCGAGATGGTAGTGGTTCGAGGAGGCGGTGGAATATTGAGGGAAGATGAACAAGTCGGAGAATATGTTTGGTGATTGATTGGATTTGGTGGCTTTTAATTGGCCTTCGAGTCATTGAAGTTGTTGTTCTTGCTTCTTCAGATAGTCAATGGTCCTTTCTATGATTGATGCTTGGTCATACTATTTACAATAACGGCTTTTAATTGCAAATTTAGCGAAATTTAACTTTTAGTATTACGACCCATTTTTCAAAACTTTATTATAAAATCTTACATGAAACACATTTTTTAACATTTGGGAAATCCTTAATAAACTATAAATAGTATATCGTAAAATGTTGAAGTTCATTAGTTCATCTATTATATCTCCAGGATGGCACGACTTTTTGTATATATAATTCAATGAAACGCAAATAATATAATGAAACGTAAACAAATTTATATATAATATAATGAAAAGAAAATTTTAACTGGGTTAATCTCTTTAATGAACCTATTTCCTTTTTAGAAAAACAAAGTTGCCTTTTTCTCCAAGTACCATCGAGATACTAAATACAATTTCCTTTTTTCTTCTTTACCATCGAAAGATTAATTAAGGAATATAATTAGTAAAATATGGAAATCGAACACGTTTGCTTCCGTAGGGATCAAGAAATCTCTATATAACATATCGAATCATAAGCTTTCTCCCTCAGTTTTATAATTCTTCTTCTTCTTCTTCTTCTTCTTCTTGTATTTTCTTAAGAGAGAAAAAGCCCTAATTTCTTGCCGAATCAAGAAAAAGTCACCACGATGCGAACTTCAACTTACTCGTCTTGTAATTCCGGCACTACTACGAGTTTGACCAACAGACTTAACACCGTCTTCAAGAAAGCTTGTGAACTCTCGATTCTCTGTGAAGTCGAGGTTTGCGTAATCTATTACGGACCTGACGGCAATTTGAAGACATGGCCGCCGGAGAAAGAGAAAGTTAAAGACATGGCTTTGAGGTACAATGTGGCCACAAAACGCAAGAAGAGCCACAACCTTGATGAGTTCCTCGAGAAGATGAAGTACAAGGAGAGGGAGAACAAGAGTTTAAAGAAGAAGAAGACCTTAAAGTATCCTGATTGGTATCCAATCTTTGATCATTATTCTCCCAACCAACTCTCTCAATTGATTCAGTCTTTAGAACTGACTCTCTCTAATCTCCAAGAAAGGCTTCATTTTGTTGAAGCGCTGAAACATAGGAAAACAAAAATGGTTAACCATCAAAATCAGATCCAACCGGCCTTGAATCCTAGCCAGTTCTCACTCTATATGTACAACCATACAGATGCTACTCTCTCACAACTCCCACTCTCTGCATCACATTCCACTCAATTCACCAATCTTTCATTCTCTTCATCACATTCCAATCACCTCACCAACTACGAAAATCACTTGATGCAACCAGAGAATATGTATATGGACAACAGTACAAACACAAACTTTCAATACCATCAACGTTACTCGGCCTTACTTTCAGTACAAGAACCTGCATTAATGCAGCAACAAGAGCTTTATGGTTCTCATCAAAACATGAGTATGATGAGTAATATCACCAACAATAACATTCCTCTTTTCTCATACACAGTTCCACATGACGTCTCTAGCTTCTCTCAAGATATGTTGTCAAGCTATGATGCGAGCCCATCTTATCTGCCGTCTCTCCAACACAGCATTCCTAACAGTTATTGTCTTTCTGATAGTTCAAGATTTCCCTGCTAACATAACTGTAGAGAAGAATATAAGTTGAAGCAATTGATTACCTCCCCAGGAGTCAATGGTGAATAAGAGTTGAATCAATTACCTCATCATGCAACCGTTTTTATTTTTGAGTATGATTATAACTGCATAACAGATCCATTTGTGGAAAATTTTCTTTTTTCTTAACCTTTTTTTGTTTTATTTTGTTTTTGACATCAATTTTGGAGTTAGTACTTATTTATCCGTTTTAGTTGAGGAGAGTTCATCTTTAACAAAAACTCAAAAAACTTCTATGAAACAATTTTTTTGTTTGTCTAAAGATACTGAAACTGACAAGACTGTTTAAATTGCTACGAGTTAAGAGATTCAAACCTGTAAAGTCAAATACTTTACTTTTGAACCTTGTAAAAAAAACTTGCAACTTAGTATCCATCCATCTTGTCTGAATCAGCTGATACAAGGAGATGGAGGTGAAGATTGAGGTGGCTAGATATCTGAAACTAACCAGCCCTTGTATTTTGATCAAGAGAGTCAATGTGGCAACCATTATCACTAATAGCAGAAATCTCCTGAGGATCTTCTCAGTTGACTCTCAAGCACAATCTAAGCTCCAAAAAGAATAAAGAACAAGTGCATTAAGATGAATATAGGCCAATCTTCGAATCAATCAACAATTGAGTTGAACAAGTGTCTGAGGTCAATCCATTGCTAAGAATCCTTCTTCACTGTAATTCTCACTCAAGAAAGCCAGTTCCAATAAAGTCACCATCTTTATCACACCAATACAGTGGTCACAAGCAATGAAAGTAGTCGAACTCGTTTCTGATCAATTTGTTTGATCCCATGCCAATTCATTAAAACTCAAAACCGAACACAACGCAAAACCCATATCGCCGGAAGTCTGATTTCGTTAACATTAACCGGAAAAATGGGTATGATTTTGTTTATTTTGGTTCGGTTAGGTTCGCCACAAGCTCAATTGGTGGCCTTACTCGACATACATTTAAATAGTTAATTTGAAAGCCCATTAAGTTGTAATAAGGCTCATTTGTATACCCAATAAGGTAATTTGAAGATCGATGATGAAAACGAGCATTGTCAATTGTTTGACATTTAAGAACGTTGATAAAAACATTGGAGGCTCGATTTCAAAATTTAAAACAAGCATCCTCGGCTTCGGTTTTTGGAGATTTTGGTTGCTAGAACAAGACTCAGAGGATTTGGTGTGGCGTGAGATTTTCATTTTATGCCTTGTTTTTGCTATTAAGATTATTAGGATTATTACGTTACTACCTTTGATTAAAATTCCAAGTTTTATGAATTTACCTTAATATTTTCTTATGCTCAGAATTCAGTAAATCAAGTTATATATAAAAAATTGATGGATACACTAAAATTAAATGATAGAATGTATGTAGTTTATAATTGAGCCTTGTATAATGGCTAAAATATAAAAACAAAAAAAAAAGACAGAGGGAATCAACAACAGCTATGACAACCAGCTTGCCATTTTCCTCTCTAAACAAAAAGTATAAAGTCACGAACGAATAATTTTATAATATTCATAAGTTATATGGTTCAGTGCATAACTAATATTTTAATAGAAAGTTGTTAGTGTTCTTGTAGTGATGGATTCGCCGCGTGGACTCTTATTATTTTTCCCATGATAAGTCTCGACTCTCGTTGACCTCAACCCCACGTACGAGTTTTTCTTTGTTTTAGAGGGGAAAGAACTAATACCATTCTTCTCTTAGCTTTTACATTATTTTGTTACACGATAAGAAGATACTTAATTCCTAATTATATATATATATATAGGTACATAATACTCGAAGGTAATTAAAATGAAGAAACATATCGTACAAAGAGAATAATACGCGAGTTATATATTTGTGTGAGCACGCCTTTTGGTAAATTGCTAAGGAGGTTAAATGGGCAAGAAATAAAATTCAAAATGACCCGATTAAATTACTGTAATTTTTGTTGAATTTACTGGTTAAATTAACAGTAGCGGCCGGATTAAATTTCAAAATTTTCAGAAGGTGAATATGTTCGGCGATCCCGTTTAATCGTTGTGTTGATAAGTTTAAACCATAAGTTGCGTTTATTACCCATTTGAATCCACAAGCTGAAAAATATATATGCTCACGTTCTTAATTAATACGGCTAGATATAATACTATACTATTTTGTTAATGAATTAGGTAAATTATCTATTAACTAATAAGCAATCGTCTAATAAATGTAATGTGGTTGACAAAAATTGTAACTACAAATTATGTAATGATCCATTTTTCCGTTAGTTATACCATAATCTCATGTTTGGTTATAAACTTATATGTATACATTATATTTGTAAAGATGGCCAACTAAAATCATTTAACTTTATTCCCCAAATTATTGACAATCATAGAAAGCAAATGCAAATATATAAAAGCTTAAAAAGCCTTTGCACTATTAAAAACACATGAACACATGGTCACCACTACTGCATATAAGCTGAGATTTCAAAAGCCATGCTAATTACATTTTCATCTAATTAAGCACAGCTAAAAAACATTACGATATCGTTAACCGGTTTAGTTTGCATAATTGAAACAGTAGAAAAGAAGGAACACAAAAAAAACCCACCGATGAATCTCGAAATAATCCCAACATATAGTATGCATGCAAGTGCACCGATTAGTGTCCTTCCGACTAGAAACAAAACGGTCCAAGATCATTATTTGGATGATCTAAAAAAGAAGATACTTAGCTCTTGTCCGATTATCCCACGTGGGTCGATGAGATGAAAAGATTCCGAATCAAACGATCCAAAAACACGTTTGAAACTCGCTCTTAGGTACATCATATGATCGCTCTTCTCTCTGTTAATCTCTTCTCCGTTAATAACTCCGGCTCCTTCAGATACGGGAGTAAGCACCTTCAACGCGGCTAGCTCTTCTTTTGAAGGCTCTCGTTTGATGGCGAATCCGACTTTCCGACCGTTGCAATACATGTTCCATAAAGGCGTTGTAAGAAGAGAAGAGGAAGAAGAAGAATCTTCATGTGAATCATATCCCTCGTTTTTGTTTGCTTCGAGAGCGATTCTTAGCACGCCTCCTTGCATTTCGCGGGTAATACCTCGGTAGGGACGGTGAGCTCTAAGAGGACAATGATTGGGTTTAGGGTTTTGGAGTTTGTTGCTTGGATGCAGAAGTTTACTTTGCCACGGCGGAAACCGAAAATGGTTCCCGTGAAAGTAGTTGAGTTTGTGGCGGTTGTAGAGGCGGAAGAGGTTCTTGGTTTGATCTGGCGGTGAGGGTTGTCTTCTTGATAATCATTTGGGTCAACCATTGTGCAGGAACAGGATGGGAGGAGAAGTTGGACGATGGTACGAAGGAGACGCCATGAACGGACCTGTTTATGGCAGTCTACTGATGTAGTTGCGGTTTTGATGGTCCGGGTGAGGCGGTGACGGTGAGGAGTTGTAGTGAAGGACATGGTTGTTATTTTTTGGAATTCTGCAAAAAAGATGATAAATTTATGTGCATATATGTGCTTAGGGTTTAAGTGGGGTGTATTTATAGAGAAGATTTCATGAAAAGAAAATATATGACTTTTAATAAATAAAAAAATATATGAATTTTTGTTGTTGTTTTCGTAATTTGCTTTAGAAATAATTTTATACAAAACAAAATCAATCTCAATCGACTTGTTGTCTATTAAAACATTTCTTAAAATAAATGATATGTTTGATTAAAATTATGGGAGTTAAAAGTTTTAAACTGCATGTATATAAAATATATATATATATATCATCACGTATAAGCGGTTTATCGTGGTTCACTTAGAAAATAATAATTTTGTTACAAAATAACAATTGTATATATGCGTATTTCATTAAAAAAACATGTAGCTTTAATTATCTGTTTGGATTCTGAGATTTCGTTTACCAATTTTTTATTTTTTTGCGTACACGTAAATATATATATATATATATATATATTATTTTTTTGAAATTTACACGTAAATATTTTATCGTACAATATATAGAATTGATGGGGAAAACGTGATCGTTAGTACTTAGTACGAAAAATTTTATGGAAATTTTGGTTTTCACTTTACTTATTTTGAACGCATAAATAGAATCCATGAGTATCAAATATCAGTGATATAGTTTAAACTTTTTAACATGTACGCAAATACATAAATAAATAAAATAATATAATAATTACTATAGTCTATATATAACTGATTCATTTGAAGGCAACGAAGAAAGGAATCATTTGAAGGCTAGAAAAGAATGACACGGTGGCTTGGGAAAATTCCGTACACAGTGGACGTGAGTCCAATCATTGAATTAAGTATTGAGAAATTCTTACTAGTCTATATAGTTTAGTCTCTTAATTATTTAATTTTTTTTTTGCAATAGTTTTGTCTCTTAATTTAATGATTGTGCTCGTGCATACTTAACAATAATATTGCTAATTTTAGCTGGTGATAACCAGTAAGTTACTTTATAAAAAAGGTGTTAAAGAAGTTTCTAAATTCTAACATATGGGTCTAAACTTTTGCTATACCTTGGTGTAGTTCTCTAGTTCTATTCTCTTACGTAATTACCAGATATATTATTCTTTGTCAATGTGTAATTAGATACATCTAAGTGATTCGTAATAGGTTAACGGTCTCTTTTTCAACAAAATAAAATTTTATCAACAAAAATAATAAAGTTACCATACAAACATTGAGTTAACCAAATATACGGATAAGCAGAATTTGATAATTTAAATCATTTGGAGGATCATGTTTGGCTAATAGTCACCTATTAATTGTTTAACTAAGTGATTAGAATTAACATAAAAAACAAAAAAAAAGTATTAAAAAGAACAAATACTTGAGTTAACTAAATAGATGGATAAATACAATTTGGGGAAAAAAATCATCTATTGATTGTTTAATTAAGTGATTAGAATTAACATGAAAACCAAAAAAAAAAGTGAAAGTAATAAAAAAAACGTGATTTTAGGAGTTCCCTCTCCTTTTGCTGAAATTCCCCCAATATTAGTTATTTTGAGATCCACAAATGTATATGACTATATGTATATGTAAAAATGTGTATGAAACATTTACTCGTTAATGACTTAATGCTATCTAATAGTGATGCTAAACACCTATCAAGTCTCAAACTCTTATAATAAACGCTTAACAATTAGACAACACTGATAAGATGCATGACTTACGTAAGTTTTTCATGGTATATTTTGGATTAATTTAATTCAATTTGTTAATACGCCAACCCTAAATGGACAAACGAAACCTCTAAATAAACGACAAAGTCAAATCAGCCGTCTATTCGAGCACCGACAAGGATTGATCATAGGGGCTGAACATGTTACCCATTTCCTGGCCCATCCTTGGCCCAACATATTCCTCACGGTTCCCACTAAATTTGGACAATATAGGAACCACCATATCGATATCGATGTAATTATATTATAACAATCAGAAAGAAAATCAAATTTTCCGGAAATACATGATGTAAATAGAAGAAATACTCGCCGATGGAGTAGCTAAAAATAAATAAAAATGGATTGATATGACCATACAATTTAAAATGTTAAACTAAAATTTAACTTGATATATACTGTTACAATTTTCGTTCGGTAGGTGGCAAATTTACCTCGCAACGATTCCTAGACAAAGAGAAGTACGAACTTCTCTTATAGACCAAAGTGGATAATCAAAAATCAAATATAAAAATTAGAACGATACTAAATTAAATTAGTCATCTAACCGCCACCGGATGTTTACTCATCATAACATTAAAATTTTGAATCGAAACTAAAGTTATATCATATCATATCATAATATAATACATAAAAATCAAAAAAAAAAAAAGAAGAAGATAAAATCAAAGCGAAACAAGGATTAACAAGGTCCTAGTCGTGGGCATACCAGCTAGATATAGTCACCTGACAGTTGACACGTTTTATTTTCTTTTAACTTTAGGAATTGTAATTTTCACTACTGCACTTTTTTGTTTCAATAATTTCTCAGCGTTGGATGCTTTTGCATATATTTTTGATTTTGCCAAAAGGATAGATGGTGGAGAATACGTTGTCGTTTTCCACTTTTCAAAAAATATTGGCTAGCTTTGATTTTATATAAGAAATGACTACACAATATATCATTGTCACAATATATAGTCAGTCTAACAACCTGTTTTGGATTTTTTTGTTTTGATCTCCTTGTGATAATGTCTCGTTTGTTATTTTCGTCTAAAATGACTAAATTACTAAGAAACAACAACACAATTAACCCAATAAAGACGCCTAATTAATAAAACATTGGAATTAAGGGACCACTATTAAGATCTTTTGTCATTAACCTGCATGAAATTTTTTACAATACATAGCGAATAGAATAATAAAAAAATGATATTTGCATATCTTTATTTCCTGGCTCCATTTAAATTGCACATGCCTTGGACATGAGGAACTGTGGTTGTCGGATTAAAGTATGGTAAATAAATATCTTTCATTCAAAGAACAAACATTACAACTTTTCTTAGCCAGTCTGAGTATATTAGATTATAAACTACATAATAATACTGAACAAGAAAAGTTTCAGTGAGGAATTTCAACAAACATGTTACGTGCACTAATAGCATAGACTAAAACCCACCTACAAGCCAAAATCTAAAACTTACATAAAACCCAACATTACATGGCAAATTGAAAAACCCATAAAATCCAACCAACTAAATAAATCATCAAGCTCCTTCACCTATAAATCTATAATCCATCTCGCCAATTGGATATCTTTGGGCATAAAAGATCTCCGCTCTTTCGGTACTTTTTTAATTTCTCTCAACACAACGGTTCCTGTGTGGCTTCTTCACACCTACCTCCCGTTGCTTGGTTTTTGGGTAATAATACTCTAGTTTTGATTTCTCAAAACTGCTAATGAAATTCTTGGGTTTGTGAAATTGAAAGAGATTTGAGTTGGCTTTGTGGAGTAAAGGAGATGATGAAAATTTGGAGGGAGTCTTAAAAAGTTCGTTGGAGGGGGAGAGATTCTGATCCGTTAGATTTTATATCTAATCAACGGTGCATATTGAAGTAAGCTCTGACGTCCTCGTCATCATTAATCCACCAATCAGAAACATTTATTTGTAGCGCTAGAAATGTTTCAAGAATACAAACATTTGAAAATTTAGGCGCCATTTGAAAATTTGTACTCGGTGGTGCCGTTCCAAAATTATATATATATATATATAATATATTATATAGTCATTGTGCCAATAAATTGACCATTAATGATTTAATAGTGACACATTCACTTCATTGTTTAGGAAAAAAATCAAATACAATACACTGTAGAAGGGAACAGTCTAATGGTGGGAATTATGTCTCATGAAAAGGTATTAATATATAAAAAAGGAAGGCAATCAAGTCCTAACCAAACGCTAGAGTACGAAATTGATTGAGGCATTTCATCAAACATCATTAAGGCTAACCTTAAACCAACGCTAGAATGAGAAATTAGATATACAAAAAAACAAAAGAGAGAGACATGAATGAATTCGAAAACGATTGGATCATAAAACAAACAAGTCAAACTTCAATCTCCCTTAAGCTCTCTCGCCTCTGATTCTCCTCGCGAGTTGAATATCTTTCGGCATTATAGTAACACGCTTGGCGTGAATCGCACAGAGATTGGTGTCTTCAAACAAACCAACGAGATATGCTTCGGCTGCTTCCTGAAGAGCTGCGACGGCGCTGCTCTGGAAACGCAAATCGGTTTTGAAATCCTGTGCGATCTCACGAACTAAACGCTGGAACGGAAGCTTACGAATCAGAAGCTCAGTGCTCTTCTGGTACTTCCTTATTTCTCTTAGCGCAACCGTTCCTGGACGGAATCTGTGTGGCTTCTTCACTCCTCCCGTCGCCGGGGCTGATTTCCTCGCTGCCTTGGTCGCCAATTGCTTCCTCGGTGCTTTTCCTCCGGTCGATTTCCTTGCTGTTTGCTTGGTACGAGCCATTTCGTCGAACGAATAGAATCTTTGAAATTTGCGAGGAAGAATTTGAATATTTGATGGAAGATATTGAAACGTTTTAGAGACTGGGATTGGTTTTTATAGCGAAACGTATCCGAGGAAAACATTTGTTTTGATTCGTTAGATCGATTATATAATCAACGGTTCTGATTGTGTTAAGTATAGCGATCCGCGTCATGTCTAAATCAACCAATCACATTTAGTTTTCTTTAGCGCCAAGTTTTTCAGCTTCCTTCCCACTTTTTTGGTTTAGGCGCGTGTCCTTTAATTTTGTTTTGCTACTTAGTCTCACTTACAATAAAGCCTCTCTTGTTAAAGAAAACCCAAATTGCAAGTTGTAGGTCGGGTTAGGCCCGTTAGTCATGTCAGTCCACAAAGAATTTGAAAATAGTTTTCCAAATTTTAGTAATCAGATTATTATTTATTTATTTTTTTGTAAGATATTGATTTCTTAAACTATGATTTTAGTTGTTGCTGTTGCTAGTCGTTACCACTACAAGATAAAATTGAAAGTTTGAAACTAAAGACCGACGGTAGCTAATATTAACTCACTAATATTAACTCAAAACGTAATGTCATCGACACATGTTGACATCTCAGCGTATGAATGGTGTAAAATCAGGCTTTAAAGCTATTGAATCCAATTTGTTGATCGATTTATATTATTTGAGTATTGGTTTTATAGTATTCTGTTTTGTATTTTTAACATTTGTATTGATGTTGATTCACGAGGTTTAACGTTTAATATAGAGAGGAAAAAGGATAAAGCTAAAGATGAGTCAATTGATTGGTTTTATGATATCACTTAAACAATCACTGTTTGATAGTTCTCACATTTTTCTAATAATACGTGTTATCGTCACAAAGTCTAACAACTATTATATATTGTGTATCAAACAAAATGTGATAAGAAAACGCTATTTTGTACGAGATTACAGTTGAGCCAAAAAAAAAAAATTACAATAACTTTTACTTAAAAGTTAGAAACAAATGGAGAGATAGTTAACCGATAGAAATTTTTATCTATAAATGCAAATATTTTTCAATTTTAAAATTTAATGAACTCTTTGTCAAAAACATATAATAATTAACTTTAACAATAGTAAATGAAATATCTAGCATGTATATATGAAACTTAATAAAATAACACTAATTTTAATTAAAATCGTGTAAATGGATAGAGACAAAAAAAAAACCAAAATAATTTTGGAAGTATTATTGTAACAAGATCCAGTAGATCCCTGTGTATTTAATCTTCAAAATATAGATGTCCGATATAAGATCAGGCCTGGAGAATCCATCTAGTATGCATGCTAAGGAGATAAATGTTAAAGATAAGAACTTATTTAATCTCACCCTATAACTAATTGAACCAAACAATGGATACCGAAAACCTTGAATTATTATAAAAGTAAAGCCCCACATTGCTAAAGATTCAAACAGTTGAATAGAAATATCTCTAAACCAAATGGGAAAATTCACAAACTTGAGTGGTATATTAAAAGACGAAGCTTCACAAATGAAACTCAATGTGGTTCATTTGTTTAGCTCCGAGAATGTCAAAACCATTGAGTTAGCTCTTTTAAAAGCCACGAGTCATACCTCACACAACCCACCTTTAGACAAATACGTCACTTTCCTACAATCTACTGTTGATACGTGTTACGGCCCTGAGACTGTCGGTGCGATCGTGCAGAGGCTACGTTTAACGACGGACGTGTGCGTGGCTGCTAAATGTCTTATTATTATCCATAAGATGATTAAATCAGAACATGGTTATAAAGGAGAAGATAGTCTTCGCAACAATAGTAATCATCGTAATTTGATTTATAATCAAGGAGGGAGTAATCTTAAATTGAATGATCTTAATGTAAATTCATCTCGTTTTACGAAAGAGTTGTCTCCATGGGTTCAATGGTAAGATTTATTTTATGTTTGGATTATACTTTTGGTTTTGGTTGAGGAATTTGAAAGGTTGACTAGGATATAGATGAAAACAACTGAAGAATTTGTCTAGAATATGTTATATATATATATATATGCTTTCCGTTGATGTTATATCAAAAAATATTATAATTTATATATATGTTATTTTGCATAGGTACAAACAGTATCTAGATTGTTACTTATCCATTGCAGAGGTTTTAGGCGTTACTCCAAATATAAAAGAAAAATCTGAAGATAAGCGTTTAGAGAGTCAACGAGTCTCGTCTTATACAACCAATTGCATTTTCACACAAATCAATTTCTTAGTGGATCTATTCGAACATATATGTGCCAGGCCAGAAACTCCGACATCAAAATTGAACAAAATCGTTGTGGAGATGACACAACTCATGGTACAAGACTACTTCTCCGTCATGAAACTGATCAAGATAAGGCTTGAAGAGTTGAGGGAGAGAGTAGCTAAACCGGGCGAGTTGGTTCCGATTTTCGTGAGGCTTGAAAATTGCAAGGAGGGTTTGAGCGAGTTTTCTTGGCGAAGCAAATATTTAATTGAAGATTTTTGGTGTTTGGTATTGAAATTAAAAGATGGTTGGTAACGTTTGATGACAAAGGAAAAAACATTCGATAAAATCTTAGTTCTATATATTAAAAACTTATATCTATCCGTATTACCTTGTATTCGTCTCTATGGCAATTGGCATTGTTATTGCAAATGCCTTTTTGCAATAACTGCGAAGCGCCTCTATATATGGTATCACATTCCGATACCAATATACACCAGTTAAAAACAAAAAACCAAAAATTATGCTGCTAAATTATATAGTAGTTGTTCTTCATTTTATTGTGTTGGACCATTTGTTAACGCGAGCACTCGCTTTCTGCGCCTGCAAATTTTATATATATAAAAAGAAAACGTCATCACTAAATTTAAATTTGCTAAACGAATCAAAAAAAAAAAACAAAGAGAACCCAAATATTGCAAAATATCAATCTACCTCTTTTTCCCAATCACATCTCATTGTGATAAAACATAAGATCAATGTCTGAACAGCGGTTCCTCCAAAAATCATACCAGCCCAAATTCCCTATAAAATATATAAAACCAGCAAAAAAAAGATTATTCTATTTGATAACCCAAATCTATATAAATAATTAAATTAAAATATGTGAAGGAGAACTGTGATTACCATGACACCGAGTTTGAAAACCCAGCCCATTAGAAACCCAAGTGGAGCCCCAATGCAATAGTAACATCCTAAGTTTATATATGCCACGTAAGATTGCCAACCTGATCCAACCGCGACACCTATTCAAGAGCGAAAAGTCAATACTGTACAAAAACATTGACTCGGTTAATATAAAGAAACTTTTTAAAATAATAATCTGCGACGTACCGGAAAGAACCGGTTGAACGCTGTTAAGAAGAATGGTAAAAGCTAACAGAGCAGAAAGTTTATTAACGGCGGCTAAGACTGCTTCACTTGAAGAGAAGATCCAAGCGATTTGGTTATGGAGAAGCATTATTATGACCCAAAAGAATAATCCGATTATCAAAGATTGTGTCACTGATACTATCGTTGCGAATCTTGCTCCTTTTCCATTACCTGCTCCTAGTTCGTTTGCCACACGTACACTGCAATTATTACATATATAAATCAATATGATATGAGATTAACATCTTATATAAAGCTCTCTCTATATATAACTATATATATATATATCAGCAGTTATCTTTTAAGGTTGATAATTAGTTCATAAGATTTTATACCTTTTACGATATTTGTTAGTCAATCAAGTTTTTTTTTTTTTTTGCATTTAGAGGATAACTTAAGCTTCTTGTTAGAAATTTAAGGAGTATAGTGTATTCTCAAAACATTTTCCTTTATTTTAACAAATCAAGCGCTGTCTACTGCATTAGTATTCCATGTTCATTCATCTATAGTCAATTAAAAATAAGTGTAAGTAAGTTTTAAACACTTAGATATTTTTATATGAGTAGGTAAAATTCTCAGCGCAGTCTTATGACTTTAATATTTAATAGTTTACTTGTATCTACGTTCATAAACAGATGTCCACACAAAAAGGAAAGACCCACAGAAAAGAGAAACTAGTGAACATAATAAGTACAGATTAAAATAAATAAGTAGCTAGAGAAGTTCGATCTGATTTCTATCCTCGTAGAAGTCTAATTCATACACCACGACAAACAGAAACATAAGAACTAAAGGTGGACACGGAAGAAGATTAGAAGAAGCCAAATGTTGTTAGGCTTCAACTTTGTTAGTTTTCCATTAATAATAATATTAGTCCTTAGGAGGATATCTTAATTAGACCCATGTGTTGTTTTCTAGCCAAAAAAAAAATTGTCCTTAAGAGACCCATTTTATGTATTGTTTTCTAGCCACCATATACACAGATTAATCTAGTTAATTAAATTTTTGCCAGTATAAGTTAAGTGTCATTATCTTGATTCAAACGGGTAATTTATACATATTTATCCTTCTCTAATTTGGGTAGGGTAAGAGGGCTGGGTGACTAATTTAGTATTTCGTTAGTATTTATCATCAACTATTAAGTATAATAGTATGTAAATGCATGATGACCACACAAAACAAAAATAGTAAATGCATGTCTGCTTCTGGTTGCCTGTACATTTGGCTTCTGTACCACGTTCATCAAGACATGACCTGCATCTAAGGCACATTCACTGCAAATTTGCAACTTCAATTTCATGGGACCGTTGTAACAACCTAACAATTACTTTTTATGACTGTATTAAATTTAGACCAAACTGAACCGGACCCTATAAGATCGTTATTATAAAACCGGACTAGAAATTAGCAATAGAGAAGAATGGCTTTTTACCCGGTTCCGGCGAAGAAAGCGAGAGGAATCATCATCTCCCAACCATTTATCGCCATGCTGTCAAAAGTTGTTTGTTTCATAAATTGATCATCCCTCATTGATCATACATTTAAGCTAGAGCAATAATTCATAAAATAATAGAAGATAAGTACAAAACAATTATAACTTTCCGCAACAACCCAAAAACCAGTCGCAAGAAACGATGCGATAAGATTCTATAATATTTGATGGATTTTCTTCTATTATATAGAATAAAAACATATTAACAAAAACATAAAAAGAGAGAATCTTTTAATTTTAATAATAATTAACATATAAGAGGCACATATAATATAAGTATTAACTAGTTAGGGATGGAGATAGTATTACCATATCGACAAAGAGTCAACGGCGATTCGAGCATTCTGAAGATTTCCAGTCATAATAATCAAAATCCGATAATACCAATTCTCCAAACTGAAAAATCCAATTTATCTACAGTTAGAAGTTGTGCCGAACACATTAGACAACTGTCACAAAAGTGTATATTTATTGATTGTTACCAAAGCATGACGCCGGAAGAAGCAGAGAGTTTAAGGAATTCCCAAAGTCCGGTGAAGGCTTCGGAGGAGAAGCCCGTCCAAGTATGTGGACAGCCACCGTAGACGGAGTAACCTAATAGAATAAGAACGTTGACCCACCACGAGACACTAATCGTAGCCACAGTCCCCACGACTCCTAGTTTAAGCCCGTAGACGAATAACCAACACACGAAAATGTGAACCACCAACGCAACCGCTGACGCAACCGCAGTCACCTAATAACCCAAACAAAATGATTAGCTCAAACATTGGTCTAAGAAACTATTATTATTTTTATTTTCTTTTTAAGAAACTGTTATTATTACTATCATTATTAATAATTATGACTTCTTTTACCAATTCTGAAACAGATATAACGTTGGGTTTGCTCTTTTTCGTGTTTGCGTACTTTACAATAGACTCATGTAAAAATTATGTTTGAACCAATGGATTACATACTTGGTTTTTGAGCTGGCACTGAAGGAAACGTTGAAGCGGAAAATTCAAGGCGAAGGCGAAATGAAGAGGGATGGCCCAAACAGCGACAACACCGGAAAGCTCAGCGATATCATCCGGTTGACCAAGAAATTTGAGAAACGGAGTTGCCAGAAGATAAGTGGGTAACAATAAGACACAACAAAAGAAGAGAACAATCCAAGAACGCTGCATATAAACTCCCAACATGTAATATTTCTTTGCTCCAAACGCTTGTCCACACAGCGTTTCCAACGCACTCGCCATTCCAAGCTGCACCAATTTTATATATTTTATTATTATTATTTTCAATGAAGAAATTAGCCTTTAATTTAAACTCTTAAGATTATATATATATATATATATATATTACCAATAGACCAAAGTTGAAGCCGACGATGACGTTATTAACGATGGAGATGGCGGCGAGCTCGAGATCGCCGAGATGACCAGCGAAAGCTTGAGTGATGACAAGCATTGAATATGTCGTTATTCGACTGAATATCGCCGGACCAACGATTTGCCATAGCTTTGTTGTCTCAACCCAAACTCTTTTTTTCAATCCTTCACTGTCTTCCTCCGCCTCGTGAGAACTTTTCAACAGTGGAACTCTTGTTTCAGATCCTGCTTCTCCGCCGCTTTCTCTCATCGTTCTTTTTATTCTTAATATTATTAAGGCGAGGATATATATTATAATTTATAAAGAGGAGTGGGAAGAGGGTGAAAGACGAGAGACGAGTCGTGTCTGAATTGTCTTTTTTATAAACTCAAGTGGCTAGTATTTTTATTCATTTCTGGAATTAAATAATTTCCCAACCCAAGTAAGATGCATTTTTAAATATATGTGTATAGTCTATTTGACCATCATATTAAGAGTATGACGAGAAAACAAATTATTCAAATTTGACATATGAGAATTGTCGTGTGTAATTTTCTTTCAGTTCAATTCTATTATTATAAATTTTAACACTTATGTTTGACAAAAAAAGACCAATTATGAATGAATGAAAATTTTCAAATATTCATGGAACATAACAAAAAAGTATATTATTTTTGTTAAAAGGCTTTCAACGAGAGAAATATTACGACAGCAAATAAATAAATTAATACACTAATTGTATAAAACCGTTGACCCGGTACATGCTTGACATTTAATAAATTAATATGCTCCTAAAATAAACTCGCCACGTTTTATCCACCCAAAAAACCTCACCGCCTAATTTTTTTTTTTTAAAAATAAACCAACCAAATATGACAATAACTTCTTTTGAAATTTACGAATAAATTTAAAGCTAAAAGTTTTACAATCTATATTTTACAAATAACAATCACAATCTCAAGTAATCGGTTTCATGAACTATGAGAACTGCAACGTAAAAAATGACTACTAAAGCTAAAAAAGAGAGAAATCATAGCTAATTAACCTAATATGAAGTGTTAGAAAATAACTCAACATTTGTGTCCTCGTGATTTCTCGGTTGACCAATTTCATTCTCATCGCATGCCGAGTACCTACTAATATCTTCTAGAGGTGTGTAGTTTTAAATTATCGCAGTTACCAAGTAAAACAAAATATTAATCTAATAATTTTTTTCAGAGGTAGGAACTACAATTTAGCCGAGTTGTTTCGGAATATCTTGAACTTGAGGAAATTTTACTTGTTTTTTTTTTAACTTTTGATGATGCAAGTTTTGGGATTCCAAAAGAGAATATTCAAGCCCATTTTTACTACATCTATCATTTCAGTACGATAGTTCCCAGTCTCAACTCTCAAGTAACAATTTCAAGTTTACCCGGCCCCCACCCAAACACACACAAAATAAAAAATAAAAAATTCAAAAGTTATGATCTATATTATTCTATTCGTTTCATTATGTCATTTAATTTTTAATTTTGTTTTGTAAAGACGTCATTCAATCATATTTTTAATAGATTTTAAATTAGGCTTCATTAAAAACCGTATATCAGACCCGATCCTGAATTAAAGCGGATGAAACATATGCTTTATATACCAAAAATATATACATTATTATGGGCATTAAATTGGGTATATGAATCTTAGTATATTGATTAAATATTTCAAAAAATTTGAAGAGATGTTGAGTTTGATGTGCTGAAGTTTTATATATAATTAAATTTTTTTTTTTGCTTTACACGTAATATATATATGGCTGTCTCCTACACTTCTATAACATCCCCTCTAATCCACCAGATTAAATAAGCATATAATTTTCAAAATTGATGGATGTACGGTTCTTTACTGCAAACAGCAAAAAAATAAGCATATAGTTTTCAAAAGAATATAAAATTCCTAATTTAAGTAAACGCGCTTGGATATGAAGCGCACATTATTAACTTTGATGTTGGACGGTTCAAAATGCCTTAGACCCAATCTCTCAATAGAGTAAAAGAGTCACAAAACTTTGGGTTCTCTTTAACCACTCCATTAAACTCTCTGATCCTCATTCACAATTATGACACTGGATTATGCTATGAACCTATTGTGATTTCAGTCAATTTGTATTAGAAAAACAAAAACAATTCATTTGCCGGAAAAAGAGCTATCAGTTAATTAAGAAGATGGACCTGAAGAAACCCAAATTAGGACAGAGGCCTACATGTAAAAGGGCTTTACAGGCCTGGTTATTAAAAAAAGGTGTGCAGGAGTTTTTTTTTTATAACCCAGGTAAGGAGTTAGCTTACATGGAAGTTTAAAAAAAAAGAGAGGGTAAATAACTAATAGTCATGAAAACATTTCATACTATCATGTGAAAAATTTAGGTTCTGAATTTATGTGCCTTTGGGAAGTAAATATAAGTCTTCACTTAAGGTATTTTTGGTTGACTAAGTTCAATGTATGCACTAAGCAATACAATAATGTATTATAGATCACAGATTCGGATTTCAGAATTAATTAAATAATTCATGCTGGACGCATACTCATTCAATAAGATATAAAAAAGAAAAAGCCAATAACATGATTTACAGCTCTCGATCAACGGGAATCAGATCTGAAGAAAGAACTGGATAATGGGTTTAACATATATATATATATATAATTATGATTTATTTTGGTTAAATTAACATGTATATAATTTTGAATTATATATTTGACCTATAAGGACTCAATGAACCATGTGAAATTTGCGTAAAAAAAAAAGAATAATGAAAGAATTTTATTCAACTATTACTGGATTTACATAACATATTCCACCTCAACAACAAACCACAAAGTTACACGTGTCACCAGCTGATTTGAATCCGCCGTAAATAATTACCAATCCCCCAATCAAACAAACCGAAAACCAACAATCAAACTATCGAAATTAACACCGAAACTATTAAATATGTAAAGAATTCAAAACAGAATGGTCTTAAGATCTCAAGCCAAAACGACGGCGTAAATAACCGCCGCGAAAGCGGAACCAGCAACGAAAGCTTTGTTTGAGAAAGCGGCGTTGGGTGGAGGAGCGGCGGCGTCAGAAGGGGTTGGAGAAAGATCGCCGGGACTAACTCCAGGACCTTCCGGTGCAGGTGGAGAAGCGGTCGGGACATCAGATGACGGAGAAGGAGCGGAAGACGGAGGAGTAGCGGTGGGAGCAGGGGTGGTGGCAGGTGGTGGAGTGGTAGTCGGAGCCGGAGATGCGGCGGGTGGTGGGGTGGCGACGGGAGGCGGAGGTGTGACGGTGGTGGTGGGAGTTGGAGCTGGAGCTTGAGCGAGGCATGAGGTGGCGAAGAGAGAAACGATGAAGAAAGCTTCAATCATCTTCGAATTCATTTTCTTTTCTCTCGAAAGATTGAGTGTTGTAATTCTGAGAGTGAAGCAGAGTGGTGAAGGTGGGAGGAAGACGATGGACGTATAAAAAGAGAGTGGGTTTAGACTTTTGAGTGACACAACTATAATTATATAACCCAATTAATTAAATATGTATCTCGAGCAATGGAAAATAATTATACGATTATGTAAAGTCTTAACAACCGTATATATATATATATATATAATGATTACTATTTCATATATAGAAATAAAACATTAATAAAGTAACAAAGGTGAATATTTGATGACTCTTCTCCTCAGTGGTAAAAATAGGATAACGAAATCACCTTTACAAAATATGAAAGCATAGCAATGTAACAATGCAACACCGCAAAATCATAAGAACAATGCATAAATGATGAGATTCAATAAATAAAAGTTTTTAACATAACATCGAAGTGATACAATATTGCAATTTATTATTATTTTCTGTCAATAAAGAATATTGCAATTTCCTTTGCAGTTTGAATTTTGGGAATCGGATAATTATGTGATAGGTTGCCGTCTTAGAGGCAATATTGAGATTCTTTGTAAGTTAACTTTTTTTTTTTTTTGGGTCAGAACGATTTTTTCACTCTTTCTGTATATTTTCCCATTTTTAATGTAATTCGGCCAATTTTCAATGTTTGCATCATTAAAAAAGAACATTGGGTAGTTCAAATTTATTGAACATTCGATGGTTAAATATATTTTAGAATACAGTCCAATCATGCAGGCGCATAACGGGAACATGGGGATGCGTTTATTTGTTGAGTAATAATGGGCACACGAGATAAGTCATCGAAAAAAACTTTTTTACTTTATCGCTTATTGTTATATTTATTACTACTAGTTGTCTAGTTGATTCCCAGTCCTCAGTCCTCAAATATAATTTTCAATGGTTTAAAGTAAACCTGAATGAACCGTCGGTTTAACTCGGTTACAATGAATCACGAAATCGTATCATCTTTATGGATAATTGGAGAGAGAAACATATATGTGTTGAATGTCGTATCATGTTTGTCTTTCTGTCCACTCGATCCACCAACCGATATTAATATACTTCGCTTATTTAAACGATAATTATCTCTTTACCTATCTATATATATGCACCTTAATTACAAAACTGATTAGTACCTAACATATATTTTCTAATTATTTGGAATGCAGATTGTATCCCTTGTTAAGGAAAAGACGATATCGTAATTGTCGTATATCCTATCCCATGTGCGTAGCAGACCATCGGGATTATTGTTATGGCTGTATTGTGCTTGTTACCGTTGGATGTTCTTGTTTTATTACAAGAGTTGGAGATAGCTGTCAGAGAATTTTAAATACTTAGAATAATCAAACAAATCGATATACTGTATATACTATACATAACGGAAAAAGACAGTTGATAGCCTGTAAAGGTCCATTATACAGTGGTTCCAGAAGGTTCGTTCAAATCCAAGTTTAATTGGTACCAGTAATATCATTATTGAAATATATAGTTGGCATATAGTGTGAAGTGTGAACCATCTATACACTACTCCTAAAATTCTGTGTACTGAATCATTGATAAAAAAGCCCAAGGAAAAATCTTCACAGCATCTAAAACTATTAGAGCAAATCATTCAGCTTTGCATAGTTTGGTTAATTTCAAAAATGAATAGTTGTCTACAAAACTATTAGATTATAATGAAGATGCTTACCATATCCATTGTTTGTTTGAAACTCTCACTATTGTTACACAAGAGTTATCTTGCTCAGTTTTTTTCCCGTCGTCTACAATCAAATTGTAATTCAACCGGCAAATAAAATTGTTACAGTCGGTCTTTGCAACACATATTAAAATATCAGTAGACATATACTAATGACTATTGTATCATTCTATTTTGGAGCAGACAACAGTTTATTGTAAACTGAATATAGTTTTTTCCATAAAAAGTATACAGTTAGAATTATTTTGTTGTCCTTAGCAACCAAAATATAGTCTTTAATTTTTTTTTTCTGTAGCCATCCAAAACATATGATTTAAAGGAATTTTTGTTTTTTTTTAACCGGAAATGGAATGTTATGGAACATGAAATAATAAAAATAAAAAATTAGCATGTGACCGTTGACAACAAAAAAAACAACCACACAAAAATTGGTTTTTGATTTGGAACTAATCTTCTTACTTTGGCGGAAGGGCTGATATGTTCGGGCACAAGCATAATCCGAAACTTGTCCGATGCTAGGACGTTTATATCCTGGTTGTCAAACAGCCAGTGGTTTACAAAGGGGATTGGGGATTAAGAACACGGCGATGTCGTCGGAAAATTACCAGTCCGGTTCGGGAAAGAACCCTAGAATCTTGTGTTTTCATGGATTCAGAACTAGCGGTCTCATTCTCCGTGCGCTTATAAGCAAATGGCCGGATTCAATTCTCCGAAATCTCGACCTCGATTTCCTCGACGGTCCATTTCTGGCTTCCGGTAAATCGGACGTCGAGCGCTTGTTTGACCCGCCGTATTACGAGTGGTACCAAGTTAGAAAGGTCCGTTTGCTAAAACAAAAACCTTAATTTCTTTAGAATTCAATTTCATAATCACCATCTTAGTAAAATTTGGTTTTTTTTTTTTCTTTTTGCCCTGTTAAGATTTTGCATATTCACAGGAACTGAATTGTGGTAGAATTTTAAGTTAATCTGCTGAATTATGATCAGATTGAAGTCATAGAAGTTGAGTATAAGATTTGGGGGTGTGTTGTAGGGTTTTAAAGAATACAGGAATTTTGAAGAGTGCTTGGCTTATATAGAGGACTACATGATCGAGAATGGACCTTTTGATGGTCTTCTTGGTTTTTCCCAGGTTGGTTTGGTTTGATTGATACTAGGCCAGATTCTAATATTGAGCACTTTGATATATTTCAGCAGGATCGTAGACCTTTGAATTCTTTATCCATTTTGTGCTGTTAGGGAGCTTTTCTAACTGCGGCTATTCCCGGAATGCAAGAAAAGGTACATTACCTATCAGAATCTAGGTTCTGCATATGAGCTTTTGAATAGTTAACCTATTGTTAGGATAGTTTTCTATTGTTTTGTTTTGTGTCATTGTTTGATGTTGAAACTGTTTGTAGGGAACGGTGAGATTGAATCTGAATATGGTCTTTTGAAGAATGAAACCTATTGTTAGAATCTTTTTTTTGTTCTGAGTAAGTGTTTGATGTTTTGTAGGCAACGGCTCTCACTAAGGTGCCAAAAGTTAAGTTTTTGGTGATAATATCCGGAGCAAAGTTTCCAGGGTTGGTGTTTGGGCAGCCTAAAGTTGCGGCTGGTGCATTCTCATCTCCACTTCATTGCCCGTCACTACACTTCATAGGTAAACCGTAACAATGTCCCTGCGCATGTTCTTAACTGGGCTTCTCCCTTAATTTGTAATCTAAGACATTGATCAACGCCAAGTTTCTGTCTATTATTTTTTTTTAAGTTTTCAGTGATAGTATGTTTTTGATGCACCCAAGATTGGCGTGGGAAAGTTTAGATAGAACATATGATCTCCATTGAAGCATCTCTGCTACAACTTCTGATTTGGCTTTAAAGTTTCTATTCAAGGACCAAGTTTAACGTCGGAGATAACTTCTTAGTAGTGTTTTTCGCAATCTTAACTGTGAATGGAGAGACTGTAAGTCTGTTTCGGTTTTGCAGGTGAGAGGGATTATTTGAAGACACAAGGCGAAGTTCTTGCAGAATCATTTGTAGAGCCAGTGGTGATCCATCATTCAGGTGGACACGCTATACCAAAACTCGGTTCGTCGTTTTTAACTTCTCATTACATTGAAGTTCTGTTTTTTCAGAAGAGGAAGGAGAAATTTGCAATGGAAAAATAAGTAAAATTATAAGTTCTTTCTCTTCTTGTTTTGCTCTTATGAGCTTATCTTTGTTTTCTGCAGATGCTAAAGCTGAGGAGGCAGTCTTGAGCTTCTTCCAGAGAATTAGGCAAATGCTTTCTGATGAATCAGGTTCTGTAAGAAGCTTGATGTGATTGAGAGCTACTCAAATGGGTACCTTTGGATTAGATGATCTTGTAGTTATAATTTTGTGAGATGTGGCTATCCTCCATAGTCTGGTTAAGTCCTTAGTCTTTGATCCATGGACTAAATTAATTCGATAAATTTATATTAGTAAATGGAAGTGCTCTTCTTGTACTTGGGATCTAAGACATGTGTGTGTTTATGTGTAGACATAGAGAGCAGCCAAAGATGGTCAAATGTTTTGGTACAATTGTCTATCTTTAAGTATATATATAAGCAGCCAATATCTGTTTGTATCTATTACAAGAGATTTTTTACATCCTCAAATTTCCGTTAATTATTTTCTTACATTTTTTTCCTTGACAAAATAGTGAAGTAACAGAAAATTTTGACAAATTCTTTAAATATGTAAGCAGGCAAATTCTTCGGAAAATCATAATTTCTATAAAACGCCCTTTTCCCCCAGAACATCCATTTTTGTGCGGCTCAAAATTTTAATTTGTCTACAAAAAACACATAATAACAGAAATCTAAACTTTTTTTGTTGGGTAAAATGACAGAAATCTAATCTTTTTTGTACTTAGATATCCTACTTTCTTTTCTTTTTTTTTAAAGAAAAAAATGAGTTTTAACCCAAAAAAAACTACCAAAATGATGGGGGAAAAGGGGATGGATGTGCACTAAAGAGAAGATGAGTTAAATTATTGTCCTTTATATGTAGTATTTATGGTCAAATGGATTTTCATGATAATCTATGAGTTCCACTTGTAACAAAGTTTTACATCTTTTTCAATAGACCCATATGCCCTATTAACTTGGCCATGTCGGTTACTTTTTAGTCTTTTTAGAATATTTTTATTTTTATTTGTCAAAATATATTTTTCGTGCGTGCTATAATTGATTGAACATATCGAGTTTACCAATCCTATGATTACCCCCATTTCAAAATATAGTTTAGGCCTATATATGATAGATATAATGAGATAATAAAGGTCGATTGGTTGTGAAAATTCAGACATAAATCATCATAAAGTTTTGTATTCCCACGCTTGCAAAGCTTTTAGCCTATTTTTGTTTACAAAGTTAACAAACAAGCCACCATCATCATAAATATTTGAAGATCTTTCTAGGCGAGTAGATTTTACTTCAATGAGTTTAGCAGGAAAAAACCGAAATCTATTTAACAGATACACACAACAATTAAATTTTTTATTTTTTCGATTCTGTGAAATGAGTGAGAGATAGAAGTTGCAATCTGGACAACCCTAAATGGATTTATTGATGTTCATTACATTAATATATATGAGTCTACTTGGTAGAAACCTAATGATATAGGCTAATATTAAGATCATAAAATTGGGTTTGTGTCCAACCTTTATGAATGCTTTAATAATATTTTCATTAGTTACTTATATTTATATATCTTAAATTAGTTTTTAAATTAGGTTTCTGGTTTAGCCTATTTTAATATTGTTTTCACTATTCACATTACTGGGCTATTTACATTAGAAAACCAAAAAAAAAAAAACACTACTAGTAGTCTAAACAAAGTTAAAATATTTATTCTCATGGAGAAACTACAATACTGTATTACCTTTACATTTTTCAGTTTAAATAATGACTGTGTTCGACACAGTTTAGTCAATACGTAAATATATATATATATATACATACATGAAATTTCTTTACTCACACATTATGTTTGGTATTACAGTAAGGTTGAATAATTTTACATGTTTCTTTTTATAATAGTGTGTTTCTGTGCTATTTATGCTATATTTTGTACTTCAAAACTATCCTTTTTCAAATTAAGAATTCTGTTTTAAATTTTCTCGAGACGAATGCATTCCATCCACCATGTTATAGATTGAAAAATTTGATTAGTTATAACTTAAAAAAATGTGATGAAATAATTGACATGTGAATAATGAAGGTGAGACCAATCCTCTGTGTGTCTCCACGTATGAAAGCGGTTTCCTGCCAGCTGACAAGTACACGTCATCTCAAACGTCTTTCAGTGTCCATTTGCTTCATTACCCTCAGATTCGCTGTTTTTACGCCTTCAGTTTTTCTTCTTCTATTTTTTTTTGTCTGGAGAAACTTTATTTTAAATATTTACTTTCGTAATTTGAGACTTTGAGCGATATTACTTATGCGATACAATCCTTATCCTAACAATCCTATAAAGACCATTGTTTATATCAAATGTTAACTTAGATCGATCAAAATTTTATTAATTACTGTTGAATTAACATTTTAATGTTCCAGCTTTTTTATTTTGAAGGTGTAGAGTCATAATTCCGTAATGTCTGTCTCGGTGGTCTTTTCTATGATTGGGTCGAATTAATATCAATGAGTGCGAATGTTCTTTTACCTCTTGAATTTCAGCATACGAACCAATGATATCACTTCCTTAAAGAAAATAGAAAATATGATATGCTAATGTTTCAGATTAAACGAATTTTAGTTTATTTTTCCCTAAACAAATATAACATGTAATTTCGTGTCGACAAGACAAAAGACCCTCCACTGAATGAAGAGACTAGTCATTAAAAATATTTTGTATGAATATTAATTAGTCTTAGTCAAATATGTTTAACGAAAGTAAAAACATAGAAAAAAACTGACGCCTTCAGCACTATAGTGTTAATCGGACGGTGTTGGGCTGAGAAATTTTCGCCTTATACGTTTCTTCTTCAATCTTTGCAAATTATCTATAGATATATAAATAAATGTATTAAACTTTGTTTTATCTGATGACCCGCAATTAAACAATATACCGAATAATATGCTAAATAATTCTGGAAAGTTGACAAAAAACAGACCTTGAAATTATTAAGAGCATTACTGATTTTGATGTGATTAGACTGCCCATCACTTTATTGCAGAAACATTAATGCATATATTTATACGTTTAGCATATGGACAAAAATAATTATCGCTTTTATTTTTATTCTATCTCCTTTTTAGTTTCCCAAAAAGTTATCTCTAATATATATACCCTTATTTTGTTTTTTTAAACTACACTTAACTATTTGCAAAAAAAAAACTATACAACTATTTGAAAAAAATTAAATTATGAGTATTTTCTTTTTGAAATAACTTGTAGAAAATAGAATTAATTTGTCAAACAGCAGAATATTTAAGGAAAATTGGCAAAATCAAAAATAAGAAGATGATTTTTTGGACACGATTTGACCCAAAAAAACAATTCTCTCACAATTGGTGTTTCTTTCGTAAAATTATTTTAAATTTCAGTTGTTTCGATTAAAATCACTTGTTATATTAGTTTGTAACTCGTTAGATCATTGTTATTTACATGATATGTAAACAAATAGCATTGCAATCGTAGAACTGATCAATTCATCGATGAGTTATTGCATTAAAACCTAACAACCAACTTATTTAAGGTTTTGATATTTTCGAACTTTTTAATAACTTTCAACACCTTTTATAGTTTGTGAAATTACTCAGAATATACCAATTATCAATATATATATATATATATGCATATATATATATGCTAAGCTTTCTTTGAATTTATGTGTATTTGACCATCTATATAGAACAGTGATAACTAACGTTTTTGTTTTAAGTAAAAAACTAAAAATGGAACCAATTAAAGACAAATTCAATTCAGTTTTTCATTTTAGATCATTATCATGTTTAGAGCGGTCCAAATAAATTGACCAAATTGTAGGAATTAATTAAAATTAGAAAGAAAGAAAGAAAAAATGTAAATGATAAAAGAAAGCGTTACAAAGTGTGGTTGAGGACAGATTTATAAATAAGATTCCGATTTCCAATAAACAAGAAAGTATAGAGCAAAAAATAAACTAAAAACAAATAAATAAAACCTATTCAAATCTCAAATCTAAAATCCCAAATCCAAGAGAGAGAATGATAAAGAGAGAAAGATAAACTCTTTAATGTCCAACTCTCTCTCTCTTATTCTCCTACTTGAACCTCCTATCCCTGAAAACGACGTAGTTTCACATTTCTCCACGTCTTGAATGGAGTTTGAAGACAACAACAACAACAACGAAGAGCAAGAGGACGAGATGAATCTTCACGAAGAAGACGAAGAAGAAGAAGACGACGCAGTTTACGACTCTCCTCCTCCCTCTCGTGTAGTCGTCAAAGCCTCGACAGAAAGTCATGAAACCACCGGAACAAATTCCACCGGCGGCGGTGGAGGATTCATGGTGGTTCACGGCGGAGGAGGAGGAGGAAGCAGGTTCAGGTTCCGTGAGTGTCTTAAGAACCAAGCGGTGAACATAGGAGGACACGC
The DNA here is from genome assembly GCA_963854855.1 of Nasturtium officinale. NCBI lineage: Eukaryota > Viridiplantae > Streptophyta > Magnoliopsida > Brassicales > Brassicaceae > Nasturtium > Nasturtium officinale. The sequence continues at coordinate 15,438,949 of OY978502.1, forward strand.
GGTGGATGGTTGTGGTGAGTTTTTGCCAGCTGGAATCGAAGGTACCATCGACGCACTAAAATGCGCCGCTTGTGGCTGTCACCGTAACTTTCACCGCAAGGAAGTACCTTACTTTCACCACGCGCCGCCGCAACAGCCTCCTCCTCCACCGCAAGGGTTTTACCGTCTTCCAGCTCCAGTAAGTTACCGACCACCACCGTCACAAGCTCCTCCACTTCAGCTCGCTCTTCCTCCTCCACATAGAGAGATATCAGAAGATCCAATGGAGACTTCTTCTGCGGAGGCAGGAGGAGGGATTAGGAAGAGGTTTAGGACTAAGTTCACGGCGGAGCAAAAAGAAAAGATGTTAGGTTTAGCAAAGAGGATTGGGTGGAGAATTCAGAGACAAGACGATGAAGTGATTCAGAGATTTTGTCAAGAGACTGGAATTCCCAGACAAGTTCTTAAGGTTTGGTTACATAACAACAAACACACTCTTGGTAAGTCGCCTTCTCCACTTAATCATCATCATCAGCTTCCTCCTCCTCCTCCACAGTCTTCGTTTCATCATGAACAAGACCCCAACGTCCATGAATCTTGAATTTCTTGATCATTAGGGTTTTAATTTAGCTAATTAAATTACTTGAGAAATTTGAGAGACCGTTTTTCTTGTTTAAATTTATGTACCCATATTCGTCTTTGGTGATGATTTTTATGATGATTTTTCTGCTTCATTTACGTTTTTCATTATATTCTTCTGAATATCTTAGCAAAAATTTTGGTTGTCTAGCTAGTTCTCAACTAGTGACGTCGTTTTAAGTTGCATCATGGGTGAATATTTGAATTAACCAGATTAGTATGTATGAATTCGTGCATATCTATGTGTGTCGTCCTTAGCATGTTTCATTTTATGTGTAGATCTTTTAATGCTCATGATAAGCTTCTACTTACTGGCATTGTTCTTGTTTCTTAAGTTCTTGATGTTTGTGAGTGGTATTATATTTGCTTGACCATTATTTCCACGCACACGTTTATAGATTTAATTGCGTTATTTGCTTAAGTTATAGGTATTGAGAGGAGTTAATATATAACGATAATTAAATTAGTTAAGGTTATTGTCATTATTTTATGTTTTGTAGGATTATATTTATATATATACACTTGTCACTTAATTGTCCAATGAGTGTAAGATTCAAATGTGGATCGGTCGGATCGGGAATTCCTTGGGATGGAGATCTCTGCCCTAAATGTTTATTTCAATGTCATATATGCATGCGTGGATTCCTCAGTCACCACCAATCAATATTAATACACCACTATAGTATTTGTTCACTTATAAATCATTTAAGTTTTCCCCTTGGAAATGAAAATGGTAAAATAACATCAGCTAGCTGCTGCAACAGTATTCTGATTCATGGGAATTAATTCTTCATTTGAAAAAGGGACAAAAACTCAAAACATGTCGTTGCATCCAAAGTTTCATCCTCTTTAGGTCTTCCTATTTTTTCATAGTTTCTATAATTATTTATCTATTTATATATAGTACTGTTCTTTGAAGATCTGGGGAAGGAGACATGTGGGCTCTTTGGAAGCAAGGAGAAGAGATAAAAACATATGGGCACACATATATAACTGCATTAATGATTTTCTTCTCTTCTTCCAAATCCCTAGAATTTCACCTGGAAATAGTTTTGTTCATTTGTCTAATTCGCTTATTTTGATATTGTTATCTAAGCATGTAGGATTAATATTTTGATAAGTTGAGTAATTTGCGTTCAATTAATTTAATCGTGCGATCTACCTTCAATAATAAATCATTCAGTAGCAATAACGTCAAATTGTAGTATAAACTTCTTTTTGTCATCCTATAGTAATTTATTCAAGTGGTTATTTAATTTGACTGAGGTGTGTACTTCTATATACATGATCTTACAGCTCCATATACATCATACCAACAAAAGTATTGAATTAAAATGAAATTTAGGGTTTTAGTGATGAAGTGAAATATGCAGAGGAAAAAGGAAACCAAAATTATTGTAAAAGGAAAGAAGAGGCAGATAATATCCGAGTCCCAGTCTCACGGCCATTTCCATATTTAGCCTTTCATGTCTCAAACTCTCCATCTTCTCTCTCTTTGAGACAATGCAAAAAAAAAAGAGAGGGAGAGAGACAAATGAAGGGACTTGAGAGAGATGCTTTTGCTTGATAAGGCAATCTAGCTCTACGCATTCTTGTCTAAATTAAAGCTGCACACTCCAAGAATGAAGATGACTCTGTGGTCCTCTTTCATTTCTCTCTTTTCTTTTGTTGGGTCCAGCATTTTTTGTTTTCACACATTTCAAACGCGCCTAGCTAGCTCAATTAACTAGTTGATGACGACTCGGATAGAGTTTGACTTTTGATCAGAACATGTTTGGAAAATAATGATTAACGTTTTGTAAATCTACCATCAACTATAATACCAAGGAGATGATCTCACAATTTTTAAGTAATTGTATATATGGTCCAAAATTATCGGTTGCTTTATAAACCAACTAATTACAATATAAACAAAACGCATTTAGCTTAATCGAAGAGAAATTAGTTAGTTAGAACACCAAAAAATTAGCTGATCTTTAAGTTGAATATAAATCTTGCAAATCTTGTTTCATAATTGAATTGAAAATAACAGTGATTAAGAGATGTACTCCTTCGGACAAGGAGTATAATATTGTAGTGGTAGTACTAGTATATGATTAAAGGATTTATTCAGAATTCAGAGGTGAAAAATATTTACTCGGCTGATGCAGTAATGATAAATGTTTGTACTATACGTTGGAGTCTGGATATGTAATAAATGTTCATAGAAACTAGTGAATGGCAGTTATGTAAATAAAATGCAGGTATTTTTTTTTTCGTTTTTTGGTAAAGCATCGATGTACAAAATGTTTTGATCAGATGAAAAAAATATTTTTAAACATGATTTTTTTACTGTGGTCCTCTTCATGGAATCTTTCAGTCAATACGCAGAAACCCATCGGATAACGACCCATCAATGTGTATATTGTGCACCGTACATATATGATATATACATATGTGTATACGTTTATATCATCATTATCATTCTCACAGTGTTTTTACTGTAGAATAGTTACTGGCGTTATGCTTCATATAGGGAATCTAAATGTGACCCACAAGCAGGGTTTATTACCACCATTTCAAGCTAAGTTTCGAAACAAGTAACACTATTATAAAAAAGGTTCGATTTTGATTGCGTAAAAAATATATGGGTGGGACAGCAAATAATAGGGGCAGTTAGGGTTAGGTTTTTTAGTATATTTTTCTTTAAACTATATGATATTACAATACTATAAGCTTCATAAACATTGCCCTAATTTAGGAAACTGATGATGATTCACGTGCAATGAAATAAATCTTCTCTCTTTTTTTTCCTTTACGATACTGATTCTTGAGCGTATACTTAATTAGCCACTCAGTACAACATAATTCAATTCGTTGTACGATTTTATGTAATTACTTGATTAAAAACATATGTAACTTCTTCCTTTCTATATAAAAAAATATATTTTGGGGTTCATATCTAACGCGCCAGGGATAGTTGTATTTCTGTTGGATTCTCTGATCTAATATAAAGAATTAAAAAAGAGTACGTGTCAAGAAGGTTGTAAAAGGTTAGTAGCCATAACTTTTAGCAAATGCAATAAATAAAATATATATTTTGGTCAGCTGAATGACTATGACGACTCATTATGACAAAGCCCAATGATAGAATTATAAAAGTTTATTTGTTTTGTACTGTTGTCTTCGCTTAGTCCACTAATCCAAATAGTTGTTCATTTCAATTTTTATCTCATATATCATATATAATATATAATATATCATATAGCGTGTACGCACTTTTATATAGTGAGTGATTATGAATTCTGAATGTGTACGTGTCATGCGGATCCCGAAATTGTCATTTTAAAGACTAAGATTTTTATTATTATTATTATTATTATTATTATTATTATTTTTTTTTTTAATGGAGTGAAAGGCCAAGGACAAAAGTTGGACAAAACTTAAAAACTGCGGGGCTTAAGTAAAATTAGTTGTGACAAAAAAATCTTTTAATTCATTAATTAGACGATGATTAGTTTTGTAATTTTCCACATTCAAAATTTCTTGCGAATTTCTAACATTATATGGTCAACAATTACTCAGGAATTAAATCGAAATTAATAGGTAATTAGTTTTAAGTTATTTTAATATTTTAAAATATATTATATTAAAAATTTTAATAATATTGTTTTTAAAATTATAGTAAATATATAAAAATGTAGTAATAAAAATATATTTTTTTTAATTTAATTTTTAATATGATTTATTATAAAATATCATAAACTCTCGATATAAATATCTGAATAACAAAAACAAAATTTTGTTTTATACTTACAATATAAAAAGAATCGGAATATGCATGAGTAGACGACAAATAATCAGATTATGCAGAAATTAATCGGATTAGACGAACAATAACCGATTGACTGATTTATTCAAGGAATTAGTCTTAATTTGAAGCGGCAAAAATGAACCTAACGAATAGACAAAGTGTAATCGGAGTTAGGCGGAGATTTTTAGAATATAGGATAATAGTAGGAAAATTTTCAATCACCAGTTGTTGGCAAAAAATGGTAATAGATTTTTCTTATAGTTGAGAAATATAGAAATAACTCAAAACTACAGTTTTTGAGTTATTACTTATCGTAGTTAATTTTTTTAAATATAAATTTTTCATCAAAAAATATTTATACATTTGTAACGTATATACCATTTAGCTTCCTCTTGTATATAATTCAGGTAATAAATTATACATGTTTGATGATTAGTCATAATAATAATTTGAAATAACATTAAACAGTACGTTAATGTTCTTGAAATTTTTTGTAAATGGTTACGCTCTTAAAGTTCCATAATATTTTCATACATGATGAAAAAAAATGTGGGCAAGGCCCGAAGATTGGACCGACTTATTATATTGATACAAAAATGGGGAAAGTCATTTATAAATTCTCTCCCAGCACAATTATTCATTTCATCGCTAGTATGCCATCCGACAATGGTAGGCCCAAATGACTAAATTTAATCAATATAGCATTGGCCCATTATACATACTTGCAGATCCTACAGGTTAGTGGACCTCGAGTCCAATCATTTTTTTTTTTTTTGTGAAAAAGATATTTATTAATTATAGATATTGGGATTTAGAGTTTTGTCGATACTTGATAAAAGGTACAAAATAGAAAAGCTCCATAAAGCAAGCTACTTAGATTTGGTCTTTACGTCAACGTTAAGTCAAACACTTCTGATCGTGGGCCCAATTCTAAGCCCATTATAATACGACATCGGTTGGACAAAAAGTCAACTCTTAGCATTCAACTCAACCGATACAGTTTTTTTCCCGCTATATTTATTTGGCGGGAACCAATTAAAAAAAACTTCCTTTGTTTTTCTTTTTGTTGCTATTTCTAACAAAAAAAAATCTGAACAACATCCATCCTTTTTTGTTAGCTCAGCGTATCCAAAGCTAGAAATATAACAAATATCGGAATTAATAGTACTTAATTTATTTTAGAATATTTTTTAAATATATATATATATATATATATTTTCAACCTCGCTCACCAGACATAATAATAACAATGATAATTTTTTAAGAAACAGAGAAAATCTAAGAAAGATGTGTATGAGAAGAAGAAGAAGAATCATGAGTCTTAAAGCTGAAACAACAAGCTGCTACTTCTAAAACCCCATTGGGTGTTTGTGAAGATAAGCCTGAGCCATCACTCTCTATCATTTCCGAAATCTTCTTCACTCTCTCCTGCAACAGAGTTTAGGAACCACAACTTTTTAAAAGCTTGGCACTTTTGTTTTGTCTTTTGAACACATAACAAACAAAGACACATATATCTCATCAGCTTTCTTTGGGGGATAAAAATTTTGGATTGCAAGATCAAATCAGAATCAACTATACTACAACATGTTTGGTGGAGGAAAAATTGGTTTTGGATGTGACTAGAGTGTGTATCTGTGTGTTTGAGAGTCAGAGACAAGAGTCACAAGACACACAGCTAGAGAATAATATAATTTAAAGTGGTCTTTGGTCTACATCCTCCACTAGTTTTGGAAGTCAAAGGATTCAGACGCATAAACCAGTTTCTCTTTTACTTTTACTTTTAAAAATATAATTACAAATGTGTATGCAAATGCATCAGTTAGTGCACACATTTATACATATCAATGTGTCATCTTTAATGATTTCAAACATCTGCACCACTGGCATTTCCTTGAATCTGAACTACCAATTGCTACTTTATATGTGTATATGTGTGTATCTGATATTAAAAGATAGATTTATGAGTTGAGACTTTTGGTAAATTGTTTTTACCTTTTGAAGAAAAGAGAAAAGAGGAGGGAAGGAATAGTTGTCAAAGTGTAGTGAGTGCAATCCTCCAGAAACAGAAAGCGCCACTGCAGCAGCAACTTCAGAAGGTCTAAACTCCATAAAGTCAATACCTGCTCACTCAACATAACCACCATTTTAATCCAAAATCGTAAAAAGCAAAAGTAATTGAAAAGAAAAACAAAAAAGCACGAAAACAAAAGTGGTCAAGAAAAACAAAAACATAAAGAATAGACCTTTTTCACCTTTGATTGTGCTGGCTATCACTTGTAGTGATCTGGATATCAATGTGTTGGATAGTTCTTGATCACAGTTACTCATCTTTCTCAGGAAATATCTGATGTATGAGCATGGAGTTATCGCTCTCAATCTCCATTCCAATCTGTTCAACACCAAAAGTTCCATTCTTTGAACTGATTTAGCCTCAAACACAAACTGAGGATCTCCAACCTGTTCCCAAAATGTGATCAAACTGCAATCAAATTCAAGGGATTATCCGCTCGAAAAAGAACATTTCGACAATTTAGCGACTTTCGGGGGAGAGATTAATAGCACCTGAAGATCTATTAACATCGGGACTTCAGTTTCTTCAATTTTGGCTGCCAAGGATAAACATGCCACAGCCAACAACTGCAATATCCAAGCATTGCCACTCTACAACAAGAATAATAAATCAAGAAGCTACAAAATGGGATTTTTAGATGATACAGGGCTAAAAAGCATTTCCAATCTTTTAGCTGAACTTACAGGCAAATCATGAACCGATAAAAATCGATCCAAGTAGTTCATTGATAAGCATATACATAATGGTCCAAACTGATGTTCTTCACAAGCCTGTTGTAATGAGAACAAAGACAAAACATCACAAGCCTGACTGTTAGAGATCTAAAACTCTGAGACTAAAGTGAATCTACTGTCAATTGAAGAGTGAAAGATGAGAATTTGAGTATCCGATTCACAGATTAAGGCAAAAGCTTTCCATAAGCCTCTGATCTAGTACACATCATTAAAAAAACTCTTTAGTTTAAGATCATTCATCTAAAGGAATGTGATTTTCAGAGTTTGAGCTGACAAATATGATTCAAAACCCATCAACATGCGAATTTTAAGAACCAGAAATTAAAATCAAACAAAAAACAGAACCTTCCAAATCCAATTAAGGGCTTCTCTTCTTCTGACATTCAAATCCAAATCTCCACTTTTGAGTCTCTTGATGTAATCATCAATTGGCAAATGCTGCTCCTCCTTCTCCACCATCTCTCTGATAATCTCCTCGCTCTCCGATTGAAAATAACCCATCTGAGAAATCGGAGTTTTGTCAACAATTAAGCCTTTTTCTTCATCATCAAAGTTGGTCTCTGTACATAAAAGGCTTAGTTCTAGAGTTTCTGCCATTGATAACAGAGTGCTCAATAGAAGAAAAAAAATGATCCTTTTTTTTTGTTTGTTCTCGATCTAAAAAAAGAATATATCTTTAGGAAAATCACAGAAGGATTGTCATCAAGAGATTGGGAAGTGAAAGAAAGATTGGGTCTTTGATTTTTCTATTTGCCCTCGTGGAGGGTTTTTGTTTTGTTTTGGGGTTGATGGTAAAACTAAAAAGGGAAGCTTTTTTATTGAGGAAGTGAAGAAATGTGGCTTTTAGGGTAAGTTGAAAATGTGGGAGCTTACATAATTGAAGGGTGAATGGAATGAAACACAACAAAGTTTAGAAAGTGAATTGACTACCATGGTAATGAATGTTTCCTCATTGGAAAATTATGGGAATATTGTAAGAAATTTAGTGGAGGTTTTTTGGTTTTTCTTAGTTGTATTTTAGTTTTTTTTTTTGATAATACGGCGTATGATTTTCGTTATCTAAATTTTGGAATTTAATTTTCCGTCTTTTATATGCGCGGTAAAATGTTTATATTTTTGTATGTGAAAACAATGCTAAAATATGGAATGTTGAGAGGTGTTTTTATATTTTATTTTTCAATATATTATTTTGTTATCCATAATTTTAGGTTACAAGAAATATAGTTAGACTAATAGTTAAAACAACATCAACGATAATCTTTGTTCACTTTGACTGAATAAGCATCCTCATGTATACTTGTATAGAAATGATGTCATATACTAAATTGAGTTTGAATGTGATCTCTGTTCTGTGCACATTATGGTCTCTGTTTGAAGTTGAGTCTTCGAGTCATTCTTTAATATGGCTTTATTTTACCCAAAGATACCGTCTTTAATATGATTTTGTTTTACCAACATATAAGATTAACTAAGAGCTCTTTATTATTTATATATGTTATTATTTCTTTGTTCCGATGCAAGTGAGGTCAAGTCCTTGAAGCCATGACTAGTGCTTTATTATCTCCGACGATTCTACATTAGTTTTTTATAAGGTGATTAGCATTCTCTACCACTTGAGAAAATAAAAAAAGAAAGAAAAAACACTACCCGACGAATTGAATGAACAGCATACTACACAAGGAAATTATTTGCTTGAAATTACATTGCATATGGTTATCGAACCAAAGGTTTCAACTGTCAGCTACTTTACTCATGTTATGGAATGAAATGTATTGTTGTTATCATTTACATAAAGTTATAGTTTGTAGGAAGAAAATAAATTACACAAAATCCATTGAGAACTAACAATAACGAAAATTTCCTTTGAAAACATCAACACACTATTTGAGTATTCTCATATAAGTGACTGTTACTTTCAAAAATCAAATTCCAGTATACACTATTTCTATTATTCTTACAATTTTCACACTTTTCTCGTTTGTTCGTTAACAGTTGGAGTCTTAGAAAGATCGCAAGAGAATTTCTACCGTTCATACAATATATTCTCATCCAATTAACTTTTAAGGTTCAAATATGAGCACCAGTAAACAAAGCATTTCTTAAAAAAATGGGATTGAGTACACAACTTCTCTTTACTTAGTTTGTTTGTTAATTTTCTAAAATCTAGTGGAAAAATCACGTGTGATCTAATAAACTTTGTTGGTTTTACAGTCTTTATCTTTTCTGAAAAGATTGGTAAGAAGAAACAAAGGTTTTTACAAAGATAAAATAAAAAGATGTTTTTTCGAATTAGACTGAAAAGACACACTCTTTTTTCTTTTGTTAACAAAAAAAGTCTCACTCTTTTTTCTTTTGTGAACGAAAAAAGACTCACTCTTTATGATTTTCATGCATGCAAATTCCAGAAAAAGTGGTCCAAGTGCACTTTTGATGTTTTGCTTATCTTTGTGTGCTGAGATTCTAAATTGTAGTTTCTTCCTGCATCTCTCTCTCTACAAACCAAATCTAGAATCAAGAGTGATAAAACCAGATTAGGTGATACCGTAGCCAGTTTCGTCTCCGATTACTTCTCTTTGGTTTAATTTATCTAAAACCATGTATATAAACACAAACCAAAACAACTGAACATAAACGAGATTGACCCACTCCCAAGTCAAAATATGTTTTTGTCCATAAGCTTACACGCAGCGTTTCATCCCACACTAGAGGACTCTCGAAGGAATTCACAGTCCAAGCTAAGATTTGGGATACTGAATAAACTGTTTGAAATATAAAATTTTGAGGGAAAAAAAAAAGGGCAAAGACGAGGATAAAATTAAGAAAACACAGAGTTGGAACAGAGCAGCAGACAACACCAAAGCTGTGCACATAATCTCTCACAAAAGAAACATTTTTTTTTCGACAAGTTTAAGAGCAAAGGGGTTTTTGGAACTCGATTGTAGGTTACAATTGCGAGAACATTACATAGTCTTTTCACCCATAAGACCTTCAGGCCTCATCCATCTGCTCCTGAACAAAGCAGTCAATTATTGAGTTTTGGGGTGTCATTATTCGAATAGTCTTATAAGAGTATGTATCTATGATTAAAACGTATCACAACACAGAGATTACTAACAACCCGATTGAATATGTATTGGACTAACCTGCATATCAGAGGTCCAGAGGGTTAGATTGTCCCTAAGCAACTGCATGATGAGAGTACTGTCTTTGTATGACTCCTCTCCCAATGTGTCCAGCTCGGCAATGGCTTCTTCAAAAGCCTACAGGTGATGATGAATCCAACACGCACAAGTTAGAAATGAAATGATCATATATCTCTGTAGTCTAACTAAATCTTGTATATGTGATGTCCCGGATTCAACATGCACCTAAATCCCAATGATCAAATTCAACTCAATTGCGAATCTGTCAGTCTATAAGATTTTACTGAGGGAATAATTTGGTTACTGTGCAACGGAGGTCAAAAAAGTTATATACAAAAGAGGACTTTGCAGAGTGTCTTTTTTCTTTAGAATCTCTGTTTAATAAAAGAAGTGGGGTCCGTTCAGAAAGAAGAAAAGAGTTACTTTTTATGAACAACTTCTTTACTTGTAATAAAAAATTTCAAAACTCAGTCAAATCAATTCAACAAATTGAACGAAAGATGGGGACAGTAGGAATAATTACAAAAATGGTCACAAATAATTAGTGACTCAAAACATCAAAGCAAGAAACATAGAAAGACTCTTCGTAATAAAAACTCAAGACAATGATTAACGTTTGCAGTATCAGACAGAGAAACTCTAGTTGAAACAGACATGCACTTTAGAGAAGGAAGAATGAGTACCTGTTTGGCCATGCTACAAGCTTTCTCTGAAGAGTTGAGAATCTCATAGTAAAACACTGAGAAATTGAGGGCCAGACCAAGCCTGATCGGATGTGTTGGTGGTAGATCAGCAACTGCAACGTCCTTCAAAGACATTTCATAGAAAAAGAGACAACGTTGGTATTTGAAAACAAAAAACCCATAAAATCGAACGCTCGTTAATCCAAAAATTGTAAAAGATTTGATCAGTACAATACGAGAAGAATTGACCTAGTAGAAGAAAACAACTGACCAGAGAGATAGGCTTAATTGAAGTAAAATCGAAATTAGGGTTTTTGAGCAGTAGCAACCAAAAGTGGATAGATGGATGAAAGGTATAAGGAAATGAAAAAAACTAATAAAAACCTGAGCAGCTTTGTAAGCGGTCATGGTATCTTCGGCAGCTGTTTTCCTCTCATCTCCAGATTTAAACTCGGCCATATAACGATGGTAATCTCCTTTCATCTTCAGGTAAAAAATCTTAGACTCACTCGAAGTCGCAGAAGGGATCAGATGCGAATCGAGAAGTCTGAGGATTCCAGAACAGATTGAAGAAAGCTCTGTCTCAACCTTAGATCTGTAATCCTTGACGAGCGTCACGTGTTCTTCGTTCTTCCTGCTCTCTTCCTTCTGCTCAATCGAAGACACGATTCTCCATGCCGCACGAAGAGATCCAATCACGTTCTTATACGCCACGGAGAGAAGATTCCTCTCTTCAACCGTGAGTTCACCGGCCGGTGTAGCTCCACTTACCAGCTGCTCCATGAATTGTACCATCTCTTCGTAACGCTCTGCTTGCTCAGCAAGCTTTGCCATGTACACGTATTGATCCCTGCTTAACGTCATTGCCATTAGAGAAGATCTCGACTTGTTCTTTTTTTTTTTTTTGATTTCACGACAAAAATATTTTGAAATCAGAGAAAAAAATTTCTGGAAGAGAAATTGAGAAGAAGAAAATCAGAATAAAAAAGGGAAGTCATTATGAGCTGTAAAAGAAAACTGTCTTCACTCGCGCGTGAGTAACAATCTCCAGTAAACGACGTCGTTGTTCGAAATAAACTTTAAAGAATGTGAAGCGTAAGGCGCGTGAGAAGGTTGGCTTAGCTAGGGGTTTGTTTTTTCCGATAAGAGCGAGTGAATGGACGATAATACTCCAGTGCGTCAGCTTCCCAACAAATTTAAAGTCAAATATATGAATATGGGCCTTTTGATATATGCGTTGTATGGGTCTTGTTAAGCCCATTAATAAGTTATTACCTTGCTGGCTAAGAATATGCATTTTCGGCGTGACCTGGTCACAACTAATGCGGTCGGAAAAAGACATGAAGCTAAGAAATAGTTGTCTAACTTCTTTCGCTTGAAGAAGTATTTCGTGTTTTTTTTTTGTCAAAAATATTCTTGAATTTAGATTAATTTGATTTATTCGTATTATTGATAAAAAAATTAGTTACTTTCCATTTTCAAATACATTAAACTTTAAACGCCGGATCAAATTAGTTATACAATTCGTTTTAAGTATATTATTCGTTTTTGTGAGTTTTACTTGATTCATTGTGTTTCAATAAATGAGAATTGATGAAATTTATGTGACAGAAATTTTATCAGTCAAGTGGAATAATTGAGATCGGGCAGGACATTTGATAGGCAAGAAAAAGAAAAAGAGAGGTGGTTAATCAAATGCGACCACATCATTAGAATGAAATCTGAAGAAATCGATTACTCATTTTTTTTTTAAATTAGACAAGTTGTTTAGACTTTTGTGTTCATAAAAATTAATTAAAACCTAGTGTACGCAATAAATTAGATGCTTAATTTTGTCACAACCGATATTCATAAAGATCGCATTTCTTCTTAATTTATAACAAAAAAAAAAATAGAAGTGTTGGAAGAAAGAAGAAAAAAATAAGACCAGTAGAAGTTTGGGTCTTCGATATACACGCACCATCACGCGCGGGTAACTTTGCCGTTACCGAAAAGGTCGTCTCTCCACATGCCACGTCAGTTATACGGTAGCGAATTAAAGTGTGAGTTACCGTTAACTAACGTCTCCATCAAACGGCGCTCTCTTCTCCGCTCCATCAAATTCCCTCACCGTATCTACACAGTTATACATTTCCTTTAATGGCGCAAGTTTTGACTAAACAGAAAAAAAAAATATATACAATCTTCCTCGATCTTCCTTTTCGTTTCTAATACACCATTTCTCTCTTTTGTTGGCACTCTTCATTGTGAATTTGACTCAATGATTGTCAGTAGCGAAATTTTGCCTCCGTAGTCAGATTGAAGAAAACAAAAATCGCAGTTTGTTTAACTGGGAATATAACACTTGTTTACTGAAGGTTAATGCGGTTTAGGCAGTGTAAGTAAGCTCATACATTTGCTTATTAGTTTTGATTAGTAGATCCATTCTTATATTTCTTCAGTTTCCCGTTCACGATTTCGCTTCATTCTTGTGAATTTCGCTTTTGTAGTCGTCTATTTAAGTTGCTATCTGTTAGGGATTTCGAGTATATAGCTAAGATTTTGATTAGTTCTCTATCTGTGGATTTTTTTTTTCTGATTTAAAGGTAGGTAGGGAACAATGTTCAGGGAAGCTGGGTTAAGAAGCTTAGGAGAGGTATGAACATTAATGTTTCTCTATTCAAAATTTTGCTATGTTTTTTTTTCGTTTGGTTTCACTGGAACCATTGCTTCTTAATAGGATGTTGGTTCGAGGTGGACCATTGGTAATTGCAAATTCGATTCTAAGTCTGTTGCCAATGCCAATTCTGGTCATAATTTTGGATTCAGAACTGCTTCTCCATTTTCGTCAGTAACAAAACCTGTGAGAGGTAATAACAATGGTGGCTCAAGTTCAGACATGGACATTACTTCTGATTCAGATGAAGAGACATTCGAGAGCCACCACTCTCCTCAACGTTCTCCTCAAGATTCTAAAATTCGTATTGGTTTGCCTCGCGTTTATGCAATGGCAACTCCAAATGGACTTGCAAGTAATGGTGTGAAGCTCTTCGTTGCAGATGAGTTATCTGACTCAGCTACGAGCACCGAAGTTTCATATGTACTTTTTTTTTTTCCCTTCTGTCTCGTTTACCTCCTTTACCTTGAGACCTTCCAGTCTTGTTCTGAGTTGATTTTTATGTTTACAGGAAGCAGAAGCTTGTGGTGTGCTGAATAATATATCTTCGCATAATGAATGTGAAAGAAGAACAAGTGTTGAGGCTGGAACTTCAGCAAGGACACAGAATGGGACTACCACTTCAACTAGTTCATTGCCTCTTTTTCCCACCTTTCACGCCAGGTTTAGTTACATAGCCGACTTATATTTTGCTGTCTTTTTATTTATTTGTATATTGTATTTATTCATTTGAATGCAGTGAGCAAGGTCCATGGTCTGCAATGATTGCGTATGAAGCCTGTGTGCGGCTATGTCTTCATTCATTGTCAATGGATAGTGTCAGCGAGGCTTCTTATTTTCTGAACAACGAATGCACTATAATGAGGAATGCATTTAGTTTGCAGAGATTTTTCCTTCAGTCTGAAGAAGAGTTACTAAGCAAGATACCTTCTGAGTTGGTTACCGAGACATGTGCTCCAAAGTCTAAGAAGACCATTGGAAAAATTAGACTCCAAGGTATAAACATTTGTATCTTCTTCTCCTCCCATTGCATTTGACCACTTGTAGAAATTGTAGCAGGTGTACTTACAAGAGTATGATTTTGTACAGTTCGTAGAATTAAAATGGGATTAGATCCACCACCTGGCTGTAACATTGCATCGCTGACGGTTTCCAAGGAAAAGCTCAAAATTGTTCGTCAGCATATTACAGAACTGAATTTGACTTTGTCTTCTGGATGGAAAGCAGCGAGGAAAGTTCATGTTACTCCTCAAGTTCCTCTAAATGGTTCGCTATCACGTCAAAGTTTGGCTTACATGCAGGCTGCTGCTCGCTACCTTAAACAGGTCTCAAAGGCCGTAAAAAATGAAATTGTTACATCTCATAATGGACCGCAAACTTACGAAGCAGTACAAGGTATTGCATTGTACATACTCATCGTCTTGTATTGGTAATCAGTATTTTGATTCTTTCCTTTTTCAGAAATATACTCATGTTCATTGAGGTTAAAGAGCTCTGCTGAAGAGGATCAAATTAAGTCACAACCTGGATCTGGCGAGACATTTATTTTGTATGTGCCCTTGTGTTCTCACATAATATTCCATGAATGTTCTTTATACTTTTTTATGGGTAGATTTTAATCTTGTTTTCTCTTGTAGCTTACCAGATAGTCTTGTTGATGATTTGATCATTGAAGTTCGAGACTCGAAGAGGCAACTTCTTGGTCGTGTCGTAGCTCAGCTAGCTGCTATAGCTGATGATCCGGTAAGGTTCTCTCTCTTTCCATAACACCTTTTGTTTCAGATCACTGAGTTCATTAGACGATGTAGCTGAGGATATTTTTTGTTCTTTTCTGAAGCAGAGTGAAAAACTGCGATGGTTGCCAATATATCACGAACCAGAGCATGAACTTATTGGGAGAATCCAACTTCAGTTTTGTTACTCTAGTCTAGATGAAAAAACTAAGTGTGGGTTGGTGGCAGAAACTTCAGCGTATGATCTTGTCCTAGAGGTGGCTATGAAAGCAGAACGATTTCAGAGAAGAAATTTATTGTTTAAGGGCCCATGGCATTGGATGATAACTCGATTCGCATCCTATTATGGGGTTTCAGATGCATACACAAGATTAAGGTAATCATTGAGTGACTAAGAATAGTTTTAATCATTAATATCTTTTGAGGCAATTAAGCGGTGTTTTGTAAGAATTTGCAGATATCTTTCTTATGTCATGGATGTCGCATCGCCTACCAAGGACTGTCTTGATCTTATACATGATTTTTTATTTCCTATTATAATGAAAAGCAACTACAAGGCTGTGTTGAGTCATCAAGAGGTGCATTAACATTAATCATCAAGTTATTATCTTCAGTATTCAAATAGCTTACTTCAACTTTGATCCTTTGTCAGAATCGATTAGTGGGGGAAATTGATGAACAAATTCAGCAGATTCTTGCCTCAGCATTTGAGAATTATAAATCACTAGATGAACTGTCTTTCTCCGGGATGAAAGATGTTTTTGAGCCTGCTACAGAGACTCCAGCACCGGCGATAGAATCAGCTGTCAAGCTTTATGGTCTTCTCAACGATGTATTAACCCCTGAGGCACAGCTGAAACTTTGCAGATACTTTCAGGTATTGATTGAACTCTTATCTATCTCTTAACTATACTTTCTGTAGTCGTGATCAATCACATTGGGAAACTACTTCAGGCTGCTTCAAAGAAGAGGTCAAGAAGGCAGTTACTGGAAACAAACGATTTACTTAACAACCGTAGTGAAGGCATACCAGCCGATCACATGGCGCTTCCAGCTTCTTATCAAAAGATGAAGTCTCTACTCTTGAGCCTTAAGAATGAAATATCAACTGACATAGCAATCCATAACTGCAATGTGCTTCCGAGGTTTGTTTAAGACCCAAATCAATGTGCAGCATATGTACTGTTTGTTTAGTGTATCTTTCTAATGATTCTCTATCTGTCACAAACAGCTTTATAGATCTTCCAAATCTTTCAGCGGCAATATACAGTGTTGATCTCTGCAATAGGCTGCGGGAATTTCTTCTCGTATGGCCTCCTCCTGGGCCATCACCTCCGGTTGTTGACCTAGTTATTACAACTGCTGACTTTCAGAGAGACATCTCTAGCTGGAACATAAAGTAAATTCACTGATATCTCTACTCTAAATCTTACATCTTTGTTTATACTTTTGTGTTACCGATAGGCACTTATATATTGTGTGTTGCCATGTTGCAGTCCTATTAAAGGCGGTGTTAATGCCAAAGAGCTTTTCTATTCATATATCACAACCTGGATTGAAGAGAAAAGACGCGTTTTATATGAACTCTGCAAGCTAGAGACTGTACGAATCGTGCAACTGAGTTCTTCTCTTTTTAGCCACTGCACAACGTAGAACATTTTATAGCCCTTCTTCCATTGCAATTGAATTACTTTCTGTCTGTTTACAGGCAAAAACATGTAGCGAGATTCCGGGATTGACTTCTCCTTTTGTTGATGAGATGTATGAGAGACTCAATCAGACACTTGATGAATATGATATTATCATTAGGCGTTGGCCAGAATACGCAATATCCTTGGAGAAAGTAAGTGAAACAGCAAAGACTTCTTTTGTTTCTTTCAATTTCCACTGATTTACTTAAGGCCGACACCACATGTTATGATATTGTTATATGGATCCTAATATTGAAATGTTGTTTTTATTGTATGGAAAGGTTGTAGCAGACGCAGAGAAGGCAATAGTTGAAGCCATGGAAAAACAGTTTTCTGAGATTTTATCTCCTTTAAAGGAAAGTAAAATATTTGGCATGAAAATTGTTCAAAAATTCACCAAAGGCACTCCTAATCCTTACTCTGTTCCAAGAGAGGTATGTTATTGTAGTTTTCAATTTTTTTTTATGGATTTACGAGGAGAAGACATTAATGCCACTTTGGTAAAATTTTAGCTTGGAGTTCTTCTCAACTCGATGAAAAGAGTGCTTGACAGTTTACGTCCGAGTATAGAGAACCGATTCAAATTGTGGAATTCGTATATACCTGATGGAGAAAACAAAGTCTTGGGAGAGCGGTTAAGTGAGGTGACAGTATTGATACGAGCCAAATTCAGAAGTTATATGCAAGCACTTGTGGAGAAACTCGCGGAGAATGTGTGTACTCATTATATCTATTAAAAACTTAATTTTCTTGTGGTTTTAGTTCTCGGTTTCACCTTTGTTGAAATCCTTTTCATAATCTTGTTATGTTAATAGACGAGGATACAAAGTCACATGAAGCTGAAGACCATCATCCACGACTTAAGGGAAACTACAGCGGAACCAGATGTTAGGAATAGAATGACGGGATTGAAGGATTTGCTAGATAAAACCATAGATCATCTACACGGTGTTTTCTTACCAGATGTGTTTGTATCAATCTGCAGAGGAATCTGGGACCGTACGGGACAGGTAAAAGACATCATAACATTACATTTTAACTAATTGTTTTTGTCTGCCGCATTGACCTTCATTGTTCTGTTTCCAGGATGTGCTTCGTCTTTTGGAAGATAGGAAAGATAGTGTGACCTGGCACAAAGGCCCGAGAATCGCAGTCTCTGTTAGTTTTTTTTTTGTTTTTTTGCCTAAAACTCTCAGGGGAGCTGTGATAAAAAGCTCGTTCTCTCTTTTTTGTCTTCATCTTATTCTCTTGTGGGGTGACTTCAGGTTTTAGATGAAATATTTGCGACACAAATGCAAAGCTTGCTTGGGAACGCCCTGAAGTCGGAGCACTTGGAGCCACCGAGATCGATGATGGAATTAAGGTCTATGCTATGTAAAGATTCAACGGAGTACCGAGAAGGAGGCTACAACTACTAGTAGCAGACATTGTGAGCCGGTGAAGTTTTGGGCATTGCCAAGTTTTAATTCTTTGAGCCAAAGCCAGTGTAGTAAAAAAAAAAAAAAGAGGCGGGAAACAGAGACTGTACCGTATGTAGTAAAAAAAAAAGTTGAAGAAGAAAACACATTTTATTATTTGTTTTGTGCAACGGAGCAAATCGGGTCGTTTACTCTAGTCAACTACGTTAAAGCCAGCTAAAACGGTTAAATAACGCGCGTATTAAAGTCTCTTACTCGGCCCCCACTTTGATTTAAAAAATAAACGTCGCCTGAGAGATTCGAACTTTCGCGGAGAGACCCCATTTACTTCGCAGGCGTATTGTTATTCTTCACAATGGATATTCACAAATATATAATATATATATACAAAAGAATTCGCAGACGACAAAAAAACAACTTCTTCTTCTTCTTCGAGCTGCCACTGTAGATTACGGTGATTCGGTTTCTGATGTTCATAGTTGTGCTGTTTGTCTCTATCCCGTCAAGACAAGAAGAAGAAGAAGAAAGAGAGAGAGAGAGAGAGAGAGAGTAGTAGCAGTTTGTTGCCGCGTTTGGATTCTTCAAGTGGAAGTTTATTATCACTGTTTAGCTCATCGGACACAACAAGCTCATGTAGCACTAAAGACTCATCAGGTATTCAGATTTTATTAGATTACTTGTTTGGTGGAGTTGAACCGCTTTGGAACCGGGATTGTCTTGATTCATCTGCTCGAACGTTTTATTTTTTTGAGTTTGATGACCAGTTTTTTTTTCTTTTATTTGAACCAATAATAAACAAAAAATGCAGAGTAAGAAACCTGGGTTTTATATAATGTAATATTTTAGAACTCCATGGAAGAATCTAGTGTGACCTACTTTGATCTAAAATAAACAATACCACTTGGTGACGCCGGCAAAAGACAGAAATCCAAAGTCTCATACTACACAAATGACTCTTTTTGTTTCTTGTTTCATTTAGATTTGGTATCTTTTAATACTCCTTCTTTCTCAAGCTCTCCAACGAGTTCCCTAAGAGAGGGAACCTTCATGGCTAGAGTCCTGTAGAGTCTAGAGTATCGAGCCCGTGTGCCATCAGCTGTTTTCACCAAGGCCAGTGAACTTAGAGCTTCGGGCAACTGACCAAACACTTGCTTCATTTCCTCTAAGCTCATGTTTTCTAGAACCGAAGGTCTTGGCACAACTATCACGATTTCTCCTCCTTTAGGTTCTTGAATCCTGGCATCTGCTTTGATCACGAGCTCCGAGTTGGAGTTGGCTCCACATTTTATGATGAATGGAGCTGAAGAGCCTCCCGTGTTGAACTGCAGAACGTTCCATTGAGACACATCTGTTTCGGTTGAGGATATGGAATCTAATGAAGATCTTTTTTCGTCCTGGAGATTGTTTTCTTGTTCTGGGATTGTCTGCAGCCCAATAATAAAACCGGCAAGTAACAAGTTAAGTATCAAGTCTCTCAAGAAATTGGATTGATCTTTGTCGCGTTCACTTACCTCGATCAACTGGAGAGCTGTACCCATTTCTCGCTGCGCACATGGATGATCAACATCAAGAAGAGAAGGCATTCGTTCATTAAGTTCATCAAGAGACTCGAGCAATGCTTTCTTTTTGCTTTTACTCAAAACGTGGACAGAGGCTTGTCTTGTTATTTCCTACAAGAAGCAACCAGTGTTTCTTAACCATTTTTTACCTTTTAAAGACTCGTGATGGTTTCGTATGGTAGAGTTATAAATACCTTGACTTGCTTCAGTATGGCATCTAGAGAAATGAGAGAAGCTAATCTTGAGTCTTCGGCTGCTGTAGAAGGATTTTCAACAGGAGAACTGCCTTCTTCCAAGGTAAACAAAGCTGCATCACTTCTCATTTGTTGCAAAATCTGTGTAACGAGGAGAATTATGGAAATTAAAGCACGAGAAAAACTCTTATGAGATAATGCGAATGAAGATAACAATAAGACATCATCAGTTTCTCTTTTGGGCGTAACCTTTCTTCTTTTGTGGTCAACCGACTCAAGAGCTGAACGAAGCTTCGCTACTTGACCTGCATCTTCTGCCTCTTCTGAAGCCAAAGTACCAGCAATATCCTAATAAACCAGCGCCATATTAGACCTCACAAGACAAACAAGTTCTTCAGCGAATAAGACCTAGATCTCAATCCAAAGCCCCTACTTACAACAGATTTCTTATTTCAAATCAGTTACTGCTGAAATCATTATGGCATACATACCTTTAGATGCTGCATCTGAGAAGTGTAGACTCGTTTTGCATACTCAGATAAAAGCTGTCCCAAAGCATCTGTGTGAGGTGGCACCGCAGCTCCTACACCAGCCATCCAACCATCCATAATTGCAGTGGAAAGAAGCTCTAACTGGCCGGTGGTTCCTCCTGAAACATCATCTGCTGTAACAGAAAGAAACTCAAAACTTTCTGCAAGCCATGACTTAATCTGTCTCTGCAATTCACCAGCTGGAGTATGAACGAATAAAGCAGCTAAAGGTTTGTTTCCAATGGCAAAACTTTTGGCTTCATCTTGGATCTCCCTCAGCTTTCCTCCAGTCACTTGTTGCTTTCCAGTATCCTAAGACATATTTAGAAACAAGAGAAGCATGTATGATTGTATCTTGGATTCTCAGTTATTAGGTTAAAAATGAAACATCTCTTTGAATCATAGATATCGTACCTGGTCATGTCCACGTATTCTTGAAACTACAGATACCAACTTACTTTTCTTTTCTGGCTTTAAATTTACTTTAAAGCCATGAATCTGCTCATCAATAGATCGAACTGGTGATCTACCCGGGCTGCTACTCCCACTGGAGCTTCTAGTTCGACCAGTATAAGGCTTCTCCAAAAAGCGTTCAACAGAAGAAACCTAAAAGAATTGGATAACGTGAGATTAAAATTTCAGGGAGAAGAGACTTAGTCATACACCTGAGAGACGAAAGCTAAACAAAAATTTAGATAATAAGATTTGATTATGCTCACCTTGATTGACTGGAGCTCAGGTGATCGTGCAAGTAAGGACCTTATGTACAATATCCTGACTCGAGAAACAAGCATTGTATCCATTACTCTTCTTGGCTCCATTTTCCGGATAAATGAAAAGACAGCATCTCTGATTTCAGCAAGGATTTCATGCTCTCTGGAAGCACCAGCCTTTATGACAGCTGCCAAGACCTGCAAGTCAACAATAACACCAATAAATCTCTTAACATACAAGCCTACAAATATTTGAAGACCAGTCTCAAACGACGATATATGTATACTGTGACAAAAAGAATTTACTGTAGTATTTTGTTTTCAAATTGTGGTAAAACATATACAATTATTTACATCCCTGAAAAATCTGAAAGGGTATTCAACACCAAACTATTAAACAGCGGCAGTACCAGCATCAGAAGCTTGTTTGCGCCATCAGCAATGGCTGCAAGACCTTCATATTGTTCGGGATCAAAATCATTCAATGCAGATGTCAAGTATTCTCCAGCTGGAGTAGTTTTTACTATTTCAGAGCTAGATTTTACTAATGTAATGGCACCCCCATTTTTATCCGCTGAAGATGGCAAAGCACCCATGCTATTTTTCCTGGGAGAATAATATTACAGATCAAGTGGTAAGGAAGGTAAACAAAAGTAGAAAAGACGAAATTCAGATTAAATGGTTCCAAAGTGGTCAAATAACTACCTGTCAACATCTCCAGGCTGAACTGTTGGTGAAGCTTTAGGTGAGGGGCTAGATACCTGTATACAAAAATGGATGAGAAAACTTAAGCAAATGGCTAGCTGGAGCAGGTAAATCTCCATGTGTATGACAATTAGTAACATTCAATGAAGAGAAGAGAATGAATGATTTTTAGTCCAACAGATGCAAAAAGAGAAGCATCCATGATGTGATACTGAATCATGCTCAATGTAGGATAGAGAAAAGAATCACCTGTGTCGAGCTAGCCATTGACTTTTCTGTTAATCTGTCAAACAATTTTTCATTTTCCTCATGCAACCTCTTCAGAAAACAAGTACTCTCTTCAGAAAAATGTTCAGGTCCAAATATTCTTAAGTAATTTGAAATATGAATGTCATTAATAAAATTGTGCATAATAGGAAGAAGCAGAACCTCAATCAGTGCATCACGTTTTTTCAGTTCTTCCTCAAGTTTCTTGGTAACTGCAGAAGACTCGACTGTGTTCCCAGCTGCTCTGGGCTGTGATTCCAAAGGATCTCTCGATCTGGGCATGTCAGACTTAAGGGCTTCACTTAGTTGTGATTCTAAGTCTTTAACTTTAGACTGCATAAAATTTATTTTAAAACAAGGAAGGTGAATGTCATGGCTATCATTTTCAGAGAAGGCTACTTGAAAGCAATTTCAACATCTATTTTCTGTTACGTAGATGTTTAAGACAAATGCCACGGAGACATGTGCCAAAGTTTAGAAAATAGATACCAACCTGGAGATTTTGAATGGTGGAATCTTGTTGTTGCACCTGCAGCTCGTTTTCCTGTTCTGATTGTAAAAGTTGAGCTATTTGATTTCTTAACTGAGAATTCTGCTCCTTTTCTATTTTATGTTTGTCTGAAACCATCGTATTCTCTGACTGCATGAAACAAACGAGTAAATAATTAGCAGAAAGGAATCTTATAAGGAATAATTGAAATAGCAAGACACTATCCCAGTCAGCAGTGAAGAACCTTTAAATCTGATTGTAGTGTGAATGAAACTCTCCACGCTCTCTGTACTTCATTGTAGAGCAGTACACATTGGTCATTTGCTTCTTTAAGTGCTTGTCTTAAACCCGTAACCTCTAGTTTCAGACGCTGAGTTTCCCTCTCTTTCTCCAATACCTCCTTCCGAGCATCATTTGCCTGCAGGAAAAAAAGATAGTTAAGCTAAAAAGTTACAAAGCACATTTCCCAAATCTGTTCTCCAGAGAAATAAACTAAAATCCAAAAGAGAAAGAGATCAAACCAACAAAATACTTAAGTCAAATCCTAACTGAAGTGCTAGATGTCTGTCAAGTACATAATTTCACGTTCCGCTTTACTTTCAGATATAGAAATTAAATCATTATAATTTTAAAATTAATTAACTGACCGAGTCAAAAACTATGAATGTGTACTTCCATTTTATCATTTCCATCTGGTATATCAATGTCAAGAGACGAGAGAAGAAGGAAAGGAAGGAGGATGCAAAAATCTTATTCCACTTACCGCGTCTCTCCATTTCTTAATAGTGTCTCGATTCCCAAGGCTTGGTACAGTATTCCTAGCTCTAGCGGCGTAATTGAGACATGACATTATCTCAGACAAGTTCCGTGGACTTGGACATATGTTGACGATCATCAAGGTTTTGGAGCTCCCCCCTGCACGTTGCAGGAAATAATTCTTATTTGAACAGAGCACTGGGGAGAAATCCTCAACGCAAATAAAACATATTCAAAGGTAAATCAAGAGGCACATGCACTGGAAAGCAGAAGCATTTACCTAGTGAGTCTGCAAGTATTCTAGTAAGAAATGAGTTCTCGTAAGGAATGATATCCTTTTTTGATGTCAAAGAGGATAAAACATCTCCCAGCCTACAGTAAAGGAAAATAAAATTAGTTCAAAGATTCAAGCTAACGCCTACACATGAAGAATATTGTCAAAGACTATGGGTAAATATGCGGAATTTAGGTATGCTACTCAATTGTAACAGAGCAAACTAAAAGAGGAAATGGGGAAAGGACACCTAAACTTACGCGGAAATCGAATTTGTTACATGGAGCAGATCAGTCACATGATCTCCATTGTCATCTTCCACGATTAGGCCTTCACTTCCAGCCAGGTCAACTAAAGAGAGCTTGCTATTGACCTTTTCTTTCGTAATTGTGTTGCTATAACAAATGTGTATTGAGACAATTCTACCAAGAGAGCAGAAATCCAAAAAAAAGTAAGATGAGTAGAGAATCTTAGAAGAGAACTATATGCATAAAATAGGAGTTAAGCACAAAATAAAACATACAAATGGGTCACATTAGACTTTGATTTATCGTTTCCCCTATTCTGAATTGCAGATTTCAGGACTCTCAAGAACTCCGATGGATTATCAACTCTCTCTCGCGAGAGTTCTATAACAGATCCACGTAAACCCATATTGATCTTTGGCAAGTTGCTCTGCCAACCCAAGAGTAAATCCCTGATCTAAAAAAGGAAGGTTTCTGAATTAGAAAGACTTTCAGTTTCAGTTACATTATCATATCTCACTAATAAAACGAAAACCAAACGAACTGACTTAGAACGAAAAAGGAAGCACCTGTTCGTTGTAGAGCTCAAAAACTGAAACAGAGAAACTGAACTGAGATGTGAAAGTTGAATCAGAATTGGCCAAGTCAATGAGTTCCTCAAAACAGCGAGCATATAGACCACGGTCCTGATTAGATCCTTCCTGAGAAGAAAGCCAATAACATGTTATTTGATATAACAGAGAGCAATTGCCTGATACAGAAATCTCTCGTAAATAGAGAAGATAATACGATGAACGTCCATGAACTTGCCTCTCATATTTAAATCCAGTTAACTAACATGATTTTTTTTTGTTCCGAGTTCAAAGTTCATTCACATAGATATCCTGGGATTGGTTCAGAGCCAAAAAGTATAGGAAGCATAAATGTGCAAAAAAGCTGTAAAAAGCATGTGAATATTAGGAGCCTGTTCATACCCCTAAAATTTGAGTAACTTCACATTTATTTTGTGTGTATGTACACTCAAATTAGATACTATAAGCATAACAGCATCAATGATACGGACACCAAACATATCTATATTGAATTTCAAATTTCAGAGAGGAAAGGGAAAAGAGGGGCAACCATGGTGTATGTCTTCCCCGCATGAGTTTGTCCATAGGCAAATATAGAGACGTTAGATCCATCCAGAGCAGATTGCACAAAAGGTTGGACATCACTGAATAGTGAAGCTGAGGAAAATTTACTGAATAAGTTCCACATTCTAAGGAGTAAGTGTATAAATTACATTTGTAAACCAAATGTATGAATCCTTGTTACTTTTTAAGACAAATATTGGAAACAGTTTTTTTTTTGGGAAACAGTTCTTAAGAAAGGGTAAGATTACATTAACAGTAAAGTATGATATCTCACCTTGTCCAACTTGAGGTCCATAAACGCGATCAAATTCAAATTCCTTCTTGGGATTGGAAAGAGTATTATCACTAGTGTTGACACGTATGGTGCAGTTGTCAGGAAACTCAATGATAGAGAGACCCTCGTCTATAAATAATGGTCTAGCTCGACAAAATACCTTTACGTTCCCTGAAAGGTAGAACATGAACTACATATTCAAACTGCTGTAGAATATATCAACAAAGCTATAGATAGTGAAGGAGGAGAGAGAGAGAAAGACTGATCAGGTGGGTAAGGGAAGATGAGTACCTTTGGTCGTCAATAAGTCATTGAACAGTCTTTTCTTCTCATTGATAAGTGGAGATATCCTAGCCTCAGTCTCAAGGGCATATTGATCTGTGATAAGCTATGCAGATAAGTGAACAAAACACATACCCCCAATATCACCAAAACAAAAACATGAAGCAGATAACAATAACAAAAAATCCAATTGAATGATGTAACACACGACTATCCAATATTGAAATAAGTGGCCAAGAAATTCTGATCTTCTCAGCATTTCTTTTTCATAAATCCAAAAGATTCTTATGTTGTTCCATAATATGACATTTTTCTCAAAACTCCACGAAAAAAAAGTGGTGGGAAGTAATCACATACCCAATTTACGACTTTTATCAGCCAGAACACCTAAATAACGAGTAACCTTTAGAAGCATTGCATTAGAGTACTCTTGAATATCAGTAGCTTCCTGTCTCAGTCCCACATAATCATCCTTTGCAAGCTGTTCAAACAAAATCCAACTTATCTTAAACAACAGCTTAGACCAAAGAACTCTTAACACACTTAACTTCCATCAATTACCCCCAATTACACAACCACAATATCATTTCAGTTAAAACATCTACAAACTCAGCTCTATACTCATCTAAACATTTTAAAACAAAAAAAATCCGAACTCATCAATAGAAATTATCATAAGCACAAAACATAAAACTTATTCAACCTCATTCACATTCAAACCCAAAATTCATAATAATCCCTAGAAAATCGCATCTCATAATAAACATTAAAGGAAATTATCACCTGAACTTTATCCTTTAAACACTGAACCTTACACGCAAGCTCCGACGAGTGCGGTGGACGCGAATTCGTCTGGATCGAGTGCCCTCGAAGCATGGAAGACGGTGTCCGATTAACGTCATCCTCACTCGAAGACGACTTCTTCGGTTCGAATCCACTCACCTCCCAGTTCCACCTATTTGTATTATTATTACTCTTCTGCTCCGCCATTTCTCAAATCCAAAAACAACAAAAACCCTAAAATTCCTATTCCAGATTTGAGCTCAAGCAATTCAGCTGCAGAAAACCTCAGATTCGAAGCCAACGCATTCAAAAGTTTTTGAAATTTATTACCTCCAATTCCATTTTTTTTTTCTTTTTCCGGTTTGCTTCTTTGTCTCTTTCTCTCAGATATAATAGCTGAAAGGCGGAGGTTTTTTTTTTTTTCTTTTTCTTTTTAAGGAATCATACGATGTCGTTTTGATACTTCTTCCTCCAAACACAAAATTAAATTAATGACAAAGACACCAAAACGTCTTTTGAGACACAAAGTATTTTGTGCTGTGCGTTAACGACGCCTTCTCGTGTTCGATTTTGGTTCATTATTTTACTCACATCCTTATTTAATCACATTCTACAACAAACTTAATTGAGATACAAACAGTAGAAAATAAACACAATGACACTTCGAAATTACGGTGTAATGAGTATCTACAGTACTCGTGTTTGTATATATTACTAATTTATTTCGATAAAGGATGCTACTATAAGATGTTAATCATGACAAGGTACAATGGAAATCGAATTTTTATTCATTAAATGAAAATCGAATTTTTATTCATTAAATGAAAATGACACACGCAGGTGAGTATATATAATCATACGCAGATCTGTGTGGTGCTGATGGATTTTTTTTTTCTTTCTTTTGTTATTTAATTTTTTTTTTTTTAATTTTGGACCGACTAGATAGCTGGCGTGTCATTGAAGGTAAATTGTTAGTATTTAATTACTTATGCAGAGAAGCAAAAATTGATTACAAAATTTGGTGGGTCTACTTTATGAAAGTGGAGAAAATTGCTATTCTGAGGGGATTAATTTCTCAATTCTCCAATCAGTGTTGTAGTTTAGATCGGTTCATTTCAATTAAAAGGCCCATAGTTTTATAATCCTTGGACCTTAGACAATCTACTCAAAATAAAGGACCATTTCTTGATTGATCCAGGCCCAAATGTTTTAGTAATCCAAAATTACAAACTTTCGAAAAAGCTCAAGGCATAGTTAGTGTCAATGCTTAAACCATACTAAAATACAAATGATTATTTTACTGGATGCCAATATTTTGTTGGTATTTATATGGTTCAACTTTCAAGTTATTATTTTTCCTTTTTACCTCCACAGGATTGGACTGGGAAAAAAAAAACATAAAACGATATTAATTCAAAAATGGTTAATTAATGTTTAACAAGAAAATTGATAATGAGAAAATGGTTAGATTCTTGGCGTTGTGGTACTATTTTCTCTAATTGCGCTTTATATATATAACCTTTAGACAAATTCATGACTTGCGCTGTTTGATGATTCGTTCAATCGGAAATTGTATCCGAAAACAAGTGAGTAATCCCAAAACTAGTCCTTTGAAAATCATGTCCATAATAACAAATTATCTCTTGTAGCCACACAATTTTCATTCTACTTATTTCATATATTTATTATTTCTATAATAGATTAATTTACCAATGGGAAATATTTTGTAGATTTGTTTAAATGTCGCCTAACGTAAACTACATAAATTTAGGAGTGGTGTTGTTCTCAAGTAACTTGCGAGATGTAAAGCCAGTCGTAGAAATAAGGGTAGTATACTTTGATATGGAACTATAAGGCACATTGGAAAAAAAAACGGGTGAAAAGAAGAGGAGAAATTAGTAAAGGACACGAAGCATAAGAGAAGAGTGGAAGCTGTAATGGCTAATGAGAATAACGCAAGAGAGTGTCGGTGCGTAGAAGCAAATTCACAATTGATTTAATTTATATATATATATATATATATAAGCAGATATGAAAAGCCGAATTTCGTTTCAGGTCCATGCGTATATATAAGCTGTCTTTTCGGAAAATAAAAAAAAGCTGTCTTTATCTGTCCCAACGGTCCAAAAATCTAATTAAATAATAAAATTTATAAATGCACTCTTATTCCAAAGGTTTTTTGTTTTAAATCGTCACATCCTTTTTCGATTTTTTGGGCTTTATTATTATTTTCACGAGGATTAAATAGGCAAATGGCATCGTCTTTTTTGTTAAACAACGAATAAGCAAATTAGCTGTAGATAGCGCCACTAATCTAATCCACACAGCCATTAGCCTGTGTGCCGTGTTACTGATGGTGAAGTACTGTTAATGGTAATCTTAATGGTTAATGACTTTAGAATTTTAAATGACCCTAATTAATAACAGTATTAAAACCTTTCCCTGACGATTATGGAACACAACTTACTCAAGAATTTCGTGCGCATTTAATTCTTTTTGTTTCCTCCCCCAACTCTGTGTATAAATAAATTAATTACCGTTGACAAAAAAAACTTGAAAATATAAATTCCTATAGTAATTACACACCCTCCGTGATGTTTTTTTTTTTTTTGGTTAAAATCCGTGAGTTATATTATATGTTTAATCATTATATCATCATAAGACAAAACAAATTATACTCAGTAAAAAAATCATTTAGCAGAATCATCAATGATTCATCACATTCAGAAACGAAATATACAACCAAAAAGATAAGTTATAGAAAAAAAATCCAACAGTATCTGTTGATTTGTTTCCCTAGTACTTAGATTTTAAAGATAAGATGTCACCATATACATTACATCAGATTTTGAATTGTCAATTAGTGAGTGTGATTATCTGTAATTATGGAAAGTCGTCATTCAGGAGTCAACAAAAATAATTACTAATTTCCAGTTTTAGTCTCACGAGAATAAAAGTGAAAAATAAAATAAAAAGTTTGATTGCATAGAAGCAAGAAACGAGGGGACCCCATGGCCATGGGGACAGACAGCAAATTTAAGGAACAGGTGTCTATGTGAGACACATTCACGCGCTTCTCTTTTTCTCATTTATAAACCATTCTCAGATTTTTTATCTTAACTTCTTCTAGATTTTTTCAATCTTAAGTTACAACCGATATTAGTGGAAGAGAAAGAAGAAGAAGTAACGAGAAAGAGACAAGAGAGCATTCTGATTCATGTGATTTTGGTCTCGTTGCTTTTTGATTCTTATCTGTTTTTTTTTCTGGGCTAATTTGTGATATTTCGTTCTGTTTTGGTTTCTCTGTATTGATTGATTAAAGTCTCGAGCTTTACCGGAAACTGGATCTGTTTTTTTCTTTTGGTTTTGACTCGCTGGAGAGATTAAAAGATGAATCTTTATGCGAAAGACATGTTCGTCACGAGAAGAGGGATTTGCTCTGTGCTCTTCTTTGTCGTTTTGTGGTGCAACGCTTCAACTTCGTCTTCGTCATCTGTAAGTTGGGCAAAACAAAATTTCCTCTCTTTTACCTATTTTCCCGGAATTTTTTTGTTCGGATTCCAGGAAAATTAAAGACTTGGGCTTTTGGATTTTTTTTTTCTCTCTAGAAAGTTCACTGAACTATGGTCTTATGATATCCAGAAATAGTAGTTTCACTTGCCTATTGAAGAAAATTTCTCAATTTTAAATATTTATGGAATGATAAACAGAAAGAGACATTAACGGTGGTTGTGTTTGTTGATTGACTCTTCTACTGTGGTTTGTTGAATTTAAAGATTTTTTAATTAACGGTTTTGTTATATAAGTCTCTGTATTAATTAAGAATTTGACTACTTTTGGAACCAGCGAGAATGAACTTAAGACTTGTTCAGTTCTAACTCAAGAGTTTCTTTTGTGCTGAAAATCAAGCCGTTTCTTTTATTTGCAGGAAGTGATAACTGTGAAGCCAAGACATTTATCTTTGCTAAAGAGTGCTTTGCAACGGGTAATAAATTGGATGGTTTAAAATGATTCTTCATGAATCTCTTTGTTGTTTGTTTTCGATTTTGGAAGTAATAGAATTGATGCCTCTTATAATTTCAGTCAAGTGGAGAACAGTCTGATTTATGGAGGCCATTGACCGATCAAGGATGGAGTCCTTGTCTTGACTTGGGAAATTCCCCTTGTAAGTTTTGAAAATTCCTCATTAGTTTCAAAGTATGTAATGATATTTGTCTAAAATTTCTCTTCTACTTGTTTTCTTGGGAGCAGCATTACCGGATAAAACCGAGGGATATATTCAGGTGTTTCTTGATGGAGGACTTAACCAGCAAAGAATGGGAATATGTGATGCAGTTGCGGTTGCTAAGATATTAAACGCCACACTTGTTATCCCGTATCTTGAAGTGAATCCTGTTTGGCAAGATTCAAGGTAATGTTTCTTTGAAGAGTTATATCTGTTGCCTCGGGTTTTTCAAAACTGAAGTTGTGTTTTTTCTTTTCTTTTCCATGTGCAGTTCTTTTGTTGATATCTTTGATGTCGATCATTTTATTGATTCGTTAAAGGATGACATAAGGGTAGTTAGAGAACTTCCTGTTGAATACTCTTGGAGTACTAGAGAGTATTACGGTACAGCAGTCCGTGAAACCCGAGTTAAAACCGCACCTGTTCATGCTTCTGCGAATTGGTATATTGAAAACGTTTTACCGGTCCTACAAGGGTATGTCTTTTACCTAGTCTGACTAATGATAAATTAAGAGAATGTAGTTTTACTGATTTTAACTTCTGGAGCTTTGTTTTGTAGTTATGGGATTGCTGCTATTTCTCCATTCTCTCACCGTCTATCGTTTGATCACTTACCTGCTGAGATCCAAAGGCTAAGATGCAAAGTGAATTTTCAAGCTTTGCGCTTTGTCCCTCACATTACATCACTTGGTGATGCTCTTGTGAGCCGTCTTAGAAATCCATCATGGAGAAACAATAAGGAACAGAAGAATGTGGATCATTTAAGAGACATGACTAACTCACACAGCAGACAAGAGCCTGGGAAATTCGCCGTGCTTCATCTTCGGTTTGACAAGGTAAACTATACATTTTTCATCCTACTTAAAACATGTGATGATGACTTTTTGAGTTATTAGATCATAAGTAGTTTTTTCCCTTCTTGTTACGTTTTTAGGACATGGCTGCGCATTCGGCGTGTGATTTTGGTGGAGGCAAAGCTGAGAAACTTGCATTGGCAAAATACCGACAAATGATTTGGCAAGGAAGAGTTTTGAATTCTCAATTCACTGATGAAGAGTTAAGAAGTCAAGGGCGGTGTCCTCTTACTCCAGAAGAAATGGGACTTCTTTTAGCTGCTTTTGGATTCGACAACAATACTCGTCTCTATCTTGCTTCCCACAAGGTCAGATTCTTCAATCACATGTTCTTGTTTATATATAAAGACTTTAAACAAGCTAAACCAATTAGTTTTTAAACAAAACTTGGGTTCAGTATCAGAGCATATTGGTTTGGTTCTGTTTTTTTCGATTTTTTCCTTTAAAATGTTTAGTTGTGTTGTTGCATCGTAACGTTGAGGATTGAATTTCAGGTGTATGGGGGAGAAGCTAGAATCTCAACACTAAGACAAGTTTTCCCAAGAATGGAAGACAAAAGAAGTCTTGCTTCTTCTGAAGAACGAGCTCGAATCAAAGGCAAAGCTTCTTTATTAGCTGCACTTGATTACTATGTAAGCATGCACAGTGACATATTCATCTCCGCATCACCTGGAAACATGCACAATGCTCTTGTGGGTCATCGAACATTCGAGAATCTCAAGACAATTAGACCAAACATGGCATTAATCGGACAGCTTTTCCTGAACAAAAACATCACTTGGGTAGATTTTCAACAAGCGCTTGGTGAAGGACATGTGAATAGACAAGGGCAGATCCGGTTAAGGAAACCCAAACAGTCGATTTATACTTATCCTGCTCCTGATTGCATGTGTCATGTTTGATTAGCTTAAAGTCTTTATCTTTAGATTTTAATGATAATAATAAAAACAAAACTCGATTCTTGATAGAGTGTTTATGTTGGTGTTCTTGAGGCCTAAATAATAAGAGTATAGTTTTGATTGGAAATTGGCCATGCATGAATCTGATTTGTTATTATAAATGAGTGTTTTAATTCTTTAAGGTACTCAACGTGTTATTTGTTTGACTAAGATAGTTAGAAACATGATTAATCAGACTTCTAAAGGATCAAAAGAAACGAACTCCTATTTTTTATTTCCCGGGGATAATCATGACGGGAGATTTTGTAAAATAAAATAAAAATGTATTAATTCATTAATGTATATATGAATTGCATTATAG
Source organism: Nasturtium officinale (assembly GCA_963854855.1). Classification (NCBI taxonomy): domain Eukaryota; kingdom Viridiplantae; phylum Streptophyta; class Magnoliopsida; order Brassicales; family Brassicaceae; genus Nasturtium; species Nasturtium officinale. The sequence goes on from OY978502.1 coordinate 15,472,039, forward strand.
TTCAATTTTTGGTTAGACTCAAAAGGATAATTCATAAATTTAATTATTCTTAACTTAACATGTCAACAACCACAAGTGTATAGAATATGCCATTTTAATATCGTCAGATTCTGATAAATGCACTAATTATCGTTAACTCAAAAAAAATCGCCCGTTGTATTTCAACTCAATCAATAAAAAACTCACTTTACAAAAAAATAAACAAAATATTAATATGAAAATAAGATATAAATAAAGAAAATAAAAGAAAGGAGAAAACATTGTGATTTTAACAGTAGGTTCATATTGTATATAAATTAATGATATTAGTTTAATCTATTTTCGAAACTTGAAGATGTGAAACTTATTAGTGAATTGAAGTAGTTTAGTCGTAGTAACATTGAAATTGTGGCCAATAAAAGCTGTCGTTTTTATTTTTGTCGTTAATGGCAATGTTCACGGATCAACGATTTTTGTCGCTAGTACAGCGACTGATCGCAGCGATATGTTGTAGAGATGAATAAGTAGAATTTCCGATTACTAAAAAATCGAGTAATTGGTTTTGAATCGCAGCAATTATTCGCAGATCACTGTCGCTAATAATTACTAAACTAACAATAATATATGTTGCTGATCACTGTAGTTATTGCTAGTACCCAACAAGTAAAAGAGACCAATAAATCAAATATGTATTTTATTTCAACTCGTGAACCTTGTTGTAGCACTAACTACAGTTTAGCGACGACATTTATAATCTGTATCTAATAATCTTTTAAGTCTATCATCATTATACCAAAATTAAAATAAACAAGAAAATCGATTAGTTTAATCATTAAATTTGATTAATTTACTAATTACTACACATAAATGATGAATCGATGAGATTCTTGGTTAGAATCAAGTGTTGTAAAGTCCACAGTAGAACTGTACACCAACAGTTGCCAAGAAAGCAAGTAAACCGCTACTAACCGTCGGATCAATCTTTATTGGTTTTGCAGGATCGAGGTCCAATAAAAACGGCAAAAGAATATATAAAATTAAAAGGAAAAAAGAAAAGAAAAGAGAGTAATATAAATGAAGCAGAGCAGAAGATGAGCTTCTCTGTACAAAGTCAGATAAAAGTCAGAAACAGAGAAGAGAAGAGAATAAGATACGACGCAATTTCTAGACTTTCTTCGATCGACGATTTGATTTTTCTTCTTCTAATTTTTCTCGGTAATTTACGTTTCGGAATTACCGGAGATTTTTCTCTTCTTCCGATATTTACGCATTTATTTCTGCCGAATTTTCCGGCGAATCCTTGCCGGTCATGGGAGGAGGAGGCTTTGATGATCTTCCTTCAGTTTCTTCTCATATGCCGATCGCTTTGTCTATTTATTTTTTTTCTTAACTTGGACCACCGATCTAATAAAACATTTATTACTTTCCATTGGTGATGATGAATCCGCGAGGGAAAATCAATTAATTTGAGATCGTCTTCTATGTTTACAGTGAAATTTCGTTGAAATTGAAATCGACAAGACAAAATGTGTTTTTTTTTTTTTATTATATACTTTAGTAAATTTCGTGTTTGATGTATGTGATGTGTTAATTCTTAATAGATCACATCATAAACAGTATTAATGGATTGGAAATTTCCTCTTTGGAATTTGTTTATGTTTGGTCATTGTCATCATTATGGTGACATTATTAATGAAGGGTGATGGTTTTTAAAAAGTTGATATTTATTGTGAATAGGTTGAAGAAGAAGAAGATAAGCAACGATCCATGGCCGATTGATTTGAGTTTTCTCCGGAGTTTCGGAGTTTTTTTTAAAATTTTATTGAAGAAAAGATGGCAGTGTCTTTCCCTCGTCTTCCGAGGTGGTTGTGTGGTGGTAACACTAAAGAGAGAGAGAAGAAAGAGTCATTACCTAAAGGATCTTCTATACTGAACAATTCACTGAAGAAGACTAAGACTCCTTCTTCTTCTTCTTCCTCTTCATCGGTGAAGAAGACGAAGAGAGGATGGATTGGAAGAGGAGGAGTTGGAGGAGAAGAGGACAAGATGGGGAATGTCTTGTTTCCTGAACCAGATGATCCTGAGTGGTCTATTGGTTGGGTTGAGCCACATGGGCCAGGTTTTAAAACTGAGGATGATGATTGTGCTGGCTTTGTTGTTTTGGTTCCTTGTTACAAGAAAGTTATTGATGCTTCTGGGAATCACATTCCTAATCTGTTCTTCTCTCCTACTGCTCCTGGTAATGTTTGTTTCTATTGTTATCAATCACTATTAGTTACGTTATCTTCATGTTTTAAGATGATCTTTTAGCTTTTCATCTCTGTTTTTTATTTACCATAGTTGCTCGGAGTCTTTGGCTAATTTGAATCATTCTTGGTAACTGCAGATGGGAAGAATATGGAACAGTGGCTGTCGTCTATGAGGAAGCTATAATCTGGAGATTTGGAAGAATAAGACTATTTCTCTCTTGTTTTGAAGTATCAAAATAAGTGAATAATCTAAAGAAAACAAAAAAAACAAAAAAAGAAGAAAGAAGCAAGATTCGTTGATAGCTTCTGGAGACTTCCTTGTTTTTCTGTGTTCAAGGGAGTGACAACTAAACACCAAGACATCTTTCAAGAATCTTCTAACGGACAAAGATGATGGTGATGGAGACTTAGCAACATACATGAAGATGAATTGTTATGAATATGATATGATTTGAGTATTGGATATTTTTTCATGTGGGGTTTTCTTTCTTGTGAAAGCGTTTCTGCTTCACCTCTGTGGATTATTTGGGTCTGGAAAAAAAGAAAAAAAGCCAAAAAAAATATTTTTCTTTTGTTCTTTTGTGGTTGATCATGTGTAATACTAGAGTATGTACATATGTACATTAGTTTTTTTTTTCTTGAATCACATGCATAAGCTTTACTTTGGACAACACGACACAAGAGTCCCAATGTTGCAGACGTTACAAGTAGAACTTAGCAAAGTCATAAACATTAAACAAAAACCAAAACCTAAACTACGTTTTTGATCTGCATTCAGTTTTTGTCGTTAGAATCTTTTGGAAGCTGCAAACCCATAAGGCCTAGCAAATTGGAAGCAGGGCCAGGAAGTCCTTGTTGTGAAGAATAGGATTCAAGTAGGTTCTTAACAAGGTTGAAGTCTGCATCAATTGGTTTAAATTCATCGTCCTTCTTATCCAAAGTCTTTGATGATCCCTGCACAGACATCACATTCATACCATAAATATCATTACAATCAAAATGTAAGATCCTAAATTCACGCCATTCTAGATATAAGGATTACCTCGTTTTGGTTAGAAGAATGTTGAATCACATGCTCAGAGCTTCTCCCAAGAGAGGAATTTTTCAGTTCCTCATTCATTGCTCCATAGTAGGATTCCTTAAAGCTTTCCTTAGCATCCTCGTCCGTCTCTTCTCCTTCACTGTCATCTTCAAAGTCATCTGCATAGCATAACATTTTTAATAAGTCCTCACACTCAACACCTTACAGATCAGGATACTGTGCCACAAGGAAAAAAACAAAGTTTAAAGCATGAGATACCAAAATTCATGTCCATAGAAGATCCTTCAGAGCTGTCATCATCAGCTTCTCCGTCACCTCCTTGGCTCCCTAGCATTGACTCAATATCTTTCATGAAACGGTTGACATCTATATTAACTTCTTTGAAATCCCTACACAAGTTAAGCAAAGAAAATTTGACCTTCAAATTGACAAGAGATATTCATGAAAATATGATTAATGTTCAATACGATATATAACCTGTTTTCTGGCACTTCCGCTCCTTTGTAGCTTGATACCTTGTGGAGAAACTGCTGCATCGAGTTTGAGATATCACCTAGATCAAAATTGTCCATGCTTGCATCAGATGAGCTTCCGGCTTCTTGCTTCTCCTTTGATTGCTTTTTACTTTCCTTCTTTGACTTATAAAACTCCATCTCTTTCTCTCTCTCTTGAAGAACAGAGTTTAGCTCATCTTCACCATCGTAGAGCCAAGAGTCATTGTCAGAAACAGGAACTTCCTGACCCTTGAAATCATCCTCCGAATATGGTAGAGCAAGAATCTCTTCAATACGTCTCACCGGCGCACTCATAATGTCTCTGCACATAACAAAAAGAAAACAAGAACCTAAAGATCATAAACAACTCAAAGATGAATCCTTTTCACTCAAAATAGAAACAAAGAGCAAACAAAAGCTGTATTTACCTTGTCCTCGAAAACAAAGAACTCTTCTGGTAATATTCCTCAGCGTTGTCCATCAACCTCTTGTACTCCTTTGAACCAGAACGCAATCCTTCAAAATAACCATTATTCTCAAGATTGGTTTTATACATGCTCCAACTTACCCCTTTCCCATCTTCTTCTTCTTTCTTCCTCTGCTGATACATCATTTCCATACCACAAGCTATTTTCATCCCTAGCTCAGCTTCAGAGTAAACATCCTTGTCGCTGACACTCGGCATTGGATAACAATTTGGTGCTTGAAACTTCTGCTGCATAAGCTGCCCGTACATTGCACGAGACATCTTAACAAGAACAAGCACAAGCTCTTCTTCTCTTCCTTTGCTTAGAAACTTGTCCATCTTCGCAGCATGTTTCATTAAATCCACATCACGATCGTAAAAGCCTTCCACAGCAAGAGAGATCAATAAAAGTTCGTGCCTAAGCACTTGAGCTACTGATATTGGAACCCTAACCCTAACACGATGCATATTCCTCCAAGCTCTTTCCGGATAATCAGAAATCCGATTCTTCAACGCGGACTGAACTGAATCGGACGCACGAGATTCGTGATTACGCTCGATGAGAAATCGCAGAGACGCAACTAAGGAAGGATCAGGCAAACGGCTTCGAGGAACGATGTGAAGGTCACCGGTGCGAATGAAGATACGATTGAGTCTAGTCTCCGGATTAAGCCAACGCGGGAGGTAAAAAGCAGCTTCAATTAGAAGAAACTCGCCGTCAGTATCCCACACACGGATAGAATTAGACGGAAACGCGGCGGAGATACGGAAGAGCAAGAACACAGCGAACCATTCGTCTTCGAGATTGTCACCGTACTTGAGTTTCCCGTGGAGATGAGGCTTAGGAGTATCGGTACAAGCACAAGACGAAGAGAGAGCTGTGGAGAGGGAGAAAGGTTCGTGCTGCCATATGTAAGGAGAAGTAAACGGAGAAACGAAATCAATGATTTCTAAGTGAAGTGATTGGAGAGCCGTGGAGGTTTCCGATTCGGTGCCAGAGAGAGATGAATCAGGGAATATGGAGAAGAAAACGGTGTCGTCTGGGAGACGAGTAGAGGTTTGAGAGAAGAAGGCTGAAGAAGAAGAAGAATATTCGAGCTTCGCCATAGTTGTTGCTTCTTCTGCTTCCACCGCCGGTGAGTGATTAGTGATTTATATCAAAACCCTTTAAACACTCTGGGTTAACGAGAAGGTTACCATGAAATTAATTATTAAAACTACCACTTACTTGAACTTACCAAAACACCCTTGGGTATGTTTTCGTTTTAGTTTCTTCGTCTTCGCCAATAATTGATTTCGATTTTATAATTTTTTCTTGCGATGTGTTACGGTTACAATCAATCGTTATCGTCGCGAAGTAGCCTCCGTCGCCAATCGGTAGACGGGGAGGAAGATAGAGTGGTCGACGGTCTTCGAGACCGGCTCGCGGAAACCGAGACGCGGCTGCGACGAGCCAGGGCGAGAGAAGCTGAGCTAAGCCGTCGGTTAGAGCAAATGAAGAGATTCGTTTCGGTCATGGAGATAATGGAGACTTTTTTGGAACGTCGATTCGAAGAGCAGAAAGATCGAATTGCTCGCCTTTTCTCTCCAGTATCCACTAAATAAAGGTGGAACAGTCATTTTCTTCTTCCTCTTGTTTGTTTCTTCTTTTGTTGTGGATCTCTTCACTGTTGACTCTGTCCCTTGTTTTGTTTATGTTTGATTGTATCAGATAATAAGAATTTTAGCAGTAAACTTCTAAGAACCTGTAGATTTTGCTTTGTTAAGCACAGAGTAAAATCAAAGCTATGTGCATTATTTTCATTATGATCATTTTCTTTTCAATCTAAGCTTGTCAAGATTGATAATGTTTACTGGTTACCACAATATCTCTGGGTTTCATAGCTTAAAAAAAAGAGATATGAATCAAAATACATAATTAGAAACCTTTTTATGTTTATTAAAAAAAAAACATTTAGGAGGAAGCTTGTGCTGCTTTTTTGCTATGCCAGTCTTGAATGAGAGATCGAAGTGTATGATTTGGTGTTAGAATCTGGTAATCCAGTCTCAGATTTGTCATAGGAGATGTGTCATGTCCCATGCTTAGCCATTCCTCTATGGCTTCAAGCTCATAGGAAAACCCATCTGCCGCAACGTGTGGATTCTTCATTACTTCCTGTAACAATAAAGAGTTAGATTGTGAATCAGGGACAAGAGAAAACATATGGACTAGACTTGACCTGAAGTATGGGACACATGAAAACACTCGGTATGTCATTTGGATCTCCTTCATTCATGTTTGAATTGGTTGCTTCCTCGTACCCTCCTATGATTTTAAACTCATCCGCTTTTTCCCTTATCTTACCAAGCTCTTCCATTATCTCTCTGGTTGAAAAATCCATGTTCCCTCCTCCTCTGTTCACTGAAGAACACTTCACTGCAAGTGCACCAAACTCTTTAGCTAACTCCAGTGGCCACTTACCAGCTGTTTGATCCAAATCCCTGAGAATACTTGTCTGGTTCATCGACATTGCCTTGAGCAAACCAGGCCAGTTCCTCCCTGTTAAAAGATGCAAAAGCAAGACCCCAAAAGCCATCACATCAGGTTTTGTATCAGATTGATCACTATGCATTATAAGTCCAAACCCGGTTATTTTTGGTACAAGGTTACGGTCCAAGAGGATCTTAGATGGTGTAAGGCGACCATGGATGATTGGTTTAGGTTTAACAGAATGGAGAAACCCGAGTCCAGAGCAGACCTGGTGAGCTATACGAATCCTATCGTGCCATTTCAATATCTTACTTCTTCTCGTTTTCCTCTGCGATGTGAACAGATTATCCCTCAAGTTCCCATTATGCATATACTCCAAGAGTATGCATTTAGGCTTTTGACAAAAACCAGCAATTGCTACCAAATTAGGATGCCTGATATCATTCAAAAGCTTAACTTTTGCTCCAAAATCTTCATCTGATAGACGATCACCAATCACTTTCACAGCCACAGTTGTATGTTCGATCCTTCCTCGGTACACATTTGTCCAACTACCACCAGATTTCAACCTCAATCGATCCGAATAGCTCTCTGTGGCTGATCTGATATCCTCTGCAACATACTCTCTATACCCGCATCTTACTTCCTCTTCCGAAACCAAACCTATCGCCTCTTTCTCCTTGCAAAACTCAATCCTACGGTTGAAAACATCTCTCTGATTCCTAAGTTTCTCAATCTCCATTATCACCTCTCCTCTCTTCAACACAACCCTATCTAGCTCGACCTCCGCCTGCGACTTAGCCTCCAACATTGCCTCAACTTTGCTTGAGAGCTCTTCTTGAAGCTCCCCAAGTGAGATTAGCTTTGTTTTTCCTTTCTCGACATTTTTCTTGGCTTCTTCGATACAATCTTTATCTGAATCTAACATCCCTTGAAGCTTCTCTCGTCTCTCACTTTCTTCTTTAATCCCAGCTTCAAGCTCTTCAATCTGAATTAAAACCAACAAACAATTAATATGATAACTTGTTACGTATGATTTAAAAGGTTTCTTTAGTTACCTTGCTATTGCATAAAGAGATAGCCCAATCAGCTTTTTCGGATCTTTCGGCGTTGACTTTGACTTCTCTTGTTTTCTCCTCGATCATCAGCTTAGCTTCATGTACTTTTCTTCTCACATAATCTAACTTATCTGCTACATTCTGACATTTTCAACATATAAATTTTTTCAATAAAAAAAAAGAAGCATATTCTCTAATATCTCGGACAGTTTCTTTACCATATGTTGCAGCACGTTGAGTGCCACGTCATCATCTTCTTCTTCCTCTGCTTCTTCAACACGGTCTTCGTCTTCTTCTTCTTCTTCTTCTTCTTCAAGATTCAAACTCAATAATTGCTGGAAATAGTTCTCTATCTCCTGCAAATTCCTATCCCATGGACTTCCACTACTCGTTGGATCATCATTGTTGGCAGATGAACGGTCTAGATTTCTTCCCGGATCATGAAACATCTTACCAATCCAGCTTCTGATATTGTTATTGTAGTTCACATCGTTTTCTCTCTTCAGTGAAACCATTTTGCCTCCACAAATTATATAAAACTCGCAAAATTCTGGTTTGTTTTGATAAACATAAAACGATCCGCTTATTGCACTCTTCGATTTCCTGCATAACACGGTATTAAAAATTGCATTTTTTTTTGAAACATTTCAGGGTTGAAATTGATCACTTTAATTGTAAACGAAGTCAATTCGAAAGAAAAAAAAACCTATTTACCAAGATGATGAAGATCTCATAAAAGTGATTCCCATTACAAGTTTTGTAATTCTAAGCTTTGAGATTAGATCTAATATCAAGACTTGAATTGTGTCATCTTGCTTCTCAACTTTGAGTAACTCTGCTTTCACCTGTAACTGTTGTTATTAACATGAAAAAAATGCATCTTTAAGACCTCAAGAAACAGATTGTCTCACCCTGATAAAATGAAATTTACAGAAAATGGACAAACCTTTACACAAAAAGTAATGTATTTGGACAACAATTTGTCGATCTTTTGTTCCTCGTATTTCCTGAGAACTTGAAGTTTTTCCTCGCTCACAGAACTCGCTGGAAGCTTCCCAACTATGATGCACACACACACACACACATGTGTGAATTGGGTTTAGATGGTAAAAGCAAAAGAAGAGGTGTGATTTGAGAACAAAGAGATTATACAAGGGGTGTAGACAAAATCTTGAGAAATGTTGCAGAGATGGAGAAGAACAATGGAGATAGGAATGTTACTCCATTTCTTTATAGCCCAATCGATCGTCTTGTAACCTTCTTGTACATCGTTTCCTACAGCTATGTATACTTTCTCAGTTGTTGATCCTAATTCTGCGTCTTCTTCGATTTCATGATTCTTTATTTCCTCCATCTTCTTCTGGTTGTGATGAATGATGATCGTTTTGTGTTTTATCTGGTGAATGGCTTCCAAAGACATTGTTTTAGTTTTTATGTTATGATTTGAGGAGGGATACAGATTATTGACTTTTCTATCTTGCTTAGTTGACTACGGAAACTGCCTGAAAAAACACAAATGTCTTTAGTTAAATCTGAAAATGAAATATTCTAAGTTTAATTGAAGGAAATAAAATTCCGACGACGTGTTAACTTGTAATCATTTGATTTCTAAACAGCTATCTTAACTAACTAATAATTCCAAATTTTAAATTGACTTTTGAAGTTTAATATTTGGTTAATAGTAATTGGTATGTTTACAGTTTACTTGAATATGAAATTCTTTCTTTCACATCAAAAACTTCATATGTTAATTAACTTAGTGGAAATTCTTTCCCCAAAACAAAATAAGAGGGAATTGTTCGTCTCAAGAAAGAGTCATCTTCACACCAAGTTGTTTATATGGTATATATATATATATACTGTATACATATTATTGCTTAACGACACATCTAAATTTGAAGTAATTTAGAATTTTATTTAAAAAATTGATCAAAAAGTCGAAAATGGGTAAACTCAAATGATTTTCTAGCATAAGAAAAATTCAGGAATTTAATTGGTTATTTTGAAAATTTCAGAAAACACGACACTATGCCTTAATCACGTGCCTCTTCCTTTTCCCCCCCTTAAAAATAAAATGCCTCTTCTTTTGTAGCATTTGTGTATATTAATTTTGCTTCGTTTTTTTAAAGAGGGAACCTGCCTTACCATCTGGAAGGTTGTCTCCTACACGACACCACAAGCCATTTCTTTAGATATACATCATTTTATTACTAAATATTTGATTTGGTAATAATAATATAGAGGAAAATGAGAGAAAGTGTTTTCAGTTTTATTATTTGTCCGCCCCAAATACTTTTTTCTGACTTAAAAGACCTTAGCTAGTAGCCTAGTATTTGTGATTTATTTTATACTTACCCTCTAGCCTTTTTAAGTTTTAGATATTTATGCATTTTTGGGGGATAAGTTGCTTTTCTTCTTCTGCTAGTTTTATTTTATTTTATTATTTGAGGTTTCATTTCCTCTCAGAAATCTGATAAAACGCCGTTTGAAATCCGACAGACTGTGAGTGATATAGGGTAGGTTTAAAGGGCATTAATCAGAGTTACTAAATTTGTAATACTGATATATAGATTCATTTACTTTTAGGTGCATAGAGATGATCTCTTTTCTTTTGGTTTAGTCAATCATATAGATGATCTCTAACATCCCAAATTAAACTGATAATCAAAAAGAAAATAAAAAAAGTTGTTCACATTATTGTTTTTCTAGTCAAAGTTAGTAATAAGTTTTTGTAGTACGAAAATAAAACAAAGTTAGATTAATTTTTAAAAATGGGTGTTCGTTTGAAATCTGGTTAGGTTCAAACGATGTCTTAGCATCATTATCATTATCATTTCTTTTACAATACAAAATCAAAACAAAAAGTGTGACTCTCTTTATAAGAAAATCTCCTCCGGTTTCACGCCGGTCGGCATAGGATAAACCGTTTGAAATTGTCTCTCTATCTTCTCTACTCCAACAAGCTATTTGGTAAATATTCCTTTTTCAGTAAATTAAAATTTATTTATTCTTCTTAAAAAAAAGGTCTATATAATAGAGCCTCTACTTCTACTTCTCTTCATTGGTCTTCTCTTATGTGTATTGCTCTCTTAAGTTTTGTAACAAAAAAAAGAACCGTACCCTCTTAACTCTTAAGCTTAAGCTAGGGACTGTAACACTTTCTCAGGTTCTCTATTTTACATATCTCTACTTTATCCTCTTAAGCTAGAGATTTCACTTGAAAAAAGTTTCAATTTTTGATGGCTCCAATGACGAATTGGTTAACATTTTCTCTATCACCAATGGAGATGTTGAAATCACCTGATCGCTCTCACTTCACTTCTTACGACGCTTCTTCAACTCCTTATCTCATCGATAACTTCTATGGTAAAAAAAATCTTTCAAAAATCACATTTTTTTTCTTATCTCAGTGACGTATATGCGAGTGTGTATAGGTGTATGTATAGGCTACGTTAACCGAGTTATCCTCTTTAAACCGAGTTGCTGAGCTCACACAGTCTCATTTTCTCGGTTGCTTAATTTGTCTTTTTCCCGAGAAAGGTAAACTAAAACTGAATCAAGTAAAAGAGAGACACTTTTGAAAATCTAAAGCTCAAAAAGAGACGTCTCTTGATCTTTTATAATATATCCAAGTATGGTTTCTATTTCGCAGTAGAATTTTCTCGGGCAAAATCTTATGTTCTTCGTGGGTTTTCAGGTGTGCTAGTTAGTTAAAGTCGCTAACTTTGTGTGTTTTTATTTTAAGTTTTGAAAGAAGAAGCTGAGATAGAAGCTGCTACAATGGCGGATTCAACAACACTCTCCACTTTTTTCGATTCACAAATCCTTTCTCAGACTCAGATTCCAAAGCTCGAAGATTTTCTCGGCGATTCCTTCGTCCGTTACTCCGATAGCCAAACTGAGACACAAGTTTCATGTTCTCTAACTCAATACTACGATCCACATCACCACACCGTCGCGGGAGGAGTTACAGGTTTCTTCTCCAATCATCACCACGATTTCAAGACGATTGACTCCGGTTCGGAAATCGTCGAAGACTTAACCTCCAACATCGGTGGGACTCATCTCTCCGGTCATGCTGTGGAATCATCCACGACGGCGAAGATAGAGTTTCACGGCGGTTGCACCAGCGAAGGAGCTTTGTCTCTAGCGGTTAACAACGCAGATGAACCTTTAAGCTGCAAGAATGGCGGGAGAGACGATAACAGAAACAAGACGACAGTTTCTAAGAAGGAAACAACAAATGATTCGAAGAAGAAGATTGTTGAAACATTTGGACAACGAACATCGATTTATCGTGGAGTCACTAGGTAATTTAACTTAATGAAAATCTTATATTTATAAAATCAATTGCAATGTGGAGTTATAATAAGTTTTGATATTTTTCTTGTGGGTGGGAAAAAGATTGATCATTTTTAATAGTTCTGATTTGAGTTTTTATAAAAGATCTTAATGGATTAACAAATCAAGTTAGCTTTGAGTTTGCTATGTGGGATGTATAAACAAGGATCATTTAATTTGAAGTTTTGTGTTTTGGTTTGTGGGTGGGAAAAAGATTTGATATTTGATATTAAAAAAGGTATGATTTATATGTGTTGGATTGATGCAGACATAGATGGACTGGGAGATACGAAGCGCATCTATGGGATAACAGCTGTAGGAGGGAAGGTCAAGCCAGAAAAGGACGTCAAGGTTCATTATTTCTCATTCTTTAACTTTATTTTTGATTATATATAAAGTTGAAAATCATATGAAACAGTTTCTTGGTCATTTGCTTGTTTAGTAGATAACATTGAATGGTTGCATTTCAATAATCCATCAGTACAAAGGTTTGTCAAAGAAATAGTGAAAAAGAAAGATGCATGCAAGAGTTACTTAAAAGCTTTTTCTTTTAGGTGATGTGTATATCTCTTTATGATGATTGATATAGGCTTTGATATATGGCAGATGTGTAGGAAAGAACCATATTTTAAACTGAATATTCAAACAAAAGGACTAACAATGATAGAATAGTATATGCGTATATATATATATATCTCTGGTTAAATTTTTCGTTACAATGCTGCCGCCATTTTTGTTCCTTGTCTTTACTTCTTTCAAAATCTTTCATTTCACCTTATATGGGACCCAATACTGATGCCTATATGATGTAATCTCTGTTTCTTGATTGACATATTTTTGGACCCACCTTTGACCATTTGTTCCATATATTTATTTATATGTAATGTAAGCATTGATATATGCAGGCATGTGATGTGAGACTATTTGGACACTATGCATATGTTGTTTTGGTAGCTTTCTTTCTTGGCTTTTTGGTTCTGAAATTGAATTTTTGAAATCCTTTTCGTTAGATATTATTATTGATTTTGTAGGGTTCCTTATGTCTACAAATGTGTCAGATTTATTTGTGTGTTATGTTCACATCATACACAAAAGCAAAGTATGATGTGAAGTTGTGGACATAAGAGAAGAGAGGAATCTAGCATTAGCCCTAATTAAACCCTTCTTCCTTTTATCATTTTATTATTATCTTTGCTACAATAAACTTCACCTTCTTGAATTGTAGTATGAGTCATTAGCTATGATAAACATTGTGGATGATTTTGTATTGGCTAAATATGTCTCTCTTGGTTTTTCATGTATCTTTGAATATGGTGTTGTATTCGCATCTCGGCTTGGAAAGTCTACTTAGGTGAGCAAGATAATACGCTATTGAGAATTTTATCAAATCGATGTATGAGTTTGGAAAATGATATTCACTTTTAATTGAGTCAAGGTGGATATGACAAAGAAGATAAAGCAGCTACAGCCTATGACTTGGCAGCTTTAAAATACTGGGGTCCGACTGCTACTACAAATTTTCCGGTTTATATTCTTCCTTTCCGCTCTTTTTGGCTAACTTTGTGTTGATTCTTTGGTTGCCCATTACTTAAACTTGTGGTTGGTCTATTAATATAATAGATCGCGAGTTATTCGAATGAACTTGAGGAAATGAATCACATGACCAAGCAAGAGTTCATTGCATCTCTTAGGAGGTGAGGCCAATGTCAAGATGTTCTTGGTTTCTATACTGAGATGTTCTAACTTTTGGTAAATGTAAATGCTTTCAGGAAAAGTAATGGTTTTTCGAGAGGAGCTTCGATATATAGAGGTGTGACAAGGCATCATCAACAAGGTCGTTGGCAAGCAAGGATTGGCCGTGTCGCTGGAAACAAAGATCTTTACCTCGGAACCTTTGGTTAAAAACCGTTATTTTAGTAACCAACGACTTATTCTTTACCATGAAAAATCCGGTCATTGATTCTTTTATATGTATATCATAGCTACGGAAGAGGAAGCAGCAGAGGCTTATGACATTGCAGCAATAAAGTTTAGAGGAATCAACGCAGTAACTAACTTCGAGATGAACCGCTACGACGTTGAAGCAGTCATGAAAAATTCTTTCCCCGTAGTAGGAGGAGGAGGAGGAGGTGCTGCGAAACGCCACAAGCTCTCTCTTGGATCTCCTTCTTCTTCGTCACCTGACCAGCAACACGTGATTCCGTCCTCTTCCTTGGATGTAGACCCTAACTCAATCCCGTTTGGAGTTCCATTTGAGACTTCAGCTCTCTATAATCACCAGCACTTCTTTCAGCATTACACTTTGGCTTCTGACTCTACTGTTGAAGTTCCTATGAATCAAGCTGAGTTTTTCTTGTGGCCTAACCAGTCTTACTAAATCATATGGTTCATTGATCACTGTGCTAACCGAGGACCGTAGCTTATCTTCTTGATTCTGGCTAACCCATTAGCTGACCACGAGGATGGATCTCTGAGGACTTTAGCTGCTATCTTTTTTTTCTCTTTTTCTAACTCTAGGGGCTGTATAGAAGTAGATGGGATAAAAATTTGAAGAAACTAAAACTCTTGGGGTCAATTTTGCATTAATGTTACGTGAGTGGTGGTAAGTGTTTTTGTTACTGGTGGTTTATCGGGTTTAATAACTTTTTGTTATTGTAATCGGCTAATCGGTGTAACTCTGTTTCCATTTATGGAGATTTATGAATATCTATCTATCTCAGATTTAAAAAAATGAAAATTAAAAGGGTACAGAGTGAAATTTAAAAAACTTACAAGGAAAAAAAAGAAAATAAGTTATAAAGAAAGCTACGACCGAGTCCGGTCATTCTCAACCATCACGAACCGTTGCGGAACTTTCTTGGGCTTTTAAAGCTTCATTGAAAGCCCAATGGGCCTTCTCTGTCAAGCCCTTGTATTCATAACACTCGCCCAATAGACGGAATAATCTCGCCGTATCTGTCCCGGCGGCGAGCCTCGCCGCTTCTTCCAGATCTTCGATCGCAGATTTAGTCCTCCGCCGCCGATCCACAGCCAGCTTCATCTCAGCTCTTTTTACAAGCGCATCGGCGTGTTCTCCCACCGAAAGCGACTTCAGGCGTGGATAACTGAGGGCCGTATCGAAGGATTTGAGAGCAGCAGTGTGGTGACCGAGCAGATCTAGAGCTAACGCACGGACGATGTGACCGGCGGCATCATCTGGAGAAATCGATATCACATCGTCGGCTTCGTTTAGAGCCGTCTTAGCAAGAGATTGCGATTGAGATTTCTTAGTTGTGGTTCGGGCACGAGCTAGGAGGCTAGATGCTTGGATTAGTTGACGCTGGGTTTGGAGTGTGGCTCGGTGTTTGGCTCGGAATTTGGTTAAGCCTCGTTGAGAGAGGTACTTAATCGCCCAGAACATAACGAAGGTTAGCACCAAAATTGCTCCTTGTATGATTGTTTCTGTAGCCATGTCTTTTTTTTTTTCTGCGTTCTATGAATTTTAGAAGACTAAACCATAGACTACATATACTTTATTTCCTACTATTTTCTATTAATTTGTTTCCCTTTATCTACATTACACTAAGTGAAATTTATCATCCAAATTTTAAAATTTTACTACAGCTGTTTTACATGAAAACAAAACAGAGAAATAACCACAGTTTGAAGACAAAAGCATAAGCTTCTGACTAAGCCAAATTATACATACAACATTTTCCCTCTTTTTGGAGATTTTTACAAAGCAAAATCACAAGCAAGAACAAAAGAAAACAAAACACTTTTGTTGTATTGATTGATTTCATCATATTGCATTGCTTACTCCATCAACAGTTGTCTATGTCGAGTGAGATCGTTAAGGTAAGATGAAGAGGTGTGATCTAAGTCGTCGCACCCGTCGAGACTCAGTGCTCTTGCTCCGCCTGATTGTTGTTGCACCTCAGCTAACCGGTCATTTCCACGCAACAGCTGCACCAACTGCATCCAAAACCACAAGAATATGCCATTTAAGTTTGCTTTTAGAACTTAATAGAGGGACAAATTTGAGATTTGTGTTCTGATACATACCCTGTTCATATCAGGACGCATAGTGGCTACATGGTGTATGCACATTGAAGCTGTTTGCATAACTCGTTTCATCTCGGTTTCATCAAAGTCATTACCTAGCTGAGGATCAACTATTTCTTTCACACTGTTCTTCTCCAGGATAGGTTTCGCCTATACGAAAAAGCACCCAAGCTGTTTTAAACTGTTTGATTCAGAAAGATGGAAGAAGATGCATACAAAGAGAAGGGAAATGCAGATCATTACCCACATCACTATGCTTTGCCGGCTAGCTGTATCAACAGCTCTACGACCAGTTATGATCTCTAGAAGCAATACCCCAAACGCAAACACATCTGTCTTCTCATCGACAATCCCGTGCATAAAGTACTCTGGAGCTAGATATCTGTAAGACCAAACAAAAAAACAAGCAGGTTTTGGATTCAAACATCGAGAAAAAAGGTTCACAGAAAGATATTGTTGCTGTGGATTTTCTGTCTGACCCGAATGTGCCTTCGATAGGGAAGACAATGTGATGAGGCCAATTCTCTGGAAGCCACTTAGCAAGTCCAAAATCCGAAATCTGAAAAAACCAATTCATATGAGTTCTCAATCCACCAAAAAAAAGTTGATTGCTTTTTTTGTTGGATTCACACAATCAATACCTGAGCTTGGTAATCTTGAGAGAGCAAAATGTTAGAAGCTTTGATATCACGATGTATAATCCGTCGAGGGCAATCATTATGAAGATAACTCAAACCATCAGCTATACCCAAAGCCACTTTATACCGTTTCTTCCAATCCAAACACTCCTCACCTCCTACAATAGTTTCAAAGACATCATCCAACAACTGATGAAACCAACAAGAAGAAAGAGGGTAATTTCTTAAAACATATGGAGAGTGTACCAAAGAGTAGAGAAGCAAGACTGCCATGAGGTGAATACTCAAGCACAAAATGCAAACCGCGATCGCTGCTGAAACCGCGAAGCCGAGCTGCGTTTGGATGGTTAACATGTGCGATAATACCAAGCTCCGATAAGAAATCACTGACTCTTTTTTGTTCTACTTCCTTGGCTTGTCTCGTCAGCTTCTTGATCGCTACAGTCTCTCCGTCCGGTAAAACACCTTTGTACACCTCCGCATGTCCTCCTTTCCCTATCATGTTCTCTATCAACAACAACAAAATCAAAACCCATTTTAGAATCTTCAAGAAAAAACCCATTGGGATGTAAAAATTTAGACTTTTAAAAGAAGTTTTGAACTTTTACCGGGATTAAAATTGTCGGTGGCGGCAACGAGCTCTTCGAAGGTAAAATTCCGCCACGAAGGTTTAGCGACGAGGATTTGACCACAATCGATTTCGTTTTCCGAGGACGGAGATAACTTTGGTTGTTTCCGCCGCATGTTTTTACGGGTAAGCTCGTAGCTAGCGAGGAGAGGAATAACGGAGAATCTCCTCATAGATTTCTTCTTGATAGAGTCAATCATCTTGTTCCATTGAAGACCGTGGTAATAAAAAGAGGAAACGTTCGTAGGAGTTGTTGATAATGGAGAAGTTGATTTATCAGGAGAGCAAGAGCTACAACTGCTGCTGCTGCTATGATCGGAATCTGAATTCATTACCGGAATTTCAAGAACGCATCTTGGCGATGGATCTTCGATACCTAAATCATTTTTCTGTAGCTCCGTCTCTGCCTTTTCATCGCTTCCTTTGATCTTCTTCTCCATCTCTGCAATCAAACAAACAAAGGTTTGTTTTTTTTTTAATCTAATTTCTCGATGCACGTTATGTGTTTACGTAATTCCTCAATAGGAAATAATAACAGAAAAAGGGAATTTTTCCTAATTTGGAGAATGGAAAAATCTGAAGACAAACAGAAAACCAAGTCCAAAAATTAACGATTTTTTTTTTTTTTTAAAAAAAATCTAACTTTAGCCTTACCTTCAACAGCCATAGCTTCGGAAAATTTTCGTCTGCTGGGATTCTCTCTGAAAGAAGCTTTGAATACCCAAAAACAAAATTCAAAGCCTAATAAAACTTTCTCCCAGGAAACAAAAAGAACACAAAAGACGGAAGGAGAGTACCATCTCCGTGAGGAGAAGGGAGAGAATCCGACCAAACAGGAAAACACAGGTTTGTGTTTTGTGTTTGTTTTAGTTGTTGTCTCGTGAAAGAATATTTTTAGAAATAGTTATTATTAGTAGATTTAAAAATCAAAAATGCTTGAAGAAGAAGAAGAAGACCAGATTTTGATGACTGGTAATGGATTAGAATCTCTCCTATATTTATACAACTCCACCAAGCAAGTCAAGTTAGCTTTTCGAAAATGATTTTTTTTTTTTTGAAATTTAAGTTAATTAACGAAGGAAAAAATTAATAATAATTTTGAAGAAGATGGAAAGCTACGCGCCCGTAAACTAACTAACGGACACGACGACGGTTGATATATATTAAGCTGGTCAATGGCGTTTCCGTAATTATTGTTAATAAGATGACAAGACATCCTCTTTTGCTTTGAAAGATGGTCTGAGATTTTACTTTTATTTATGAGAATTTCAGTTTCTCTTGATTTATATTTTCCGCATAACAGTAAATTTGCCATTTAATATTAGCCATGTGAAATACTGACATCTTGTTTTTTGTTTTTCTGTTCGTCAATCAATTTGCTTCTTTAATGTAACCAACACAAAACTGATTCGTGAACTGCACTAGAATGTAAATTATTCGAGGTAAGAATATGCTATCTTATTTTCAGTTATCCTGGCAGGGCCGGGTATGATAAGACTATAAGCGAAATATAGAAGAAGAGTTTTAGTAAAAGTAATTAAACATAAAATATAATTTTAAGTTTAACAAAAACTCAGTAACAACACATAAATTATTCAAAAAATAATTTACTAATTAAAAATTACAATGTATATATATATATATAACTAATTGAGATAAAAAAAAAAAGACCATATGCCAAAGTCTTATATTATTACTCAGATGAAACTACCTCGATGAAAATTAACAAATTAATATGTTTCGTGCGAGTAACAACTATAAGCAAACTTATATACGACTTTGGCATAACTAGAATTTTTTTTTTGTTGGTCAAACAACTAGAAATTCAATATTTGTAGGTACAGTGGTTATTATTACTTCACACAAGTTTAGTTTTAACAAGATTAACAAAAGGGTTTGCATTTAGTTTATTGTGAATTGTGATATTATGTAGACACGCACATATAAAAATAACGAGTTAAGTGAAGTTGCTGCTGAAATTTGATTTTTTAGTAGTCTTTGGTGAAATACGAAAATCGTAACGAAATAGATTTCAAATGAAGTGATTAGTTAATTGGTAATTTCAGTGAGAAAGGTGATAGCGAGAAAAAGAGGTTTCTTGCTTAGTGGGTGAACTAAACCTCTTAACTAATTCGACTCCTCCATTATAATCTCTCTCTCTTAATTGGGCCCCAAAGTCAAAATCAAAATGGCCACCAAACTCACCAACGTCAAGTTCTGTCGGCGAAGTCAGTCTAACCGATTTCGTTCTCACTTAAACAGTCATAAATACAGTCTCTGTTGAACTTGAATATCCCATGTCAGGACCGTTCATTTAATGATTTAGAGCGAATAGTAACCAAAGCTGTGAAAGTAAAACCCAATCGATGTGCGTTAGTTGTAATTTTCTCAAATTGTGCTATCCAAAAAGTAATAGAAAATATTAGGAAACCGTAACATGTAAACTTTAATTGTTAATTTAAGAGACAGTCACTTAACCCAACAGCGAATAAGAAAATATTATTTAGTAAAATACATTCATGTCATGTATATATTCTAACCTAACCACATAGTGGATGTGAGATGAAGTGTTTACGTTTACATGGAAATAGTTATCGGCATCAGTGAAAAAGACGAACAACCAAGATATTGTCACCATGCTAATATTTTATTTTGGTGCAAATGATAATTATTTAGGTTAGCATAGAAATTAACAAGAAGCGCCTGTAGCTCAGTGGATAGAGCGTCTGTTTCCTAAGCAGAAGGTCGAAGGTTCGACCCCTTCCTAGCGCGTTATTTTTTAATACGCCAGATTATTTAGAAAGGCCCAAGCCCATTATCATTAAACAAAAGAAATTAATCAACCAAATTATACATGCATGAAAATGGCACTGCTCGGCGAGGACGGTTTCGCTCTGGCGAGGAAACTTGAAGTCTCCGGCTTATGGCGGACATGGCTTGGCGATTCAATCTACTCTTCCTTCCACCATTGCCTTTCCTCTCCTTCTAAATGGGAAGCTTTTATGCGCGTTGATGATTCCAAGTCAAGGGCTCAGATTCAGCTCCAGCTCCGCGTTCGTGCTCTCCTATTCGATAAAGCTACCGTCTTACTCTTCCTCCGATCCAATACCATCGCCACTTCTGATGTTTCCTCCGTCGCTGTGTCTAAGCTCAATCCTAATTGTATGTTTTGTTCCCTTTTCTGGAGCTTTTGTTTATGGTAATTTCGTGTTGTTGAGTTGTGGATTTTGTTCTGTTTTTCAATTTCAGATTTACAGCTTCACGGAGATGATGTGTACTACACGTTGGAGAATGCTTCTCTCGACAGTGGGTTTCAGCGAGAAGGTGGGATTCGTCACAATCCGAGTTTGTCTAAGGTGATTCAATTTACTATTTTTATTGAATGGTTCTAAATTAGGTTACTTCAGCAGTCTCCATCTTATATACTCTGTGAATCTTTGAGAATTGTCGTGTTCAGTAGTCCATTACTATTCATGCTGCTAAAAAACTAGGGAAGAATTGATAGCGACTAATCTTAATTTGTTAATTTCTATTGCGATGATTTTTCAGTCTCTATCGAAGCCAAGTTTTACCTCTGGGGTGAGAGGTGGTGAGCCTGATTTCAGTAATGTTTCTCAAAGGTCGAGGTTTGAGGAGTTACCCGACACTTGGTACACTCAATTTATCTCGAGATATGGTTTTAAATATGGGATCTCTGTTGGAGGACAAGAATCTGATAAACGCACTCCTGAAGGGATGTCTACTTATCTCAGAGTCGTGGATAGTCATAAGAGAAAGCGTGCGCCTTTTCTAGATGACCGGAATTTGGGAGCTCATATGAGTAGATCTAGTACACATCCAAGTTCTAGCTTCGATGGAAGCACTTCAGAAGATGATATACTTTTTCTTCCCGAGACAATGTTTAGAATGAATTGTGTCCCTGAGACTGCCCTTTCGTCTATTACCAGAACACAAGACAACTTCAAAACAGAGTTTTATGGAGTACTTGACACTTTACCGCAAGTTACTACCAGGAGTCATGTTATGATCGAGAGACTTGGGATGATGCCTGAGTACCATAGGACGGAAGAAAGAGGAGTTTTGCGTCGTAAGAAAGCTGAAAATTTGGGTTTTAGTGACGAGCAAGCGACTCAGGTGTCACGGAAAGTTGTTGCACGCATGCTTCTGACAATGGGATTTGATGGTGCCACGGAGGTTCCTATTGATGTCTTCTCTCAGTTGGTTAGCCGACATTTCTGTAAATTAGGCCGTACTTTGAAGCTTCTTACTGACAGTTACAAAAAGGAATGTTCAGCAATGCAGTTGATTAAGATGTTCCTTAGTACTACGGGATATAGGTGAGTTTCTTCTAAGTGGTTTTGCCTCATTTAAGTGATTTATGAAGATCCATTTTTTTCTTAATGAAGTGTGAAATCTTTATATGTTTCTTATCGTTTTATATTTCCTTTCATAGTTTTGTCTTCGTAGACATCTGTTAGTGATAAAACTTCCAGTTTAGTTTTGTTCATTATCAAATTTGACGTCTGTTTTTCAGTAATCTTGGGAGTTTAGCAGAGCTTGTTAAGGATGGTATTAGGAACCATCCTCCCCCATATCAGAAACAACCACAAGTACTTCAGCAACAGTTACATCTGCAGCAACAAGCTTCTCTCCGGTTACCGCAACAAGTATGTACATAAGTTGATGCATGAATTGTTGATCTAAGCATTTATTTTTTTGTTTAAATTCTCTGTGTTCTTGATTTGATGTTACTGTAGATCCAGAGACAAATGCATCCGCAGATGCAGCAAATGGTTAATTCCCCAAGCTTTCAGCAGCAGCAACAGCTTGAGAGAATGCGTAGGCGTCAAGTTACATCACCGCGACCCAACATGGATATGGAAAAGGATCGGCCGCTAGTTCAAGTAAAGCTTGAGAATCCTTCTGAAATGGCAGTAGATGGAAATGCGTTCAACCCTATGAATCCAAGACACCAGCAACAGATACAGCAGCAACTCAGACAGCAACAGATGGCTGCAATATCGAATATGCAACAACAGCCGGGCTATAACCAATTCAGGCAGTTGGCTTCAATGCAGATACCACAAATGCAAACACCGTAAGTAGCGCCTCAAAACTCAAAAGTCACATGGTTCTATACCTCTACTGGACAAGTCTTGAAAGTTGTGTCTCCATTCTATTTGCAGTACACCAGGAACCGTCAGGGCTCAACCCGTTAAGGTTGAAGGATTCGAACAACTAATGGGAGGGGATTCTTCTCTTAAACATGATTCGGACAACTAATGGGAGGGGATTCTTCTCTTAAACATGATTCGGACGACAAGCTGAGATCGCCACCTACCAAATAGCATTTTCTACAGATACAAATTACCCTGACCAAGGTACTTAATTGCGTTGTACGTGTACACATAGCTCTTTTAGTTGAACTTTTTGGGTCAATGTATTTATCGGATATGTTATCTTAGTATAATTATCTTCTTGCTCAAAAAGGAGAATCGGTTTATAGGTCGACATCTTTTAGAATCACCAAGGTTTTATTACTTTCTGAAGAACATTACCGTTTATTATTAGCAATGTGCCGTGTATTACATTACTTATGCCTTATTTCTCTCAACTTTTATTACACATCTGGTGGACGTTGATAGAGAGTACAGTAGACGTCTTAATATTTGCTGTATGATTCTCCAGAAACTCGATAAAAGCATCCGCATACTGATCTTGCAGTCTCTTGTTCCCAAACAATTTCTTTTGCTGAGATGCAGCACCGTCTCTGTAGATCTTTCTTTCTTCATCCACAATAGCCTGTCTGATTGTCTCTGCCACAGAAGCACTGGTGCACGACCCGTCTTGCTCATTCCTTGGAATCTCCAAGCCTATATATTCATCCTACCGCGCATCCTAGCCACTAGGGGCTGGTCTAGGTTACATGGAAACATGATCAAAGGAACACCAAAGCTTAGCCCTTCCAAAGCTGATCCCCACCCACAGTGAGTTAAGTAGATATACTCTTGACTCGTCAGTTTTATCTGTTTTGGGTCTTTGGAATAAAGCCGTAATAGATGTTTTTATTTCAAGAGTTTTTAAACCAAAAGAAATTAATATTTGTATCCTCTGAGATGAATTATATACAACATTCTCAGACGTGCTCAGTCCTCGGACGCCTTCAAATAACAAAGCTCACATTGGTATTTTTCCTCTTTGATCTTCTCTGCGAAAGAGAATCTATGTTAGTAATCTATGTTAGTTTTGTCAGATTCAAGGGTTCCTTGTCCTGTGTTATACCTTCTCTACAAGTAAAACGAACAGCTCTTTTAAAGAACTTCATCTGCTGTCTTAATAAGAAGCTAGTGAACCTTTCACTGTATTATTCACTCATTTGTGTCTCAAAGATCCAAGATGATTCAGAAAAACGCATGTATCATGGTTTGACCCTGAAAACAAGTAAAGCAAATTTCAGTAACGAGAGATTAGAACATGGAATGGTTGGTAATGGCACACATTTAACCCAAAAAGTATGAATATTTATGCGCTACCTTATTGTATGATCTGTAGCAATATCACAAGAAACAAGGCTACTTGCAGAATTCTCAGGTCGAGTTATGCATCAATATAATCTGAGTTCAATAGATTTGCATGATCCTCTGCCCGATTTTGATAAAATATAGCTCCTCTATGTGCTATCAGGAGGTCCTTCAATTAGCAGTGAATATGTCTGAGAGCTGAACTTGCAACCATTTTTCTCCATAACGTTGAATAGTTCATAAAACGCCTCTACAAGTCCCTGCTTCCCGACACCATCGATGATGATCTTCCAAGCTAATTCATCCGGATAATAACCACATTGAAGCAAATTCTGAAAAACCGAAGTCGCTCTCTGTTTCTCTCCATTTTTATACAGTCCACATATTAAGATTTTGCAAGACTCTAGTTGCGGTAAGTGACCAACACAAATCATATCATCCATAACCTTCGCTGCTTCCTCAAACGTGTCCATCTTGCAGCAACAGCTAAGAAGAGCATTGAAAACCGATTCACTTGGAGAAATTCCTTCGTTTTGTTGCATGTGTGCACACACCTTTCTCGCGACTCTGAGATTCCCAATTTCGCAGATCCCTAATATCAGCTTCTCATAGGATTTTGCATTGGGAGTAACACCATGTACTACCATTTTCTCAAGAAGCTGCTCAACAATATTAAACTCCATCACATTAGATATCCCGCAGAGTCCTGTTTCACTGCCTACCTCTTTTCCATTTTTCATCTCTAGCAGATATTTGATCAGAGACAAAAACGTATGTTGAGAAGGTTCACAACCAGTATCACACATGCGCTTGAGGACATCAAATGCGGAATTTGTCTGCCCTAGATCTCCATAACCTTTAATCAGAGAGGAATAAGTGATCAAATCTGGGGAAATACCATTTTCCTTCATCTTTGCCATCATATCCTCAGCGTCTTGTAGTCTCCCTGCGCTACAGTAGGTTTGGATAAATGTTGTGTATGTGTGTGCGTCAGGCTTTGTTCCAGAGGACAACATTTTCTGAAAACGTCTAGAAGCATGCTCAAAATCCTCATCCTTTAGCAATCTATGAATCAATATTGTATCTGTACTAACTGTAGGCTGTAGACCAAACTCCACCATTCTTTCCTCCAACAATGTTGCCTCTTCAAATTGTCCATTGGTACATAACCCATGAATCAGGGAATTAAAAGTCAATGCATTTGGCAAGCAATTCTTACTCAGCATTTTCTTAAGCATAAGATTAGCTTCGTCTAGTTTATCTGACTTGCAATATCCATCAATCAATGCAGTATACATCACGACGTTTGGATTTACACCTTTCTGCTCGAGAGAATCAAACAAGTTGCAGGCTTCTTCCACTCTTTTGCATTTACACAAAGAATCTATGATACTAGTATACGTCCACTGATCTGGAGATAATCCTCTATCAGTCATAAAACTAAGCAATCTATATGCGCTATCAAAATTACCAGATCTACACTGCCCATCGATTAGTGAATTGTAAGTGACCACATCTGGAAGCATTTTCCGCTCCAGCATCGTATTAAGCACTCCCATTGCTTTGTGCACATTCCTTTTACAAAACCCAAATATCAATTCATTGTACGTGCGTGTATTCGGACTAAGGTTACGTGATTCCATCAACTCCACAACTTCTAGAGCATCTTCAACCATCCCCCGCTTACAATACCCACCAATCAATGCATTGTAAGTGATTACATTTGGCATCAACCCTTTTTCCAGTATATGACCTAGCAGCTCTCTTGCTTTCTCAAGCTTACACTGGCTGCAGAAACTATGAATTAATACCGTATACGTGTGTATATTTGGCTTAATCCCCTTCTCTTCCATCTCTTTAAGCAAGTCAAGAGCTTCAGACTTCCTTTCTGATCCACACAAAGCATTTATAAGCACTGTATAAGTACGAACTGTTGGAAAACAGTCTTCATCCTTCATTTTCATGAACAATTCCATGGCTTCATCGATCCTCCTCGCTACACAAAGACCATGTATAAGGTGAGTGTAAGCAACCTCATTTCTACGGCAGCCCTTCAAAGGCATCTCCTTAAAAACCTTAAAAGCAGAATCTAAATCCTTCCTTTGACAATAACCCATAATCAAAGAGGTATATGTGAAAAAATCAGGATCCAATCCCGCCTCAACTATCTTACTCACATACTTATTCGCCTCTACAACATTCCCCAGCTTGCAATACCCATTAACCATTTTATTATAAGTGTAAATGTTGGGATAAACCTTATCCTCCAACATTTCCATATAAAGCTGCTTCATTTCATCGACCAACCCAAATCTAGCTAATGAATTCAACAATGTGTTGTAACACCCAATAGTAAGCTTATAATTGAGCTCAAATCTTTCGTCTTTATTCATCTTCCTACAAAAATCTAAAACAAACAAAGCGTCTCCCACTGAATCACAGCTCTTTATCATCCATACCCTGATTTTAAACACAACGCCCACATATCCATTGTGCTTGATTCTGGGATTCAAAAGAAGAGTAATAAGAGATGCAAAAGAATAGACATTGTGCTTGAATCTCTGAGTCTGTGAGATCCAATATGAAAACTCAAGAGCTGTTTTGGGATGTAGATCGAGCGAGAACAGTGACGAGAGGTGTGAAGGGCTTATCGCAGGAAGCATCGATTTCAAGGACGGACTTTTATGCCAATTGGGTTTAGATAGAATTGAGAGAAGACGGTGTGGAACACTCGATGAATCAGATTCTTCTACCGGAAGTGTCCGTATAAGCGGAGTCACAGAGCAAAACGGCCGGCGAGTGAAAGGAGATGGAACCACAACATCTGTTGAGAATTTCATCATCAGAAATTCGAAGGCGGAAATAGAACCAGTCAATCCCACGCCGCGCCGTGTTTGAATTCGACGGATCATCGATCCGTTGGCGATTTTTGAAGCTGAGCTTCTATTTGCAGAAGAAAGAAAAGAGCAAAAAAGGAACAAAATTTGCAGAGAGGTTTATTCAAAGGTCAACGCATTTTCTAGAACCGGGAGTGTTTATTTAATGGGCCAAAATGAGCCTTAATGGACTGCTATTAGAATAATGGGCCAACATAGGCTGTTGTATGTTCAAGTTTAACACCTTAATGGGCCGATATTGGCTATACAGAGGCGATGATCGGCGAAAAGATGCGCCGGCGATGAGAAGAGATTATTATAACCGAGGTGATAAACCCGGATCTGGTTCTGTGTTGATTCTAAAGAACCTTAGAGTTTGTGTTGATTGTCACAGTTGGATCAAGATCGTATCAAGAGTGGTAAAAACTAAGAGAGATTATATCCAGAGATTGAAAGGGGTTTCATCATTTCAGAGATGGGTCTTGTTCGTGAGGAGATTATTGGTAAAAATTATGATCTCAAGCCCACTTATCTGTTTGAAATTGACGTAAGCCCAACATTTTTGTATTGTTGGTTGTAGTCAATATGTAATGTTATATATTACTCCCTTTGGTACATAAGCAAAAAATTGTCAAATCGTATTTATTTTTGTATGAAAATGAAGACGTGATTTTTTTTGTCAACTGGTTATAATCAATAAAACGGTATGAAGACGTGATTTATGATCCAAAAACATTTATCTTATAGACTTTTACAATAGAATTGGCATATATTTTCTAACATTTTAGATGGAAAAAATCAAGTCAAGTGATAAGTGCTTTATTTGTCTTAGTCATGGCATTTTTAAAAAAATATAGCTATTATCATTTGTTAATGACTTAAGTAAACTTTTTTCAGAAAAAAATAAATAATAGCTAGAAATAAAGTTATGTATAAGCCTTTTTTAATCTAACATTTTATTGATTTTTGTGCTGCTAATGCTAACTTGTTATATAACCACTGATAACTCCAAAACACAATCGTTGATTAAAAATACTATAATTTCGGTTACCAAGAAATAAAGGTAATGATGTGATCAAAAACATGTAACTCGTTTTGTGTTGGAAGTTTTCTTCCTTAAGTATTCAACGTTACAAAGACGTTATAGTGTGATAAGATTATGACAAATTTCGTAGTTGTGTTCGGTTGGGCTGCCACATTACAGAAACTTGATAATTACGAAAGGCAAAAGTAAAACTTTTACATTATTTCCTGTGTGTGTTTACTCGTTTGGAATAACAAAAATTCTTTTCAACTTTTTTTCTATCTTGCCAAGTGGAATGATTTACGACTTTAACCCGCTTTAGTTCACATACATGCATGTGTGCGCTTTATTTAGTATTTAAATATAAAAAGGTATCATCTAAACATAAAATAAGTATGGTATTTGAATTTAACACGTAGCTATAAAATAATCAATTTTGGTATTTTAAGGTTTTAACTGTGATGTATGTGGATTAAACATTTCAAACGACACAACGCATTATTTCGTATCAGTATATTGCCCAAGCATGAAGTTGTTGCTATTAACTAGGGACTGCATTTAACCAATCTCAATGTAACGGATGAAATATATAATATACTATCATAAATAATAAACACTCTAAAACAAACAATATAATTACACTTGCTTGCGTCTCCTTCTCTCACGAGTTGTAATTGTAAATCATGAGCTTTCTCGCAATTGGCTTAGACGGTTGTGGCAATTGGCAAAGCCGTGAAACAGCGACATATTAAATTTAATCATATAGTATGATATTAAAGCAGTTACATCACTTGTACGTTCACATTCATCATGCTCCTTCGCCATCTATCCGTTTCATTAAATCAACAATATTTATTTCGATAATTAATTTTTATTTTATTATGTTACACTTTAAAGATATTTATTTGCTATAAATTACATTAAACTTTACCTATTTATTTATCTTGTTAACGTTAATGGTCGTCGACCAGAAGCAAGAAAAGGGTTAATTCTTGATTTGTATTACCTTTCTAGAGTAATTAAAAAAAAAACGAGATGTCAAAGAGAAGAAAAAAATTGAGATATCCGAAAGATAATGTTCTTAGGGCGAAAAATCGCATAAAGCAAAACTTACGAATGTTCAATCATAAAAAGCTTACAGGAGATCGTATGCAAAAATGCCAACATTGCCGTTTAATAGAACGAAACATTAATGAATAAAAGTAATAGGAACCTAAAAAAGTAATTCTTTTAGCTAGATGTATGTGTGTGCGCATAAAGATTTATAGATGAAATAAAAATAAATAAAATCAGTAAAAACGAAAACAAATTTGGACAAGACAGTCGTATGATTTTGCCTTTTAATTAATAAATGCAAACTAGAAAATGAGTAAACTAACTTTTAGTTTTGATAATGCGATGAGAAAATAAATAATCCATTCACGAAAACAGTTGATTGCGATGCACGAACGGGTGTCATGACTGATGAGTATCGAATTAATTCATTAAGGAAAACAAAATTCGAGTTAACTAAATAGTAAATACTGATGAAAAGTTGCTGATGCACTGTTTAATAAGTAAATAAAAAAGTAACTTCAGAATGTGCCATAATTAAACGCTAAAGGTAAAAAGAGTTACATAGTGGGACCGCAATTTCCTTTATAGTCAAAGTGATTCAGTAAAGAACGTAATAGTCGGATGCATGACTTAAGAATGTAAGTAAAAAAAAAAGTAAAATCTTTATATATTATTATTGTCAAATTAATATTCTTCTAGAACCACCAAAAGTGAATCAATGACATGTGTCTTTCTTTTCTCTTTATAAATCCAAAATTTAAAGTAAGCGTTAGGATATAAACCAAAATCATAGATATCTAAAACTGATAGTGCTTAAAGAACCGACAATGTTTCTGTATGTTTTTGACAATTGAACGCAAACTTTGAAACAATTAAGTGTAGTCCAATTTCACATGATGCCTAGTAATGCATAACTCGTTATAAACAGATATTGGCTTCTTGCAAACCTAACTCTATAAATTAGTGATGAGATGTACATTAGTACATAATACGTGTTCATGTACATTTATATATGTAGACAGAAGCAAAGGATGGGGCTAACGAGAGACTGCAAAAGAAGGCTAAGGCCTGGTCTATGTTTCACATAGACTCGACATAGTTCAGTGTCTACTAAGATGCTATATACTCATACATAATAATTAGACCACACTTCACTGACACAATCTATATTTCCAGTTTACAGCACCAATATCTATGTTTAAACGAATATTACGCACTATTTATTGATCAGTTTTTTTTGTGTGTTTCACTTGGTATAAGTTATAACAAATGATGTGGATGGTCAATTATTCTGCTTGGTTCAATGTTGTATAATTAGGCACTGCTAGACAAAATAATGTCAAGTATATTTATTTAAAGTTACTCTAGGTAATCCCAAAAGGAGACACTATTTGTTTGCTCAAAATGACTTTTTAGAAGAAATTTTTAGTAAATTATAGTAAACATTCGGATAACAACTACCCAATAAGTCATTAAGTGAACATTTCACCACCAAACCAAAAGCTTTTCAATAGTTAAGCACAGTAAATTCTGTTCCAACATTAAATAATTAAAATACAGATAAATCACCAATGTAGAGAATCTATTATAGAAGCATCTCTCTCCATTTTTGAATTTCGCCCCCCAATGTTGCTTTTGTTTACAAATTGAAAAGTACTAAAATAGTAACCAACAAACAACAACAAAAGCTGACTATAAGCACACTAAAAAAAACTTTAAACATAAATAATTTTGGCATTACATCACAACACATATAAGAAATATAAAAAAAAAATTATAGATATATAGTTTCTTCAACTTACCAAGAATCAAGGCAAAGCATTATAATGGTTAAGATCAGTCCAAGCTTGAATTCCATTGTTCCATTCACTTCCTCCTCCTGTATTAGCATTATTACTAATCACCCCTTCATTATCACCACTGTTACCGAAATACCACTCTGTCTGATTATCTCCTTTTTTCGTCGGAGACGACGGCGATGATGAGTTCACGATCTCAAGATTCCGATAAAGAATAGGTTGTGGCCTCTCGACAACAACAGTTTCATCCTTTGAATTACCAAAAAGCATCGCCATTCTCTGTTGCTGAAGCCTCCAGTGTAAATCTTGGTTTAAACAACTCAAAGTTTCTATCGAAGAAGCTAAGTTTCCGTCAGTTGCTCCGGCGGATGTGAAAGAAGCCGATGATTGGTTATTGTTGTAATCTCCAAAACCCATTAAGGATAAACCGGACCCGACATTAACGGGTGTGTTTTCCCGACCCGAGGAGATCATGGGCCTAAGATCAAGAACTTCTTGGTTATTCAAAAGTTGAAGATCGTTGATTTTGTTGAGAGATAATCCGGCGAGCTGAAAATCCATTGTTGTCGGAGGAGGGAAGAATTTGGAAGAATCTTCCATGATAGAAGAGAAGAATCTCTGATGAGAGGAAGAAGAAGAAGGAATTGTGTTCATAGAGGAATTAGGTTTGATGGATTTTTTGGTTTTCCGACAACCGCCACCGATGGGGACGTTTCTTAAGGCGCCTCCACGTGTCCAGTAACGGCGACAAGATTTGCAGAAGTGACGAGGTTGAGAAAGACTGTAGTTGTTGTAGTAACAGAACTTTGTGTTTGGAGAGTTGCAACGAGGACATTTTAGGGTTTGTTGGTCTTGAGCAGCGGAGGAGGACGGTGGTTTCTTGGTTTGGGATGTACCGGATATCCGGTGATCAGGTTTAGGAACCGGTTTGGGAGAAGGGAGATTGGGATGGGAGGACATGATGATGATGATGATGATGATGATGATGATGATGATGGGGAGAAGAGAAAAAGGGAAAAACGAAGAAGAAACTTTGTTCCTTTTCGATTTCTTGCTTTGAATGTTATAAGTAAAGTTGGAGAGGAGAAAGATATATATATATATATATTGTCGGGTTTATGTTAAAATTGGCTTAATTATATATAGATATGTATTTATTTTAAATGAAGGAAAAGTTTTCTTTTTAATTTCAAAAAGGTGGAGAGAGTTGATTACTTCAAAATAAAAAAGTGTTATCTTAAAAAAATTGTTTTGAAGTACTTTGAATGTATTTGGGGTACTATTTTCTGTATATGTGTTAATAAATTGAAAGAGTGTGTTTATTATATTATAATGAAACAATAACTAATATGTAGAATCATTACAGGGTTTTCTTTTATTTATTTTTTATATTTTTTTCTTGGTGTTCTTTTATTACGTTTGCTTAATTCTTCGTAGAATCTCTCTATAGTTAATGTCTGTATATGGGACTTGTACATATACGTATCTAGGGAGAGATAGAGGCATGAGTGAGAGATAACGGAGACAAAAAGCGAAGATGAGAGAGAGACTTGAAGTGGCAGAAAAAACAGAAGAACATATAAAACTGTGCAATTGATCGGATAGAATTTGTTATGTGTCTTGTTTCTATTGTTGAAGTAACGTTTTTTATATGTGTGAAGTGTGCACTGCACCATCTTTATACGTAGACTATACTTTCTTATATACATGCAGCTATTTACTCATAGCTGTCAAGCTTATGCAACTTTATTAAGGAAACCAAAACTATTGGAACAAAAATATACTAAGCATTAATATTGTTTTCTCTGGTTATATATCTTTTTAAATGATTGCGTTTATGCCAAAATTTTGAATAAAATGGATTGAGTATTAATGTGTACGATGTAGGCACTTCAACGTATAGTAATTTAAACTTTAAAGCAAATTTTGTTAATATACTTTAACGAAAATGATTCGAGAATACGAATCTTGTTATGCTAAGGAAGGAGACAAAGTAAGGCTAGATTAATCATCTGACATCTTTTGCACTCGTTCACAATCTTTTTCCCCCGCTAATACATATAATTAAGTTCTCCATTCAAAATCTAAGAAATTGACATTTGCTGAAGTAAAATGCCATCAAAATCAGATTCAGTTGGCTTTTTTAATCTTTTCTTGTGTGGCCAATACAGACAAGAGTTATATATGAATAATAAATCCAATAAATGGAAAAAGAGGAGATTGTGTTTCGATATGATTGATATATTAAACGTCTCCATCTGTGAAGAAACACGAGAGAACGGAGAAGCTAAAATGGGAAACATGTGAGAGCCTTGAGGAATGGATCTCTCGTGAGACTAAACCGATCATCCACAATTATACAACTTACACCCATTTATTTTTTATTCTTGAATTTTTTTTTAGGGCAATACTATATTAGTGAGTATATTTTAAGCTGTAACTCTAAAAACTATTAATTTCCTATTTCTCATTTTACTGCTGGAAATCCTATAACAATAACGATTTATTGTAATTTGTACATGCCGGTTGGATATAATTATCTTCAGTTTAACATTTTAATTTGCAATACTTGACACTAGAAACGATATAATTTGTAGCATATAAGCATATTATAACTTATATTTCTAAAAAGAAATTTATCCTTAATCCGAAAAAAGCCATATATTTACACTTCAGAATTCTTTTCTAAAATTCCAAACTTGATATATAAAACACTTATACTTCGACACAAACGTGTTTGCGTAAGAAATATAAATCTTATATGTTGGTTTTTATCGTAACCGTTGAGTTTTAGCTCTTCGATCTATACATTTTTATAAATCGAAGATTTGTAAAAATGAAAATTTTCTAAACGAGTGTGATGTCAGTAATGTGTAATTCCTTGTCTGGAAATAAAATCTAACCCGTTGCCAATTTTGGTTCTCGTTTGTAAAAAAAACAAAAAAATTGGCGTTAGATAAACATATTGATATCTCGTACGATGGGCTTTATTCGAACAATATGGGCTTCTATATAGGCCTAGTAATATTTGACGGTCAATTAAATCGATGTAGTTATTAGGATTTACGCTA
The DNA here is from genome assembly GCA_963854855.1 of Nasturtium officinale. Taxonomy (NCBI): domain Eukaryota; kingdom Viridiplantae; phylum Streptophyta; class Magnoliopsida; order Brassicales; family Brassicaceae; genus Nasturtium; species Nasturtium officinale. The sequence continues at coordinate 15,505,795 of OY978502.1, forward strand.
AAACGGCAAAATTCGTATATGATAATAAAGTAAGAAAAAGATTTAAATTTGATATTTAGCCCAAAAAAAGTTGTATATTTCAATTTCCTTTTTCAAGTGTTTATATGTCTTTCGTTTTTTTTCTTCGTTGCCTATTTAGTTGGATATTTGATTTCCTAAAATAAATTAAATTATCCTTTTTCCGAATTTTCTCTTTTAAAATTGATTTGTTTCCTTTTTGTTTTCTTAATGTGTTTGTATATATATTGATATATTAGAAAGGTATTTACATGGATTGATTACTAAAGGATCAATTCAGAAGAAGAAAAGGGGGAAAAAACATCACCCCGAGAAGAAAAAAAAAGTATCCAAAATTCAATCAAACATGAATTTTCGGATTGCTCCAGAAGATGAGGCCGATTTTTCCATGGACAGATGGAGTATCAACGTCAAGTCAGAGAATCAGAAGGTTTCGATATCGAACATATCTCAATGCCACTAGGCGCCAATGGACTACGTGCTTACAACTCTGAACATGATGATATTTTCTATCCTTATTGTGTTAAAGTCGAGCGTTATGCTAGATTTGGACTTCATCGTTACAATATGTCTCATGGGACTAATTTTCAGTTCCAACATCTAGAGAAATTCAACATGACAATGATTTGTCTGGCCATTTATTACATCACGTTGGCAGCTTGTGATCCAACTACCACTTCAACCTTGAATTTTCAGGTTAAAGTTTATGAAAATAGTCGTCACCGTTTGAATTTAACGTGCTATATTGCTAGGCCTCAAGGTACCCTAACAGAGCCCCTCCAACATCATGTTAATGGACCGGTGGATGTATTACTTGATTGGTCGACAGATTTCAATGATACAAACCGATTTAACGAGATGAAAGATTCAGAGTTGGAGTCCAATGATTGGATTCGTCTATATTTGGAACTTGTATTGTGTACCGATGATAACTATATTTCGGAAGACTAACTGGCTCAGTTGCAGATTATCAAAGCGGTGATAGAAACTACCAAAGAAAATAACAATAATATAAATGTTTACATAATGTTTAAGGGTTATCAATGAGGGACACTTTACTTTTAATGGTGATTATGGGTTTTCCACTAGAGAAGAAATACCTAAGAGACATGATATAACTTGCTCACACCCACATCCACGTCTACGCCCACGTTTCTGGCGTGGACCGTGTACCACTGCATCATTTCAGTTGGTTGGACTAATAGTTTAATTGATTTTTTGGATTTGGTGTTATGTGGTTCTATTTTCATTTTATGTTTTTCTAATACAATAAATTAATATGACTGTTAGTAACACAAAATAATGTTCCTTAATTAACTTAAGTAACATACTTAATTACATCGTACCTGCCTTTGCTTCTGCGTAACACTATATTTTTCACAACCTTTAGTGGCTTTAAAAGACAATTTATAAAGATGAAAAAATCAACTTTTCTCAACAAATTAGACTTTTTTTCAATATTACAAACCATTTACATCTCTCTCTCAACTACTACATTAGGTTGATTTGTTTCTTCTCTCTTCTATCACCATTTTTTCCTACCACAACCAAACTCTTTAACACCAAGAACAAAAAAAAAAAAAAAAAAGAAACCTTATCCTCTGTCTCTTATCTTTCTTCTCCTCCTCCTACATTACTCACTCACTCACTCTGACCCTATCTGTTCAGAGCATCACACAATAACCTAAACAACTCCTATATCTTAAAGGTAATTAAATAACGAACTCTTCTTCTCCTTGGTAAACTAGCTTTCTCTCCCTATCTACCTATTACATTCTTCTTTTCTAACTACAACTGCTTCCTAAGGTTATATCATCCAAAGAAAATAAAACAAATCCCTTTCTTCTCTTTCTTTCTTCCTTTACACCCATGGCTAAACGTTCCTAGTACTTCAGGACAGAATCAATGGGCTAAATCCCCAAAAGATTCTATCATTGAGTTTCTTTTGTTTCCACAAATGGCGATTGAACACTATCTGCATCAGAATCAATACCTGATGAACTCCCTCCTGACCCTGAACTCAGTAAATAAGCCTTCAATGTTAGAGATAACACAAGAAAAGGGTAAACTTTGATCAAGGAAAGTTTATGGAAAAGGGTTTAAAGAGACACACCACTAGACGAGGAACTACCACTAGAACTTGAACTTCCCTGAAGTACTACTAGACCCACTACTAGCAGCTGCAACTAATGCAGTACCATCTCTTTCGATCTCTACAAATGGGTAATCTTCAATTGGTATGTCTTCACTAATGTCTACATCCTCGTCCCCTGCATCCCCTTTCCTTGTTCTCTTCTCCGCACTACTCATCTCCGCCACCGAGGTCAAAGAGAGACAAAGGAAGAAATAATAAACTCAAATATTGATTGAAATCACAGAAATCAAAATAATGGTTTTGATAGTGAGTCAATGCTAACTCGCTTACCATGTTTCTAGGTGGAGTTGACACAACCCTTGGCGCTTGATTTTACTAGCCATCTTCTTGTAATTAGTCACGAAACGATCAAGTTCCCATAGAGTCTCGTTGTCAAAAGCTTCTATATCTAGCTCAGTTTCGGGGATTTCAACAACAATATTTTCTTAAAAGACAACAACTACTCAGGACGTTTCTCATTTTCTTCATGGTCATTCCTTTAATCTTCCAAATTGTTACATTCGGTTTACGAAATTTAACGGTATCACATATAATTAGACGCTGAGAAGAAGGAAACACGTGTTTAATTTAAAACCAACTTTGGAAGATTGCTCTTCAATAACCGGCCGACTAGAATCATGGACCGGTTGATTCGCTAGTGTTGATACCTAAGTACCCAACTGTTACATGATACCTGCTATTCTGAGTCCAGTTAAAAACGGGCCATGGATTTATTTTAGCCCAATAGATTTACTTCTAGAGGCCCAAAATACGGAAACAAATCAGCTCCTTCTCCCACTACCACTAGGCACTAGGGAGTGTCTATTTTAATTATAACCAGCTTTCACGAGCAATAAAATAACATTAGTCATCCTAATTTATACTGTATTAAGTTTATTATATAAGTTGACTCTGCCGATAAAATTAAATTGCAAGCTGGCACTAGACATGTAAGAAATTTGGAAGATACGAACTAAATATTAGTTTGATTTGTAGGGTAAAATGAATAGTTTTGGACATGTGAATGTGACTTTGATGATTATTCGTACAAAACCTGTGGTGATAAACAAAATTAAATAAACGATATATCCAAAAATAGACATAATTAACTGAATCTAGCTCGTGTTCTCATAAAGCTCCCCTCCTATGTTGTAATAATTAAATGGCCCCCACTTTTCTATTCGTTTCATTTTTGTAGTTTTAAAATTGGTTTCCTTTGTTTGCAAAGAAATGTAATCGTGTCGAAGTTTGATATTTAATGTCTCGTAAAATAAAAGAATTCATAATATTTTTTTACTAATTTGATATTTTTAATAGTGTATTAGTGGATTTAATGGATTTGAGGTAAATGGCTTTATTCTCACATTCTTTACGATCAATTTGAATAATTTCAAATTATGTTATATCCAAGAGATTGTTATTTAGTAGTGGCTGATAGAATAGCTGGAGAACCTCGTCCACATCTAATATCTTGTTGTGCCGAACTGGTTAAAGTTGCTTCTCGGTGTTATATCGACATTTGGATTGATGAATCCAAAAAGAACAAACAAACAAATCTTTTGCGCGGTATTTTTTCTCTACGATTGAGCATGTCTAGCTAGGCAAATGACAATATCTTGGATACCACTATAGATCTACAAGGGGCGGATCTATGTTACGTTGAGGTGGGGCAAGTGACTCAGGTTAGATTTATAAAATTGTTTTTGAAAAGAAATATTTCTTAAGTTTATATTACTTATTTGGTTGGCATATTTCTAACTAAAATTGTTGTGACTCACGTAAAAAAAAATCTAGTTCCGCCACTACCTATATACGCCGGAGATAGCTTTGATTTCTTTGAACTGCGAGTTCTAAAATATTTTTGCTATGGTTTTTTCTTAATGAAACTAAAGCGATATTTGAACAAATTGACGTACCCTTCTAACTCAAACTCATACTCAATCGGTTATAGTAACCACTTTGGGTTTTAACTAGTGTATAACGATAACTAAAGACCCCAGTCGCAGTTTGATTCATTCTCTGTCGCGCAATTTTTACTAAGTTATGCCTCAATAGTTCAGAATATATGGGAATGATCTTTTGCCTTTCTTTTCACGCAAAGTGCAAAAAAAAAAAACTATATAAAACTTCAGACATAAAATTTAGTTCGCACAAATAATATCATTACACCAGTAGAGTGGACACGAGATAAAACCGGGGGACCCGAGATCGTGTGTATCTGTGAGGGTCTATGCTAAAATCTAAAGTAATGATGCAACACTATGTTTCAAAAAAAAAAAAAATCGACTTTCTGAATAAGCTATACTTGTATGACCAATTAAAAGTCGTTAATAAAACGCCATAACTCCTAGCATGATTGGGAAAGCATGTTGGATGAATAAATATGTAATGAATACGACATGCTGACTATACATGAGCTCTTACTTTAACGTACACTTTATATATGAAACGGAGAATATATCTAACTTTTTATTCATACGCATTCTCGTTACTATATATTAATGAATTTTGTGTGGTTTTTAAAAACGGTTGTATTAATGATTGTATAAATTGAAATTCATTGGGTTTTTAATATAATTGAAATCTCTAACATATCCAGCTCACTTAAGCAAAATGGTGATTGATATAAATTTCAAAAAGACGTGTCTTTAGCAGAGGTAAATATTGCACTCTAATATAGCGTAATTATATAGTTTCCTATTTGAAAATTAAAATGCGGACTTTAATTTTTCCTAGACTTATTTTTACAGCACTAGTTATATACTGGTACATGTTTGATAAGAAATTTTAAAACTATGTTTTAACATACTTCTCTAAAACATTTCTGGATTTTTTTTATTCCTTGTATGGGTGTTAAAGAGTTAACCTAAATCTATAAATGTATATTAATTAAGAATTGTAATTTAACACAGACATCTACAAACGGGGCCAGGACGGGAAATATGTGTCCTTTGTTTGTCAACAATAAGTGTCTTTCACAAGTTTATAATAACATTAATAGGCGAATTAAAAAAATGTGGACAAAGAAAAGCGAAAAGCGGTTTTGATGAGAGAATATTCATAAACTATGGGCTGTCCACCGATTTCGTGCAATGCAAACAAAATCTTGTTACGTACGAAAATTAAAATATTGAGTTCTGAATAAATTAGGAGATTCTCAAATCTCAATCAACTATTTTCTAGCTACAGATTCTCAATTAAGACAACTAATTAGACATTTGCGAACGTTACAATAACTACCAATTCAAGGCTTAAATTTTTATTCTTTGAACAAGTGATAGTGAAGTATTAATTTTCATTTTAGGAAAGAAGTACTCGGTCGTTTGAGGTTAATGATCAATTTTCCTCGGCCATTGGTCTATCTAAACCATTTTCATCTGACCAGTTAAAATAATGTTATATTCTACAGTTGTTAGAAAATTTGATGAATGAACTATTTAACGGCTACCCTCAATATTAGGTTTTACTCGGAATTGTAACCGTTCGGGTTATCTTCTACTTACTAAAAAGAATATTTTTTCCTTCCCAACTAATTTATTTTGTAATAGTTACTAATCAATGAAAATTCCAAAAATAATTTCGAAATTCTTTCATCCACTGTCTATTATAAAAATTCATTTGAAATCTTTAGAAAAGACATCATTGTTCTTCTAAACGAAATTGGTATTAAATAGACCTGGTAGGATTTAAAAAATGATTAGAGGAATTGACATTAATTAGACAATAATATGCTTTCCTGTTGAAGTCAAAATAACTATTCCCAATAATAATAATAAAAAATCAAGAAAAAAACATTTTCTGCATCTGCATCGCATCCCCCGATTCAAGCTTTATTCTCATGAATTCTCTAAATGACACACCATATATTATAAAACAAATAAACTATGGTTATAAACTTTTAAAATTTAGTTTTTGCCAGTAACAAGTATTGTTTTGGCTATTTTACTTAAGCTAACCAGAGTGTTGGGTTTGTTGCACACAATTAAAAAAAAATATGTATTCGCATTTTATTTTGGCGCATACGAAAAAGATGCGTGGTCGTCTGGCAACATGAACACGTGGATGCTTGAAAAAGTGCCACGTATGTTTTGTGTTGGAAAATTTCACGTGGTCTTGGCCCCTTCTCTTTGTCATACATGCATTCACCTTGAGAACCGAATCAAGTCAACCTTTGCTTATTTTACATTCTTTTATTTGTTCTCCAAAGGCTCAAGCTAAGTTTACTTGAGTATTCAATTTTTTTTTTTGGCTCTCGAGTAGAGTTAACTGTTTATGTTTTCCGATTTTTACATTTCTAGTATGAAATATTTTTTAATAAGAAGTTTCAATATGAAGTTTTCAACCTTTGGACTAATGAGATGGCAAACACATAACAATTGGTTTAAAGTAATAAACTATATGCTATTAGCCTTTTCAAACAAATTAAATCCAGGGGTTTGGAATTTTAGCTGTATCAAAGTTTAAACAGATCATCAGCACTCGTTATTAGCTGGAACTACCACTTATTTTACCCTGGCCTCTTCAGATTTAACATTTAAAAGTTAAAAATCTCTCGCTAATACAGTTTTTTTTATTTTAATTAATTTCTTCGTTAATATAGATGTAAAATAAAAACAAATTGTCGTTTAATCTGGCAACCCCCAAACGAATAATCTTGTATCTAGTAAGGGTTTTGACTTATGATTAGAATCCAAAGAGCAATTAATGGAAATAACGAGTACAGAAGAAGACGAAGTTTATAACAAAATTTGAGGAGCAGCTTTTTTGGTTTGTCACGTCATGTGAAGAGGTAGAAGAAAGAGTTGACGAAGAAGAAGAAGAAGATAATGGAGGTCATTTAATTAGGAGAGGGTCATATTACAGTAGGAGACAGTTCACTGAATCTCTATGTAACCCCACAAATTCTCACGCATATCACTGCTTCTGAGAGTTCTGAATACAAACAAGCCTCGATCCATTCCACAGACTTGTCCGTCTCTTCTTCTTCTTCTTCTTCTTCACACTCGAACTTCATAATAACACACATATTTTCATTTCTATTAAAAGCTTTTATATATGCATGTGATATACTCATCATTTGATGATGTGTGCCTATAGAGACACGTGGTATGTTTGGTTTATCTACGTTTTAATTTGACAATGGAATTGCTTCCTGCTTTTTAATGTTTATATTTTCATGTAAAACATTAGTTTTCTAGAATGTTTTATAATAATTTAGTTTTTTTCATAAGATGTATTTGTAATTTTCAAATACATAAGGGTTACCGTTTCACTATTTTTGATTTATGAAAAAGTAATCTCCCACGTTTATGTGTGCAATATTTTGGATAACAAACAATATATATTTTTTATTCTTCTTCTTTTTGACCAACAGATTTAATATACCACAAATAAATATGATTACAAAACCGGAAATCTTTCTTTATGTTAATCTCCAACATATATAAACATGAATATTTTTATTTAAAACGTCTATACGCCATATGTTTCTCTTTAAATATTTTTAGATTTTGAATTTTATTTTAAGTATTGTTTATAATTTCTAATGTATTTGCATTCAAAATTATTACATTTACCTTGTCATTTAATTTAATGAACAATAATTTTTTGTTTAGTTTATTAATGAGGGATAAAGAGATTATTTAAAAAAAAAAGTTAGTGTGCAAAAATCTTAAACTCAATCATAATGAGACAAATTAAGTATAAGTTAATCGTAATTGAAATCTCATTTAGTTAATTATAGTCTTGATCTTAAGCGACATAATAAATTTTCAACTACAACTTATCCGCGCTATAGATTAATAACTTTCATGTTACCTGTCACAAAATGTGAGAACTTTTTTTCGACACTGTGAAAACTTCCTATTGTATATTTTGTTGATGTAATTTTGGACTAGCTAACGATGCTAATTTATAGAGATTCAATTATACTTTCGATTTTCCAATCACCTTTTTATCATTTAAATTAATTAGATATGTATCTAGAGATAATTCATTTTAAAATGACTAATTGAAAAGCCCTAAGTTTCGTAATTTTAAAAAATCAAATACAGTCTATATATGAACTGTATAATTACACTCACACAGATGTATTACAGGATGTATTATATGAATGTGAATGTGTATTATAGATTGAAAGTGAGTGAACTGAAAGGACGAGATAGGCCTTAGACAGTTTGTTTGTTTTCGTGAACATGGAGCTTCTCTTTACCATGTGCTCTCTCTTTCTCTCTCTTCATTATTTTCTTATTTACTCTCAAATTTTTTACGGGTTTATTTATATACGAGCATGGCACTGAAGATGGAGCAAGATGTTCACATGCGAACATAAAAATATGACGCATAAAAATGAAAAAGCTACATTCTAATTTCTAGGTGTATGCATGATTTTCCAAGTAGCTAGATTTGCTTCTGTAAATATAGTTTCTGTATAAATTACACTCTCTTACGGAACTGTCATCGACGATACTATTATAATTTATATAGTATTATATCAATGATAATACTCAAAGCTCCAAAATTTTCGGTGATTACTTTAAAATAATTACCACAAGTAGCCATCAATTATTAATTTTTGACAACAAAAGCGTTAATTAGAACAATATGTAAACGTCATATCAAACGTAAGACAAATGTGGAACATAGGGCAATTATTTATAGGCCTACGCTTGAAATCATGAGATTACTATTCGCAAACAATACCTTGAGTAAGGGTCAAAATGTAATTTTAAAATATAATAGATGGTGGCTATCAAATTAAGGAAAAATCTGCACGCAATTTCGTATTCGCGTATACACATTAGAAAATTACGTACGTTTTTGTGACCAGATTAGAGTAATTTCCTCTCAAAAAAATATGGCAGATGAAAAAAAAAAAAGGAGCAAGAGGGGTAGACAAATGTTCATCTGTTTTCGTCGAGACATGAAATTTGTGGGATTAAAGCTTTCCTGTAAGGAAAGGGAATCAATCAACGTTTATTACTCTGTTTCTCTTTGTTTGTCAACTAGTTCACTCAATCAGTTAGATAAATACATTTTCGTTGATATATATAACAAGGCCATGATCCATGTATGGCACTATATGTGAAAGATAAACACATATTTAATAAATGCAAACAAATAGTTTTTAAATATCGAGATTCTAACTTTGATTGGAAAATGGATAAGAGCAGCAAACACATAGATCTTCATTTAGGCTGAAAATCTGAAAATAATTCATGGTATTTATTTCAGTGGAATAATCTACTATAAATAATATGTGTTTATGTATATCTCGGTTAACATGAGCACTCATAGGTTAAACTACAAAAAAAAAAGTAGCCAAAATAAAAAATACATCGATTCATGTCAAGTCTTTGTAATATATATGTAGAAAAATATATAGTCATCTATTCCTACTTCATAGGTAGAGACTAGAGCAAATGTTTTTTTTTATTATTTGTCACGAGATAACAATAAAAATTGTTATCAAACAAATAAAATCCAAACATTCAAGATGTTAGATAGAGTAATAGAAAATACTAATCACAGATTAAAACGGAAATCTTTATTTTAATCAACAGCTTACTAATATACACACACGCATCTCTGGATTTATATATAAATACGCTTACACTTCATCTTCTTAAATCCACAAACTCACACACTCTCTGTTTTCTCTTCCTTATTAATAGAAAATTGAGAGTTTCAGAGAGAGGGAAAATGGAAATGTCGACTCAAACGAATGTGTTTGAAGAGCTTCTTGTTCCTACAAAGCAAGAAACCACCGACAACAACAGTTACAACATCAACAATTTGAGCTTTAATGGCGGATTTGATCATCATCCATTATTCCCAAATGGATGGAATATTGATTACCTCTGTTTCAACAATGAAGAAGAAGACGAAAATACCCTTTTATATTCTTCTTCTTTCATGGATCTAATCTCTCAACCTCCTCCATTGCTTCTTCACCAACCACCACCGTTACAACCACCATCTCCGCCGTTACCTTCCTCCCCCGCCGCCGCAGCCGCAACATTCGATTACCCTTTTCTTGAGGCGTTGCAAGAGATAATTGACTCTTCTTCCTCTTCACCTCCATCGATCTTTCCAAATGCTCAAGAAGAGAACTTCAAAAATCAGAAGTCGTATCCATCGCCATTGATGGAGTCTGATCAGAGCAAGAGCTTCAGTGTTGGTTACTGTGGAAGAGGAGAGACAAACAAGAAGAAGAGTAAAAAGCTCGAAGGCCAACCTTCTAAGAATCTCATGGCGGAGAGACGCCGGAGAAAACGACTTAACGATCGACTCTCTATGCTCCGATCCATCGTCCCAAAAATCAGTAAGGTAAATTATTAAATCTTAACCTTTTTCTAAATATTTGTAATCAAAATGGTCAAAATCAAAGAAAGATTCGTCCCTTATTAAAGAGTCAGTTAATGCATTAATACATGAGTTTCATAAAGATAATAGCCTTTTTAATCTTCTTGTTCGAAACACTTTTATTAAATCTTAAAATCTAACCCTAGCTACAGTTTTTGTGTTCTTCCAAGATTTTGATTCAAATTATCATAACATAATCGGTCTCACAATAATCAACAAAAGATTCGTCCCTTTTTAACGAGTGATTTAATTATAATAAACTGGTTTTATTAAAAAAAAAATTAGCCTTTTTCATCATTTTAACATCTTGTGTTTGTTTCTTGTTTAAACCTTTTTCAAGGTTATTTAATTATATTTTGTTCTTACTTTTACTTTTATGGGAATCTCAGAAGTCAGAACTGGTTGAAAAGTGGATAAATCATTTAAAACTTCAAAAATAATGATTATACTGGTATGTTTAAAAATCAGATGGACAGGACATCGATATTAGGAGATGCCATAGATTACATGAAGGAGCTTTTAGACAAAATCAACAAATTACAAGTCGAAGAACAAGAACTTGGAAATAGCAACAATTCACATCACTCTAAGCTCTTTGGTGATCTCAAGGATCTTAATACAAACGAACCTCTGGTCAGAAACTCGCCAAAGGTACACAACAACAAAGAGTGGAGATATTTTCATATCAACGCTCTTGTTTCTGGTGTTTCTTACATACTAGCCCCTGTATTTCTGAATTGATATAACATCCCCCGTTTTCTATTTCATAATGCTGATTTTGCTTATGTTCTAAATAGTTTGCAGTAGATCGGAGAGATGATGGTTCTCGGGTTGACATATGTTGTTCGCCGAAACCGGGATTGCTATTATCGACTGTTAATACATTAGAGACTCTAGGCTTGGAGATTGAACAATGTGTTATAAGCTGCTTCAGTGATTTCTCTTTGCAGGCTTCTTGTTCTGAGGTACCATATATACATGCAGATACATCTATTGATATAAATTCAAAGATAATATATATATATATGGTATTTTAATTATAGATTATAACGATAAGATTGATGAGTGTGGGTGTGTTTGTTTTATAGACAGCTGAGCAGAGAAATTTTATCACCTCGGAAGATATAAAGCAAGCATTATTCAGAAACGCTGGTTATGGAGGAAGTTGTTTGTAAGAAGCTTTTATGATGAAGTTAATAAACCAAAATATATATTACTAATTTTTAATAATGCTAGCGCTTATAAACTTGAGATGTTTGTTGTTTAATTCCCTCGCAAGTTTTTTTTTTTTTCTAGGGGAAAACATTATGAGTTGTATAAAAAGAGAAAAGAAAATAAAAAATAGATGTTTTTATTGGAGAATAATTGGAGGTTACTGTACATCCATAAATTTTGTTTTATATGACAACAGTTATATTTTTAAATCAAAAGTACATGATCGAATTAAGATATAATGATTATTTAATGGATTAAATTATTGATTACGAAAAAGTTATACAAGTTTAAGTTATGTTTGCTTTGATGGAATTAATGGTGCAAGAACACTCGATAATTGATTTAGGGTATTGACCAAAGTCTATAGTTAGAAAGATACATCAAATAAAAGAGTATTAATATTTACTCATAATTAAAGCTAATCATAAGAGTGATCGTAGTGCTACTGATCGTGCCTCTGCCGTTAGACGCTTATCATAATTACATGGCACTGTGACAATGTGTCAACAAGTTAATCTTACCGATAAAACAATAAATGAGTCGGACCATATTTATTGTGTCACATACCAAGCCCATATTAAGTCATAGGTTGCTAAATATTGTAGAAGTTTTTCCTGGGTTTATTAATGGAAATATTGTTCGGATTCATTATCGTAAGTGTGAGAACGAGATGGAACTAATCAACCAAGAGATAGTGAATCGGATCTTAGAATTAAGGAGAACGAGATGGAACTAATCAACCAAGAGATAGTGGATCGGATCTTAGAATTAAGGAGGAGCTTGACCAGAATCTAAAATGAAGAGATGGGTTATAAATTAATTGATGTGAGACTCTTAAGTTATCGAGAAGGTTAAGATACAGCAAATCTTCAAGGAATCCGAGCCCAACTCAGATATTTAAAGACTAATAAGGTTTTAGGGGTTCGGCTCTATTTTTCTTTTCCTGTAAAAGATTCAGAAAGAAAGCCCAATAGGCCAGTTAACGAAATCAAATTATTTATAATATATTAGATTTTACAATGTTTCAAGTTAGAACATCTCTTGCTTGGTCCGGACTCGTGAATTCGTAATCAGTACATTAGTGGGCTGTTAAAGAGCTTTTTTTGAAGATTCATATTAAATGAGCTTTATTTTGTAGCCCAATGTATGTTTTCTCGATTACTTTCCCACAACCGGAACAAGATAACTATATAAAGTTTTCAAATGTTTTTTTTAATGTTCAAAATGATTTTTTAAACATCTTCAAATAATTTGGTTTTTTAAAAATATCTGATAATTTTTTGTTTTAAATAATTTGAGTCAATTTGCTAAAATACTTATGTAGTTTATTAATATGTGCCAAAAAAACTTAGGGTAACTTAAGTAATTAAACTGACATTTGCTAAAAAAATTATCATTCCTAAAACGCGAAATCACAACTTTAAATATGTATATAACCATTAATATTAACAATCACTCAAATAACAATTTATCTGTACTATAATACCAAAAAATAGTTATGAATATAATTTACTTAAGTTATACAGTAACACATATTCACCCAAAAAGTTATACATTAACACATTACAATTAAAAAGAATTGCATTCTGGCACAACAACGATTATTAATCTAGTTTCTTTTAAACGGAAAATTATCAACTTATCTGATGAGATGGCAATTCAGAATTAAAATTCAATTTCTTATGACTTTTTACTTTTTGTCTTAAAATAGAATTTTCCCTTGAGTTATTTCATTTATACAAATGGGAACTATAATCATTGGACTAGGGATCATCACAGATAAAGATATGCTTCCAGTAAAGGAAAGTACAAAACAAAATAATATTAATTTTTTTAATTAAGAAAGAACTCCACTTGGGCACTATGAAACAACTTGCCTCGGCAAAACTCAGTATCACACGATGAAAACAAGGCTACAGTATATATAGTCCAGAGACCAAAAAAAATGGACATAAGAGTATATGCAATCCTGATACAAATATATAGTGTCTTGATTTTAATTTTGATTTTTTTTTTCAATTAGTCAATTAAAAAATGACAGGTGTGATTAGAGTGTTTTAAAGAGGTTTTACAGTGTTTAATGTAAAATACTTTATCATTCTCTCTTTTTTCAAGTATCTTATATTTATATTAAAAATATTAGATAAGATACTCAACAAATGACCAATGGACTTGATCTAAAAGGCTAAATTCATTTCACTCGTTTAGCGGTGCATCAGTTTTTCTCATTTAATCAGATAATTATTCCTAATACTATCGCAATGGTTGGAAAATTGAGTAAATATGAATTAAAAAAAATAGTTAAACAAGAACAAGAACAAAGTCTCAATTTACATAAAGCTGTCTTGAAATATCAATTACTATCATATCTTATATTGGTCAGGTCTTACCAAGGATGATCTCAGTTATGCAACTTACAAGGCATATATACACACGCATATACTGTACGCGCGTGTATATTATATAACAGTGTCCAAATCCATGCTTTAACATTATCTACATTTTGGAAACTAATGAGTGATGATGAGTCCTTTTTGAATTTTGATCTAGCTCAACAAGTTGTGTAGCAGCCCTTTCATATTCAGACCTGACAGATATTACAAAGGAAACGTCGAAAAAGAGAGAGACTCTATATGTAGTGGGACAGATCCGGATAGATGATGGCCAGATTTAGTTCCTTTTTCACTATGATATTTCTGAAATAAATTGTAAAGCATTATTCATAAAAATATTTAAAAGTTAGTTTGATCGTAGGTAAACATTTTACATGGATAATACAATTAGTCTCACGCCTAATTATGATTGATAATATATAACCTCCGAGAGGTTTCAGTCCACAAACTAAATAAACTTGCATTATTTAAAGATTTGGATGCTTTTTAATTATTCGTCCAATCCTATTAAAAGATGTTTCTAAGTAAATTGTGGATTTGACTGCAAAAGAAAATCAGATAGTTGGTACTAATCCATACCAACTTAAGAAAAATAATTTCATATACCTAACATTCTACATAGATTTCCACTACAGCCGTTTTTTTTAGACTAAATAATCCCTTTATTCTGAATTAGAATTGAAAACAAGATTTCTTTTATTTTCATTGCAACTAAGCTAGTACTATAAAAAAGATAATAAGAATGTATAAATATTATTGTAATAACTTTTAAAAATAAAAAATGACGTCAGGATAAGAGAAGCAATAGTAGCTGTTCCCCCATGTGACCTTCTTCAATTTCGGGCCCGCTCTTGCCTCGCTTATCATCCGTACGTTTTACATTATACTCCACTTTTCATCATTTATAAATTATTTTATTTTCTTAATATACATTTCGTCAAGCTATTTTGAAGAATATAAATATTGCGTACCAGCTATCTCTGAATATTTTAAAAAGTTAATTATGAAAAATCCATGTCAAAAGGTATTTTGAAACTATTTTATCTTTCCAAATTAAAATAAGTTTTGGAATTTATAAAAAAACAAATTGGCACCTTTTAGTAAATAAGATTTTTTCGGAGTCTACAAGTTTTTAAAGGATTTTATCCCTTTTAAATAGTACGGGATTCTGATTTAAAATAAAATAAATAAGTGTTATTATTTTCACAATAGTTTTAAGAAATTCAACTTATTATACGATCTGAGATTGTCAAGTGGGTATCAGAAAAAACATTATGCATACCATGTTTATCTCAATATGTTTTCTTATGTTATATTAGGAGGTGAAATGCTTTAGATTTTAAAGTTGGTTTTAGTGTTTATTAATTTTTCAGCTAAAAAACAAAAACTAATCAAGAAGATAAAAATGGCATGATCCCTAGGTATCAGCGGCGATTGCGGTGCCCTCACATGCTTTCATATTACTACAGTAATTTAAACAAGGGTTTTTAGGATAGTATATTCTTAACAATAATATATATATATAATATTTAAAAGGTGTACAGCGATAGCTTCAAAAACAAAAATCTGCTCGTAAATTACTTTTGCGTTTTTTTCCCTCCTACATAATAAGTTACATCAGTTAACCAATTTGTATATCACATAAACAAGTGATTTGAATGTACACACAGCAGTAAAACAAAAAAAAATCGTAACCCACGAGTTAATTTGAGCCAAGCCGTGAAAACCTAACATATTTTTGTTAGTTTACCTCGGCTACTGATTGATAAGTTGCTTCCATGTTACTGGTGTGTTCATAAACGGTTTAATATCTTAGAGTAATTTATATAACAATTATTAGTGGATCGATTTTTTAGATATGCGATGTATGAAGAAAAAAAAAAAAGATATGCGATATATTTAAATACCAACAAAATCATTTCCACGAAAAATGGTCGCGGAAGAACCACGAAGCATAGATAACGTCATCAAAGGAATTCGTGTACCGTCAATTTGTACTTTGTAGTGTAGGATGCACTTGAAAGTTGAAACAACACTCTTTATTTTGCATTTTTCGTTTAAAATAATAAACTCTCAAGTCGTTACAAACATTTAATTACTTCTTCTATAAAATGAAATTAATTTATTTCTGAAAATTTTATTGTCGTTGTTTTGTCTTTGTTGTGAGTCGCATTGTAAAATTCGAAACATGAAACGTTTTAAAAAGAGATTTGATTCGAAACTTCGACTTAACTTAATAACCTTTGGTATTTGGTTGCATAATCGATAATTTGTGGACTTGAGCAAAAGGTAAATCTCTGTCGATCAGATTCGTATCGTAGGTAATATGAATTAGAATATTAGGATCAACCAACTGATTTAACGGGACTGAAATTCATTTTCTTAAAGAACAAATCAGAAAATGTAAGAATAGAATAAAATGAAAACAGTGAAATTAGGTCATGAAGTTGATTGTTAAATTGGAGGGGTCCAAGTGGTGGGGATATGATTAGTCACTAGAGCATTTGGTTAAGAAAATTGCTGGTGACGTCAATTTCCGACTGGAAAATTTAGTGCCAAATTTATAAATTAAAGCTTTTATATTTTGGGGTCCCAAATCTTTATTAAGCAGTATGGAATTTCCAATTTTTATTTGCCAAATAACGGAATGGGTATCGTAATTAACGGAGAGCTATTTAACATCTAATTCGTATTTGATCCTTACAATAACCAAATTCTCTATTGGTAGTGGTGGTTAGAGGTCAATTTCAGTAATTCCATAAAACAAACATGTCTTTTTGAGTTTTTTTTTGTTGTAATAGTTTTCAAAGTTCTGGTATTATTATCTCTCTTTTTTAAAACCCTCCCAGAGTTAAACACATACTGGTGGAAAAATAATTTTTGTCTTCTTTGTTCATACACTGTAAATGTAATAATCATATCATCTACATTTCAAAGATGAAAGTTTTTTTTAATGATTAATCACATAGACTTCTTGATACAAACGCACAGAAAATGAAACAATCACTTTTCAATTGCTTTGCAGTTTTTTCTAATATAAAGCATCAATCAAACGTGGTTGTATAAAACACCATTTAAAAATTGGATTATTAAATATAGAAAGATACATGGATTATCATCATAGAAGGATATGTGAAGAAAATTGCAATCTTCATTGGCTATTTCTGGTAACAATTCAAACAATATCGAGATGTCCTAAATTGGGAGTAATATATTATTTTGGTAAAAACAATTATATAGAAAGAAGAAAAAGATAAATTTCTTTATTCCTCGCCTATCAATTCATCGGTAGCCAAAGAAAAACAGAATTGAATCAGGACATCGACATCGACATCGAAAATATCGTCTGACTTAACGTGCCTTGTGTTTTGTTGTTACATCACTAACATAGGTAGTAGCTCAAATCGATGTAGTATCCTAACTATAACAACATAATATCTATGCAAATTTATCCCCTTATTTATATTTTGTAAATTTTATCAATCAAAAAAAAAAAATTACGTAAGCAAATAATTAACCTTGAATTCCATAATTAAATTTCTATTGTGCTTTATTTGCACAAGCAAACCAGTCATTGTTACCAACTGAATACATAAATAAACAATCAGTGAAAAAAAAATGTAAAATTTATGATCCATATGTACATCAAAAAACGAGATATTTCGACAGTTTTTACTTCTTTTTTTGTTTATCTTATACAACTAATTAAATCTAATACAAAGGAGCGGTGAAACGCGGCGGTTTCACAGGTGGCGAGTGCGGTGGACTCTGAACATCGACGGTGAGCTTTTCCTGCCGAGGCGGTGCACAAGGACACGGCAATGCTATGAATTTGGGTGTATTATCTCCAGGCATTAATACTGGTACGCTCATATTCTGGTTTTTCTTCAAATCCTGTTCATAATAATCATTTTTATTAGTTAATTAATCGACTTAATGTCTTTACTTTACGTTTATAAAATAATTACAAGTTTGTTAATGTTATTTTCAGTGGTTCTTTTCAAAATATTTATAAAAAACCTCTGATTATATTATTTACGTTACATTTATCAATTCAACTTTGTGAAAAGGGACAAAAAAAAAGCAATTGAAAACTAAATTAAAATTAACAACTGATTATTTTTTGCATTTTTTGACATCACTCTAATATATTTGCTTACACGTTTTAAAATTGTGGTTTAAATGCGAGATAGGAAATAAAAGCTAACATGTTGGTAAAATTAAATTTCACAGAGGTCCAGAATTTAGAAATTAAATTAAAATTTGAGAAAGGAGAAGAAGAGAGTTACCGGAAAAGAAGGTTTAGGTTTAAACGGATTAGACTCGATATCGGCGGAGGCGGCGGAGGGATGAGCGGAAGCATTGGCCAAAGAGCGGCGGAGAGAACGATGTTTGTCCCAGTGGTAACAACAAGAGAATATTCCGGAGAGGCTGAAAATGATGATGAGAAGCAGAGCTGTGCCGAGAGGGAATCCCAGTGAAGGCCGAGAAGCGTCCATGTGCGGCGGCGAGAAATCTTGAGTGTTCTCCATAAAAAAATTACGGTGGCGATATAATCGACGGCTGAGATTGTAAACTGATGATCTTGTTCTTTCATGTGTTAGAGAGAGAAAGAGTGTTTGGTGAGGACAGGGGACGGGGAAGCAAGAGGAGAATGGGAGCGATTATTTATAAAACAAAATTTTTATTTTTATTTTGATGAGAACAAAATAAATCTAAATATCAAAAATGATTTTTATTTTACAACTGTGAAAAAGCTCTTTCTCAGTACACAAAAAGCAAATATGCTGCTGTACAATAAAGTTGTCCCTTTTCTTTTCGCCGTTGAAATTTTTATTCCCATTAATAAATTATATCAATCAAAGGATGGATTTTTCTTCAAAAATATAAGGATTGTGTTTTTTGACTTTTTTTTAACCGGCTTTATCATTTGACTATGCAGTGACTAAAAAAAAAGTAGTAACTTCTGCTTATATGAAAAAGTAATTTCTTTTTCTGCTGTAAATTAAGTTTTGGTGAGTGAAAATGATTTATCAGCAAACAAATTATCGTATTCCATGATGATAAGTAACAAACATTTACTCTCTCGAGATGTTGATATTAGAATAAAATGTGAGATGCTTATACAAAAATTAATGACATGCACTTCCAAAAATCTAAGATAAAAAATAGAATAACTAGATATTAGCGGGATGGAACAACATAACAACGAAACCATGTTTTCTGATAATCAGTAAAAATGATAAAACGATTAATTATTAGCTCATAGCGAAACAAAAAAAAAAATTTGGTATTTAAAAAAAAAGTTCTTATGTTTGATTTTTTCCTAAAGATTCAATGGTAATTTTTTGATGGAAGTAAACTTAAAGCTTGATTTCAGCATATAATCAAATGATTAATGGCTTAAATGAAATAAATAAAGCTTAAACAATGGGAAAGAGTGGAAAATGTACGTGGAAAGAAGAGAGGGAGGGGACTGCCTGTACGGAGAAGGCGTGGGCTCCAGGCTCCACCATGTTAATCTTTTTAGCCGTTAGCACTAATCTTCATTATAACCCTAATCTTACTCTTATCTACACTAGCTACTCCTAACTTAGTGTAGTTAAGTCCTACCCAACATACTAACTGACGCTTTTCTTGTCTATGTTCTATATGAAGATCTTAGTTTCTCCTCAATAATAAACCCAAAATGAAACAGACCTGTTCCATATTTATGCAAGGATCTCATAATACTCTTTTTGGTTTAATATACAAATCAAGTGGTGTTAGAAAGAGTAACTTTTAGGACAACATGATTGAAACTTATTGTCATTAACGAGAAATAAATATTGCTTTGTTATTTTGTATTCAAGGAATCACGTTGGTTCGTCGACTCCACCGACGAAATTCTATTGGATTTTTCATGAGTTTCACATTTTTTAATAGGAGTTTAGGTGTTTTTTTAATGCTATAGGAAAGTTTATGCTGGTACGTACTAGTATGCTATCTACCAAATCGAAACAATTATCATATGATTTGTCTCTATTCGATCAATTTGTTACATATTAATAGTTATTTGTCCTGATGTTATAAATATACTTAGTTATTTAATTTTATCCACAGTACAATATACGCCGATTAGCATCCACAGTAACGCATACGTATGTGTTAGACAACCTAACCACAAACAAACTTATTTTTAATGCATTTCACTGTTTTATGTTAGTGAAGTTTATTTTTTTCGCACGTGTCATCAGATATCTGAAATATAATTTTAGCTGTTAATATGAACAATTGTTTTGCATTATTTAAATAAATAATAAATAAGAACAAAAATTGAATATAAATTGTGAAACGTAGAGGGAGACAAAAACTGAATAACATATGCTTGGCGATGGATGCTGTTTAATAAAAAAAAGTTTTTTAAAAGCAAAATATCTTAATATCTTACAGATATTTCTCTTATTAAATGGAGATATAAAATACTCTAAAATTATACATAAAAACATATTAAGTATTTTTCAATATTCTTTTTAATCAACAACAAACATAATACTATGAATTGAATATACTAATGATGCAACAATAACAGTAACACAAACCTTATAAATCTGAATATATCTTAATTATCATATATATTGCCAAATTTTTAAATCAATTAAGCATTTAATATATTTTCATATTTCGTATAATAAATCGAAACTACGTTTTTTTTCCTTTTTGAACAACGCTCTCTATAAAGACGAAAATATATGGCCATGTGCATTGATTATGTGTTGGCGCGTGTTAGCAGGCAACCCCGGATTGAAACGACTGGAAGAGAAGTTGAATACACGTTGATCGTACGTACGTCACTCAGTTTTTGAATTCGTAAGTTTTTTTCTTTCTTTTTAATAATCATAAAGGTATTTTCAGTTTAAGAAGAACAAAAAAGGTTGTACTAACATTTATATTTTTGATAGAAGTTGTTGAACATCAAAACAGATAATGTGGAATCGACGAATTGTGTTTGGTTCCTACGCCGTCCCAAGACAATTAGTCCCCACTTACACCCTAACATGTCTCCTTCACAAATCTACGCTCTCTTCATTTTCGGCTTTAAGTCTCTCGTCACCAATTTTATTTACTTTTCTTTTGAAAATTTGCAACAAAATATTTTGATTCTTTTTTCTTTTCATATGCATTCATTTTGATTGAATACGATAGACAATATTTAACTGTGGTAATCAAGAGATGACATCTAATAATCCGTGGATTATCCAATTTGTCGCTATTACATAAAATTCGGAATACAAAAGTAAATGCCACAAAAGAATTTTTTTTTTACGCATCCGACAATACACATAATTATAAATAGGTTAAATATTTTAAACAGCAAAAAGGCCAAAAGTTGTAATATATCGAAAACAACTCAAAATTTTCTGGATGACTATGAAACATATTTACGTCAAAAGTTTGGGACTTTCGCCGACAGTGCGTATCAACTTTTTTCTTTATTTAATTTTTCAGTTTAATTAGAAAATGGGTTTTGACACTTTCATAAGAAATAAATAAAATGTTGTCAAATAGAGAAAACCCATACGACTCAAAACTACCACGCTCGATTTGAAATTACGAAAATGGACCTGAACGTTTTCGGGTTTGGACCTTTGGCCTTTTGAGCTCCTAAGGGACAAATGTTGGTCCATAGAATTTACGACTTCACAACTGAAAGTACAGAAATCGATGATAAGACTGATCTGGGAATAGTTTGTTTTCTATTTTTTTTAAAGTACAAACGTAACATGTTTGATCGTTGAAGATACCAGGAAAATGATATAATATTATATAACAAAACTTAAAACTCGTCACATGGGACAGTATCAGTAGTAACCCATAGACTAAAAAGTCAAAGTCGCGTAAGATTTTACGGCTGCTTTAAAATCTTTTGGAAAACTTTTCAAAACGAGTAGCTGCCGTGTGGAACTCGAATTTGACTCTTACTAAAAATTCTGATTTATAATTTTTAGTATAGCTGTATATTGTTTTTGAAGATTTAAATATAAATAATGCCAAAATCAGTATCTATAAATATTTATTTATTCATTGTTTTCTGTCTATATGACTATCTGTTGTTCATTTTTAGGAGATTTAGAATTTCATAAAGACGTAAGTATCCACCACGCACGTCGTTTGATATTACTGCGACATTGACTTGTAAAGATATAAGTAACTAACATAAACTGATTGCAGTTTACGCAGCAATCCACTTTCGACTATTATATTGATTTTAACCTAAACGGATTCTTTGCTATTTCGAATTTATTTATCTGACACTTGAGTCTACACTTTCTACTTAAATTATATATTTCCAAATTCATGTCTTTCGGATTAGGCTGACAAAAAAAACAATTACACCTCAATGGCGTTTTGTTGGTGTATTTTGGCAAACACTTGTCAATTACTCAACAAATAAACGAAAACTGTATTTTCCCGCTCATAATCGTTAGAAACTAAATATAAATCTGTACCTTGCATTGCTTCCAAAGTTCAATGGTTAACTTCTCTTATATCTGAGCTTGGATTCACTTTGGTCATATAGTGCAATAACGTAGAAGCTTATCTGTGTATCAATCATGAATACATGGATGAAGCATGGGCTTAGGATGGGTTCCAGCTGAGTTAGCTACGGATGAGCTGTTTGTCAGACTGAGACGGGTAAGAGACACCGAAGAAACCAAGGACATGTTTTTAATCGTTCAGTTGTTTCAATGAGAAATATCCTCATCCACAATAAGAACACATGTTTTTGTAAAAATTATTACGTTAACTATTAGATTATGGGCTTCCAACTCAAAACCAATTGGTTATGAGTGGATTGGCCTATATCCTTTATATATTAATCAATATCTCTTCCAGCATCCGATGTGGGATATTTATCCCTAATACGCCCCCTCGAGATGATGGTTCCTTTATACCAGAAATCTCGGTAATTCGGGCAAGGATTAGTGGACCAACTATTGGGTCAGATCGCTTATGGATCGGGCTGGACATGTGTGGATTGGGCTCTGATACCATAGATTATGAGCTTCCAACTCAAAACCAATTGGCTATGAGTGGATTGGCCTATATCATTTATATATTAATCAAGATCCTTTCCAGCATCCGATGTGGGATATTTATCCCTAATAGTAACAACATGAAAACAATTATCTATAAAATTTATAAGGTTTCTTAGTAAAACAATAAAATTATATATGTACTTGAGTTTCCCTATGAAACTATAATGAAAGGTATCTTAATCTTTCACTAGATGATTCTTTTCATTTTTTGTTTGAAGAAGAATTGATAACTCAATAACGAATTACATCTAAAACGATCCTTTTTAAAGGCAAACATAATTTGTATTAGTTATGGAGAACAAAAATAATTCTGATACTTAGTTAACTAATTTAGTGGATAAATATAATTACAATAAAAACATTATTTGGTACTCTATATATACCTAACAAATGTGTTGCTCCATTAAAATTTATTGAGACATGTATCACTAGTAACTCTTCAAATACTGTATGTTCACTTATACAAATATTTAAAATGGAAATATTTTCCGTCTAATAGTGATGATCTTCACAAATATTTGACAATCTCCTTCGAAAATAACATTGGTAAAACCTTTGAACCGATTAATTTATAGAACATTTAATAAAGATGTGCTTTCATCAAGTGGTGAGGATGTTGGACCTAAATGAGTTGCATCCCAAATTTTAATAATTCCATCACTATCACTTATCAATATTAACCACTATTATTTTGGTGTATCCTATGATTATATGAAACATCGCAACTACATTTTTACCAACCTACCTAAGATCTGATCTATGATTTTTTTGTATTACTAATATTTTGGACCGATTTTGATGATTAATCCATTTATTAACTTTTAAGTTTGCAAGTGATCTATCAATCTTTGGATACACTAATTTCTTGTTAAAAATAATTTTTTTTTTCCAAATTCTCCATAAAAATCAAAAAGTTAACAACTTTGTGTCTAACAATGATCAATTTGCTAATATGGGTCTTGAATTGACACCGCCATTTCTTTCTAGGGTCAATGAGTATGTATCCACTAAACCTTACACTTTTCGAATCACAACTTGTGTGCTTGCTTTATATCAAGAAAAAAATTCCACAAAATGTTTTTTAAACCATTATAATTATTAGTATTTTATAAAATTAACTACATATTATCTACTAATTACGATCTCGATGGGTATGCAGCATGCTGGGTTTATTTTGTGAGAGACGCATATCCTTCTTTTTTTCTTTTTCTCTGTCTCTCTCTTTTTATTTTTTGTTGGTCAGGCTTCTTCTCTCCAATCTAATCAAAGATACAATTGGCGATTTCTTGATTTGGTGACATCAATTCTAGAAACAAAAAGATTTGGTATACACAGAAATCGATTTAATATGCATATATAGCGTATATTTTGTAGAAAAATCCAAACCTGTTACACAAGATGTATGGGACCATGTTGATGTAGACTTCGACCTAAAGCGATAGCCGATAGGTACTAATACACAAGTGTTACTGTTATTTAATAAATAAAAATCGTCTTCTATTTTCTTAAATATTAAATTCATTAACATCTGGATATATCTTTAATTTTAAATATTATCTTATGTAATCATTTTATTATCAGTTATGAAATGTCAAAATTAGGGGGGGGGGGGTTTATGTGAAAACTCGAAGGTGTATTTGATTTTGGTCAAATCTATTTTAGTATCCCTCTCGTGTAGTTCACGCCTTGTTACAGTGTTAATTAGTCATATACGAATTCCTTAATTAACTATGTTGTACGTGAAAATCCGGTCTAATAGCTCATCGTTTGACCGTATATAAAACTATAGAACAGAACAATTTCACAATAATTAATTAGTCGTTTGCGTATATATTATTATAATAATTATTATTTTGGGTGAAGAGTCGTTTTGAGTATAAATATACATATATTAGAAAGATATCGAATAAGACGGGCATACAAAAAAACTATAAACATTGGCAGCAACATCTACACTCTAACGAAGATATAAATATCGTTTACTTATGTTTACGATAGTTGTTTTTTGGGGTCAAATACATTGACGATGGTTCAAACTTCAAAGTCAAATCCTCAAACGGTCGTTTAAGTATACTAAATTAATGGGCCCAGACCTACAAAGAGGAAATGAATTACGGGCCTATGTTGTAAATTACAAATAATGAATTGAAGCCCCATAATGGATGTATTTAGTATTATTGTGTGCAAGTCTGGGCCCAAGTAACAGTCTGATATGTCTTGTCTTGTCTTGGCTTCACTCTGATTATTAATTAATTTAATACAAAATAGTTAACTTACTAACTGTAGTGCATCATCATTAATCAAAGACTCATAAAATAAGCGTGAAGGACCAAAGCACTGTGGGTCCCATTGTCTTGTCTCAACCCGCATAATTTGTACTCACAAATTCGCAATGCTAATCTGATCGACTGTTTACTTTTGCAATTTGTTTTCATCCTTTGTAATAGTTATCTGTATTAGGAGTATTACTGTTTCTTTGCTAACCACTGTTTAATTAGCCACATCTTTTAAGTACTCGTAATTTTAAATATTTTGCGTGAATTCCGATTTAAATTTTTTGACTTGAATATATGTTATATAATTGTAAAAGCAGAAAACCTTATTATGGAAAGTACATACCTTTTTCACAAATTGTTTGAAAAAGTATATTTAGAATTATAGATTTCATAAGTTTGATGATATCTGTAGTAATTTATCACCTTCATTATATTTTAGTGGTTGAATAAAACATGTGAAAGAATAATTGCAAAACTTATGAAGGAGGTAAAGAAAACGCCGAATTGTTTTGGACGGTGCATAAGTTAATTTATTGATTTTTACCCGTCGTGCATAAATTTTTAGACTTTTTATTGGGTTATGTTAATCGCCTTTTTAATCTTTTGGAAATAAATAAACTATAAAAGAGAGGGTAAATTAGATAACGTGTTTATCAAAAAAAAAAAAAGGAAAAAAAAAGGAGAAGAAAGATAACGTGAGTGGTACGGAAGAGTGATGATTAAAAAGAGTCAGAGAAGGTCATGATGAACGGACACAGGCCTCCTACCATCAAATCCAACGGTCAGATATTGTGCTTCCCATGCGTGTTCAATCCCATTTCACTCTCTGTTATGATTATGCTTCCTTCCCTATAGAATTAATCTTCTCGGTAACAAATTTTACTTTGATATGCAATTGACTTGTTTACTAGACTACTACCAATAAATTTACTTTTATCCTTTTATATGTTTAAAATGTTGATTTTAATATAGCACATTTCGAATTCGCACATATTTAATCTATAAAATCGTTTCCACCATAAAAAGTTGGAATCTAAACAATAGCACCCAAAATGCAGTTTAGAAAAGAGTTATTTTGTTTTAAATCTTAAAATAATTACTGAACTAATAAATTCGTACTTTCTCTCACTTTTGTAGAACTGTAGAATGGGTTAGCGATATTAAAGAAAACTAAAAATGATGTTTTAACGATATTAAAGAATTTTCGGTTAAAACTTAAATAACCATGTAAAAACTTATATGCTTTTAAAATATTGACTAGTTTATTTACAAGTGCAATTGCACCAAAAACTAATAACAAAAGTTTAGCACGTAACAGTATAAAATTAATCTACAAAACTTTCAATTCAAAATTAATTAGAGTAAATTGATTTATATCTTATATATATTATATATTGGATGTGAAATTTTAAGACAATATTTCATGATAATATTTCTTATTATCACATCTTAAAAGAATTTCACTTTGTAATCGATACTAAAAATATTTGTGGCCACCAACTTATATCATCTAATCTAATGAAATTCCAATACTATGTTAAGTTTTATAGTATTCAAACTCAAAATCAATTAACAATTATATATTAATATTATCCCTTTATATATCCAATATAAAATCCTAACCTTTATTATTAAAAGTATTTATACTATTCGGTATATACCGTTCATCAATTGTATTGTTTTTTTTGGTAGTAATCATCAATTGTAAATTGTATCTAGAGGACTAATGAACCAAAAAAGGTAAAGAAATACAAAACCAAAGATGAAAATTTAGGTTTAGGGTACTAAGTACTAACGAACAATGGTTTGTTGGGCCCATCCGGTTGGGGCAATATACATATGTAAAAAAGGGAGTATATGGAAATGCAATAATGAAAGTAAAAGAAATTAGGAGGGTGGCGGAATTTAATTAAAGAAATGATTAAGAAAGATTAAGAAGTTAATTAAAAAAAAAAAAAAGTGGAGAGAGAGTGAAGAAAGTGGAGGAGGTTAGATGTCCCATTCACCCCCCGGCAAACCGACTTGGAATGCCGCTTTCTTGTCCCCTCTCACTCCTCTTTTTCTCTCATTTTATTTACTATTTTGCCCTTTCATTCTTTAATGACGTAATTAGCATTATGAGGGTATTAATGGTCATTAAAGACAAAGGTTATAATCGGAATTTAATGTTTACAGACAACCATCCCCTTTCGAGTGGAGCCAGAAAGTGGAAAATTAAACAATCCGACTCCCGAAAACATATCAACGGTTCAAATCCGTTGATAGAGATCGGACGATCCAGGTTACCCAACATGATCCAATCGGAACCGTGGGATGAGTATCCATCATAAAAGAAACCGTCAACATAAATGCGCAACTTACTCCACTTATTTCCTATTCTGCCACTCTATTTTATTTTATTTTAATAATTAATAATTTGATATCGGCTACGAGTTTCGTTGCTGGGTGATGATAATTAAGCTTTTGTTTGTGCTTTAATGGAAGGACCTTGACACATCTCTCTCTCTCTATTTGCTCTTCTTCATCTTCTTCTACAGTTGGTTAATTATTCTCTTTCTCTTCTAATTTCTGACTCTTCATTCGATCGTTTTCTTCATTGTGAGCTTCCATTTTCATCTACGATTTGTGTTTTTTTTTTCTCTTGAGGTAACCATTTCTTCTCTGTTCGTTTTCGCTGGTGTTTGTGTATGAATATATGGTTAAGTAGTAACTAGATCTACGAGCTATTGAGTTTACTCTTCGATATTTTTACTCTTTTTGAGGTTATTTTTCTATGGCGAATTATTGTTTCTGTTAGGCTAGCTGTGTGTTGATAGAAATCATGCAAGGTGAAGAAAATCTGAGATCAGCTTTGAAAAATGTATAGTACTTGTTTATTTTTTCGTCTGACCTTGAGTTGACTTCGTCTGGTTTTGGCTGATTTAGGAAATCAAACCTAATTGAAATTGGATTTCTATTGTTGGTTTATTATGGTTATGTGAATTTAATGTTTTAGCGGTTTTGCAGTTGAAGAAACCTTCCAATGTCTCTAGAAGAGGAGCTACAGAGCAATGTCTCTGTGGCAAGTTCTTCACCAACTAGCCATTGCATCTCCAGGAACACATCAGGAGCACTTAAGGAGCATAACTATTTAGGTCTCTCTGATTGTTCTTCTGTTGGTAGCTCCACTCTCTCAGGCCCTGCCGAAGATGACAAAGCTTCTATCAGCTTGAAGGCTACAGAACTGACACTTGGTCTTCCTGGATCACAATCTCCTGTGAGAGATACAGATCTTAACTTACTGACACCTGTGAAGCTTGATGAGAAGCCATTCTTTCCTTTGCTTCCTACTAAAGATGAGATGTCCTCTTCCTCGCCAAGAAACATCGGTTCAGGAAACAAAAGAGGCTTCTCTGACACAATGGATCAGTTTTCTGAAGCTAAAAGCTCTGTGTATACTGAGAAGAACTGGATGTTTCCTGGAGCTGCAGTCACACAATCTGTAACAAAGAAGGATGTGCCACAGAACATACCCAAAGGACAGTCCAGCACTACAAACAATAGCTCTAGTCCACCTGCAGCCAAGTATGACCAGAAGATAGGATCATTCACCAGATTTTGATATGAATTAGTTTCATCAGCTAACTGCTATTTTTTGGATTCTGGGATTTGCAGGGCACAAATTGTTGGTTGGCCTCCTGTGAGATCCTACAGGAAGAACACATTGGCCTCCACTTGTAAGAACAGTGATGAAGTTGATGGAAGGCCAGGTTCTGGTGCCCTCTTCGTGAAGGTCAGTATGGATGGTGCGCCTTATTTGAGGAAAGTTGACCTCAGGAGCTACACTAACTACGGGGAGCTTTCTTCAGCCTTGGAGAAAATGTTCACAACTTTCACTCTCGGTGAGATGTTTCTGTGATAGCTATTGATGTTTTTGCAAACCTATTTCTGTTGGTGGATTAATGAATATATGCATTCAAAGTGGTTAACCTGCACGGTTTATTTGATGTTAGGTCAATGTGGATCAAATGGAGGTACTGGGAAGGATATGCTTAGTGAGACCAAACTCAAGGATCTTTTGAATGGAAAAGACTATGTACTCACTTATGAGGATAAAGATGGGGATTGGATGCTAGTGGGAGATGTACCATGGGAGTAAGTTTCCTTTCTTATTTTGAAAACTTGTTAGAAGCTTTAGAATCAAATCTAACATACAATAAAATATTAAATTGTGATTTGAAGAAGTGTTCATCAGTGATATGATATCTGATCCAATGTGTATTACAGGATGTTTATTGATGTTTGTAAGAAGCTGAAGATAATGAAAGGCTGTGATGCCATTGGGTTAGGTAAGTTTTATCATCTTCTCAGATCCTATGATACATACAACCCAAACTACATTTTAATCTTCTTTCTATAATTCATTCTCAATATCCATTACAAGTGAGCATGATGAAATTAGTGGTCTGTTAATGTTAAGGATTTAGAATTTGTTCCATGTCATGTTTGATCGTTTGTTTTCTTTTGGGAGTTTGGTCTGGTCTTTGATTTTGAAGTATCTGATTATTGAATGTGATGTTTGCAGCTGCAGCACCCAGAGCAATGGAAAAATCGAAGATGAGAGCTTAAAGATGGAACACGACAGAAGCTTTCGTAATTATACAAAATATATGCGATTAAGATGATCCCTTTTGGTGGTGTTTAAAATTTTTCAAAACATCTACATCTTTAGTTTCTGAGATTAAAAAAAAATATATGAAGAAGACAGACTCGGTTTCTAAGAAAATGAAGAAGAATGAAAATGATCTATTTTTGTTGTTTATTGGGTTAATGAAGACAAACTCGTTTATGTTTGGTTTGATTTGGATGTGCTGTTGACTTTTTACGTTGAGATATTTGATGTAATGTTCGTTATTCTCCTTTTTTTTTCCTCACCCCTTTACTTATTTTTCTCTTTGTTTCCCCCTTTTCCGGTTTTGTTAAATTTACTGAGGGAGGTAAATTTTAATCCAAACTAAATTTGGACCAATAAAATTGTATTTTTTTTGGTCCGGTTTGGTTTGATTCCAAAACCTACAAATAAATATAATATAAAATTGTATTTTGGTACGGTTTGGATCAATAAATTAAATTTACCTAAAATGATTATATATAAGATTGGAAATAAGCTAAATTCGGTTTTACTTCGAATTCTTAGACCAATTAGTTAAACCAGTTCGTTTATAAGCAAAGTTCGGTTTGGTTTTCGTTTAAACTTTCTGTTTTTACAGTTCAGGTTTTTGTTAAGGTTGGTTTGCTACGATTCGTATAGAACATTTATTTTCAGTAGCATGTGAGTTGTAAAGAAAGGGATATTGTAAATTAAACCTTCATATATTGTTTCTTCCATCAACTGTGAAATTTTATAAAATTTAAATTAATCATAGGGGTTGTTTTTTTTTGCAAAGCAGTCTTAAATCTAAGTCACTACTTAAATCATTGAGATGGGTTATTGAACTGTAAGACATGGAAGCGTTAAACAATAACACATACTTTAGTCCAATTTACCGGCAAAAGCCATGGATATAACATATAGTCAAGTACCCTTCAAATTTGTTTATGCATCTCTCTAAATCTTTTCTAGTAGTCAAAGTGTCTAACATTAAAATTTTATCTACAAAGTCTAATCTATAGACTTCATATAAATAACTGCCTATAACTCTGCGTTAATTAAATCAGTTTGATTGAAATCCGTAAACCAACATGAATAATCCAGGTCGAAGAACAAAAAGCTATGAGACAAAATAAACAAGAAGAAAGGTGATGATTACCCTCGCATGAATGTGTTTACACTCGTAAAAAAAAAATATCTCTAAATGAAGGTATCATAAATATCAACTAATCAGCTTCTAATTCACTGAAATTATATATTTTAACAATATCGAATAATATCGTCTCAGAGAAAGATCGTGAAAGATACATGAACATGGACTCTATATATATAATAATCTCTCGTTCAACAGACGTTTTTTTGTTCTGTCTTAAAGGTGGAAACATAGTGCGTCCTTGGCTTTGGCAATGGAGGTTTGATTATAAATTATTGTTCAAAACAAATGATTTATAAGATATCATTTATTGCTCATTTTAATAATTTCATTTAGCGTTGACAAAACAATATGATTAAACCCCACCCGAAATGGCCAAATGAAAGTTTATTTAAGTATCCATTTTTCAAAGAGGCATTAATCAATCAATTCCAAAGCATATATTCGATCGAGATAATTAAATACATCTATACTCGTCATAATTTAAAAGAACCTACGGGTCGAATTTAAATCAGTCTTGTTACTTTATCCAAACAATTGATGTATGTGTGATTCTTGTTAGCTTCACGTGAACTTAATAGTATGCACATAAGCAACAATCATTGGTCGTGGATCTCATTTACTCCGTTTCGTTTTGATGCACTTATTTCGTATGGGACATACGCTATGGTATGTTTGAGAAAATTCTATGTATTTATATGTAAGCTGATATATCATATTTGTATTCATTATTTCTAAAATTAATTACGAAATAGACTTAGGGAATGACATGTCAATATTGTCTCAAAAAGATAGGAGTTGAATTATGCTTCGCAACGACGGAACGTGGCGTTACCTTTAACACTCATCTATGGTTGTTGGTTCCAAAACTTAACACTTTAAAAAACGGTATACCCATAAATTATTAGTAAATGGTAATTGGTAAATGTAAACAAATAACACGTCCTTGTGATTTCAATTTGATTATCTCAGTTTCACGCACAATAATAATGTGTATATGTGTTTGATTTGCCGAAATTCAAAAATCATGTAATTTTAGGTAAACTTTAGAACTGAATCTTAGAATTGAGTAGTTTGCATGGAGTTGGATTCGAGTCTTCTTCGAAATATATCAAATCAAATGATTAGGGATTAGTTAAAAAATCATATAACAGAAGGTTGATAAAATGTACATACGATTTATGAGAATGAATGTGTATTTTGAAATGGTAGACCTTCAACAACTCACCTAATTGATGGTATCCATAGATTTCTTATCAGTTATCAAATCATGTGAGGTCATGAGCATATGGACAAAATAGTATCAACATTATTATTGTTAATTTGGTTTTATTTTCTTTTTCTTTTTAAGGTTTGATTAGCAATTTTGTCCAGGTATACCAATAATGTACATTTGTGTTTGTGTAGGACATTAAAAGATTTCACACATTTTTCGAATTAATGGGTGTAAAAGTTTTTAAACGTTAAATCAAATCTAATTAAACTAAATTAACAAAATATATTTTTAAGAAAATATATGGTTAATCAATAATTCCCGCACGAAGTCATGTGGTGTCCCTACTATGGCACCAAACAATTTGCAAATGCTTAATTACAATTATAATGTAGCATCCCTTAATACATGCAATCCTTTACTTTTCGTAAAAAAAAAAACAAATGTTTTGAGGAGTATTTTGTTGTCTTAGGATGCTTGAAATGGTTTTGCATATTAACAAAAGTGCTAAATACGTCGTCTCCACATTCTTCCATTATATCATTGACATCCTCTTGTGAGTGCGGCCACTTTACTATATGGTGCCAATTCTAGTTTTAAAACTATCGCATACTTGTTTGTAGCTTGCGAGGCACACCTGACGCCACCAAGCACTTTATATTTTGCCTAAGTTTGATCGTAGCTAGCTACTCGCATCTCTTTTAATTCAAAAATCATTTTCATGAAATACACTATTGTAAACGAGGAAACTTTCCTTTTTCTAAACTTGAAACTAATGTAAAGAAAAAAAGAAAAAAAAACCATAAGTTTTATATGAGAAACTAAGCCCTTTATATCCCTTAACCGGCCGATAGAATAAAAGGTTCTCAAAATATTGTAAGAATAAAAGAACTATATAAATCAAAATAAAAGAAAAAGCACTAATTTTGCAATAGCAAGAATTCAAATTTGCTGGACCAGTCTAATCTTTATGTCATATCATTAGCTCTTGTCGTCGCCTTGTAATAATATTACTTGGATCCTTCGAAATGTCAAAAAAAAGTTTAAATTATTATGGTAGCAAATAAATGAAAATATGCAGTTCGACCTTTCTCCATCAAAGATCTTTAACTTTTCATGTATCATTCCAAACCCAAAAACGTAAGTTAAACTCATCCTCCAGTCAGCAAATAAGTAAAAGAATATCCAAAAGAAGATAACTACCAATACCATATTATCTATAAATCTCAATTAACTTATAAAGTAAACTCGAAATGGAAGTAGGAGTAATGTGGAAACATACTGGACTACACAGACACTATCTCTACGACTAAAACATGCTTACCCGTTTATTGCTCGAACTCTAACGCCACGTGCCACATGCTTGACTTTCACTCTATCATAATCTGCATTTCGAAGAATTTGACAATTCTGATTTAATTTAAAAAATCGAGCTACATTGTGGGAAGGTTAAAGAGGAATCCAAATTCAACAATCAAATTGTTAAATAATTTTAGAAAAGAAAGAATTACTTGCAAATGGGAAAACAAAGATCTCCGCGTATTTAGTAAAATGAAATCTCGTATACATATGGTCAGTCACAGCGTTGGCTTTTTGGTTTATCAATCATCCCAATGAGACATTTATGAGTTATGAAGAATAGATTATAGTGAGAAAAAGAACAATTTGACCTTAAAATAAAATAAAATAGAAGGGGACGTAACGAATCAGTGATTCAGCGACGATTTTCTTCGAGGCGAAAGAAGAATTATGAAAGATTTACATGTAAATGGAAACAAAAGCCATTTCAGACGCATAAAGTCACATTTTTTACCTTTTGATAATGCTACATACATTAAATAAAAAACAAATGATTTAAAAGTGTACAGTATATACTATATAGAAATCTCTCTCTCTCTCTCCAGTCTTTATCTTATTTAATTTCTCCATCTTCCTTATGAACTATGCCCAAAGTCCTTCGTCTTCTCTATAATTATTAGTTGGAGAAATAAGAAGAAAGAAAATAAAAAGTTAGCTTTTTTCTCAGTACTGGAAATGGTGTTTGGTTGGAGAAAAGCGTTTTGCACTTCTGTTTCAAGTAATCAAGGCAAACCTCAACAATCATCATCTTCTTCTTCTTCTTCTTCACACACTGATCCTCCAATTCCCACACCAAGATTCCGATCAAAGTTCAGTTTTTTATCCAACCCTTCAACTCCCCGTCTCCGATCTCGCGATGGTGGCGGCGGCGGTGGAATTGGTTGCCGCTCAGCTGCTTCAACCGCAGCTGCAATCCCATCTCTTCCAACTAGCCCCAAACTCCATTGTAGGACTACGAGCAATGCTACTCCAAGAAACAGTAACAGTTCAAGTCCTAAGTTTTTCTCTAATCCTTCTTCTCCTAAATCATTTTCTTCTTCTTCCTCTTCTCACGGCGACGTTTCTCTCCTCCGTGCTACGCTTCTTCTCAACAA
Organism: Nasturtium officinale; assembly: GCA_963854855.1. NCBI lineage: Eukaryota > Viridiplantae > Streptophyta > Magnoliopsida > Brassicales > Brassicaceae > Nasturtium > Nasturtium officinale. The sequence continues at coordinate 15,540,724 of OY978502.1, forward strand.
GGTAAAATTTAAGCTTTATTTAGTCACTTCTTAATTTGAAGTTTAGAGTTAATTAATCTAAAAATAAATCTAAAGTCTCAGTTTTGTTTTTGGGATGCAGAGTAATAGTAGCAGATGTGGGATTTGTTTACAGAGAATGGATTCCGTTCAGAGCAATTCGACGGCGATTTTCACGGCGGAGTGTTCACATTCCTTTCACTTCTCTTGCGCCGTTAGAGTAGAAGACAAACGTTGTCCGTTTTGTTCCGCCGCGTGGATTCAAGCGCCCAAGATAGATTCACCGTTTGTGACTATCGGATCCGACCTGAATAGACGACCGGAGATTCGAGAAATCAAGACGGGGAAATCACTGAGAGTTTATAACGACGATGAGCCGTTAGCTTATTCGCCGGTTTCTCTTGCTCAGATCAACACTATACCGGAGTCAGACGAAAACGACGACGTTGAATATGACGATGAATTCCCCGGATTCTTCACTGATTCTTCGATTACGTCTGCTTTCAGTGATCCTATTTCTTTAATTTCCGGGAATCTGGAGGTTAGATTGCAACCGGAATCCGCCGTTGTGGAAACCGGGAAAAGGAAAGAGACTCACGTCGTCGTTATGAAATTGAAGGCGTCTCAGTCGTCATCGTCGATCACGGATTCGGTTATGGCGCATAGACCGTCGATAGATCTGGTAACGGTTCTCGATTTGAGCAACGGCAGAGCTAATTTGCAAACTGTTAAGCACGCGATGAGATTAGTGATCTCTCTTCTCCGGGAAATGGATCGGCTATCGATCGTCGTTTTCTCGACGGGATCAAAACGATTGATGCCCTTACGGCGGATGACGGCGAAAGGAAGACGATCGGCGCGAAGGATGGTTGATGCACTTGGCGGAATTGAAACAACCGGCGGCGTTGGAATGAGCGTTAATGACGCGTTGAAGAAAGCCGTTAAAGTCGTTGAAGATCGTCGGGAGAGGAACCCATCGGCGAGCATTTTTGTTGTATCGGATGGTCAGGATCAACCGGAGGCAGTTTTGAAAGCTAAATTATCGACCACGCGCTTGCCGTTTGTCGTGTCAACCACTCGCTTCTCTCGACCGGAGATCCCTATTCATTCTGTTTGGATCGCTTCTCCAGGCGCGTTGCATTACGCGCCGCTTCGAGACGCGTTCACTGAGCGAATCGCGTCGTTGCTCAATGTGGCTCTCCATGACGTTAAGCTAAATCTCGGCTTGGTCAATGGTTCCCCGTTGACTGAGATTTCAGCGGTTTATTCTTTAACGGGTCGATTCGAGAGTTTCGGATCCGGTTCGGTTGTTGTTGTCGGCGATCTGTTCGCGGAAGAGGAGAGAGAATTTCTCATTGAGCTCAAAGTGCCGACTTCGTCGAGCGGGTCCCACCAAGTAATGTCCGTACAGTCTTCTATAGTTGACCCTAAGACACTTCGGCAAATGACGTGTCCTAAAGAAAAACGATTTTTGATCCCACGGCCACAGTCTATGCAATTGGTATCTCAGAGCATCGAACGGCTTACAAATTTACACTTGGTGTGCCACGCTGTTGCTGATTCACGCCGGCTAATTGAGCGTGAAGATTTAGCTGGAGCCTATCAGGTTCTAACTATGGCTCGGTCCAATGCGTCTAATGCGGATGGTAGTTTAAAGAGTTTAGAAGCTGAATTAGCTGAGCTGAGTCGGCTTAAAGCAAGAAATGGTTTAGTAAACCGAGCCGAAGAAAAAACTGAGCAGCTTACACCGACTTCGGCTTGGAGAGCCGCTGAGAAATTGGCAAAAGTGGCTATTATGAGGAAGCATTTAAATCGGGTCAGCGATATGCACGGCTTGGAAGACGCCAGATTTTAAGTTTTTTTTTTTTTTTTCTTCCAAAAATTCCATCCCAATAATTTCTGAGTATATTATGGTATATAAAACATATAAGTATAACCAATAATTTAGAAAGGTATAAATAATAATAGAAGTATGATTTTTAGAAAGGGACCCCACTAGTGCATGATAGCGACAAGCAGTAAGCCAACGGGTATGGCCTTTTCTATGCAGAGTTTGGGACCCTACATGAGAATTAATTGGTCTTTTAGCTTTTATCTTCATCCTTTTTGTAATCTTCATAAATTCCAAATTTAATGACTAGAAAGTGAAAAAAGAGATGTCGATCAAATAACTGCACTCTGTTTTTTTTTTTAATTTTATTTATATATGATCAAAAGTAAAAATATAGTGGATTAGAGAGTGTGCTTGCAATGCTGGACTTCAAAATCAAAAGTTAATTTCTACTTACTTTATATTATCATGCCGTTTAAGTTTTAGATATTTTATAGGATTTTGTATCTTTTCATATGAAGGTTATATGATTAGTCATGTGACCATCATTATAGCCTATTTTTGTTATAGGAAAACTCCAAAGTAGACCAAAAAAGTATTCCAGGTGGTTCTAAAAGGAAATATATAAACAAATTATTTATATATCTAGCGCCAAACTGCATATAAATGATTAACTTTTGTCAAAGGTCCACTTCTCGATGTGATTCTTAATGGTCAGTGGCCGTAGAATCTCGAACTGTTATGGTCAAATTACACTTAAGTACTAATCCATCATTATCCTAATATGTAAGTCCATGTGTACTTTATGGGTTGATAACATATTATAAAGTTGAAACACCCTTGAGATTTATGGGAAAAAGTGCATGTGTAACATATGCATGGCTTCTACCAAATTCAGTTATTTACCTTTTGGAGCTGCTCACTTTCTGGCCGATGTAACAAGCTATAAAATGGTCCTATGGGATTTGGGCCATTCCATGTAATTTATGGCTAATTCAGAAAGTTAAGCCTTCTGTAATCCTTTTTTCCTCAGTCACATTCAGAATATCATTGTTGGGCTTGGGCATCTTCTGATATTCCTAACACTTAGAATCTTTTTTCTTGTACCAAAAATTCAGAATAAAAGGCATTGTGATTTGTGAAGAATAATATCGTTCATGATTTATTTCTGTTTGTTATGATTTCAAAAATCGATTTTTGTGACTTCACCCATTCGATTTTTTAAAATAATTAATAAAAGGTATATTCATCAGTGATATAAAAGATTTGTTATATTTAGTTGATATGTTTTTCATACAAATATATGTTATATATAATCTAGATTACTCTTAAGAGCAGTGCGTGATAAAAAAAAAACTTTCAATAATACTCCAAGCAAATGAAACAAAAATATTAGTACAGTGGTATATATTAATCACCGACTTCTCTTACACAAAGAGTTGACGTGCCATTTACGGTCAACTCTCAAAATGTCGACGTGTCATGCACATCCTCGTATAGCGGAGTGTAGATAAGCCATCTGACGTGGTTGTGATGTTCGAAAAGCTGTCAAACATTGCCGTTCTTTGAAAATCAACGGTCCAGATTAGCATACTGACACTTGGCTTTGTAAAAAGGTTAATTATAATTAAATTTAGGATATGATTTCTGACATTCTTTATTGATGACTTTTGCTTGCAACCAGCAATATATTATTCTACAAAATTGTTTGACGGTGGACTTCCAAAGAATTCATATATAAACACAGTTATATAATGGTGTTTTAATTTGACCAGATAGTCTTTTAATCTAGTTTCCCTTTCATCAAAATGTATCTTATAGAATAGATATATAGACAGTTAATTAGTTGAATAGTTTTGGAATTATTTCTTATTACAAACGTGAAGACATGATGCATTATCTTAATCAACGTAATGTCTAGTCATCTAGTTATCATTAGTGGATTAAACGTAGCATTATGCCACTATATATTTCTAAGATTCTAAGTATACATATATTGCAACGTTATTGATTTTTAAAAGATATTATATAAAAATTAGATAAATTAAAATAATTTTTGGTGTATTTTAATACATTTATTAATTTATACAAAATAATTATTACATATATAATTTTTAAATTATTTTTGATGTATTTTAAGAAAATAATATCATATATTTTATAGTTTAAAAAAATAGAAATAAACTTCAAAAAATTACATATTAACTAACAAATAAAAACATTATAATCATATTTCACTAATGTATATTATATATATATAAAACATTATATGATTATTAATTCTATTAATGAGACTATATATTTATATAGATTTTTCAAAAAAAATATTATCTTATTAAAATATGTAAATTATTACATTAACCTAATTTGGGACCATGAAAATTTATTAATTTTAAAAGATATTAATTGATTGATTATTAATTTATATAGATTGTACTGTAGTAAGTTAATAACAACAACAAGCCATGATTAAATTAATTTTCATTACTTTATCAAAAAAAAAAATAGTAAATTTATTCAGTCAAAGGAAGCCTATAAAACCGGGCTCTTCTTGCTCTTATCCATCAGAGCAATTAATCTCTCCTCCAGACATTTTTCTATTCTTTCGTATTTATATATTCTCTTTCTAAAAAAAAAGATTTCGGTACTAACATTTTCTTCATACCTCTCTTTAAACCCATATACATGTATATATGTATATGTGCGTCTGTGTGTGCTAATTGTGTATTTTGATCTTAATCCGAAGTTAGAGTAAATGGCGGGAAATGGAAATGAAAACACGGCTGGAGACTTCAGTTTCTCGGCTGCGGCTGCACGTGATGCACTTCCGAGGATCACGACGGAGAAGGGCGCCAAATCTCCGGCATCGAGAGACGTGTGCCACGACGACACCGCACCGCGGGTAAATTTTCAGACCATCGACGAGCTTCACAGTCTCCAAAAGAAACGATCTGCTCCGACCACTCCTCTTAAAGAAGGCGGAGCTGGTGGAATTATTGGAACCAGTGGCCCTACCACTCCTGTCTCTGGTGAGACAATGCTTCAGTCTGTCAGGTATAAATATACACATTTGTTATCAAAATATAGCATATCTTAATTAGTCCAATTGACAACTTTTAAAAATATATGCATGGGCCATGGGGAATGGAGAAATATATTCGTACGGTAACAAATAAAATTTGGATTCTAATCGATAAGCCACACGAAGAAGAAAAAAAACAAAAAAATGAGGTCGATAGTTATATGAAGTTTGAGAAAACAATGATAACGACATATATATATATATATATTTTGGTGATAAATCAACAGTGCTTCGTTGGCGTCGTTGACGAGAGAGACAGGACCGAAGTTAATAAGAGGGGATCCGACGTCGGCGGCGAAAGTGGCACACGTGCCGCAAACTCTTACGTCACTTCCGGCTGCTGACGTCAGTGATAGCGGTTTGAAGTTCACTCAAGTCCTTCACAATCTCTCTCCCGCCGGTAACACCCCCTATAACTCAACCGTCTTAATCAAGAGACCAATTTGATTTGATGTTGTTACATGTTTATAAATATAAAAAAGCATCATGTTATTATTACAGAGTTGTACGAGCAGGCGATTAAACATGAGAAAGGATCGTTTGTGACATCGACCGGTGCAATTGCGACGTTGTCGGGAGCTAAAACTGGTCGATCTCCTAAAGACAAGCGTGTGGTTAAAGATGAGACCACTGCGTCCGAGCTTTGGTGGGGGAAGTGAGTCCCTTTCTGATCTCTACATTTTTAATTGATTTTCGTGTTATTATAGAGACACATACATTTTGTCGAGCGCCTTGTAAAATTCAATTAAATATTTTTTGTTTCTTGCAGAGGATCACCAAACATTGAAATGGATGAACAAACTTTTTTGGTGAACCGAGAGAGAGCTGTTGATTACTTAAACTCTTTGGACAAGGTACCCTTAACATAGATAGACATTCAAAATGATATTTATAGTCGAATTATAAACATTTAAATTATTTTCAGGTGTTTGTGAATGATCAATACCTAAACTGGGACCCAGAGAACAGAATCAAAGTGAGAATAGTTTCAGCAAGAGCTTACCATTCACTATTCATGCACAACATGTGTATCCGTCCAACACCTGAAGAGTTAGAGAACTTCGGAACACCCGATTTCACAATCTATAACGCCGGAAAATTCCCGTGTAACCGTTTCACTCATTACATGACATCATCGACGAGTGTAGACATAAACCTAGGAAGAAGAGAGATGGTGATTCTAGGGACACAATACGCTGGAGAAATGAAGAAAGGACTTTTTGGTGTAATGCATTATTTGATGCCTAAGAGAAAGATTTTGTCACTTCACTCTGGTTGTAACATGGGAAAAGATGGAGATGTTGCTCTCTTCTTCGGACTATCTGGAACCGGAAAGACTACATTGTCGACTGATCATAACCGGTATTTGATCGGAGATGATGAACATTGTTGGAGTGAGACTGGAGTTTCAAATATCGAAGGTGGCTGTTACGCCAAATGCATTGATTTATCGAGGGAGAAAGAGCCTGATATCTGGAACGCTATCAAGTTCGGAACTGGTAATTAAAACACTCACGTTTTTATTTTTTTCATCTTATAAATAAAAAACTTTACAGTTAAGAAAAATTATAACATTTTCATATATATTATTTTTGGTTTTGGGGACAGTTTTGGAGAATGTTGTGTTTGATGAGCATACAAGAGAAGTGGATTACACAGACAAATCAGTGACTGAGAACACACGTGCGGCTTATCCCATAGAGTATATTCCAAACTCTAAGATACCATGCGTGGGTCCACACCCTAAGAACGTGATCCTATTGGCTTGTGACGCTTTTGGTGTGTTGCCGCCAATTAGCAAGCTCAATCTTGCTCAAACTATGTATCATTTTATCAGTGGCTACACTGCTCTCGTAAGTACCGGTTTCGCACGGTTTGGTTCTCTTGTAATCAGACATTTGAAGAATCTATGATTGTTTTCAGGTTGCGGGAACAGAGGAAGGAGTTAAGGAGCCACGAGCAACTTTCTCGGCTTGTTTTGGTGCTGCTTTCATTATGCTTCACCCAACTAAATATGCAGCTATGTTAGCCGAGAAAATGCAGGCTCAAGGAGCCACCGGTTGGCTTGTTAACACCGGCTGGTCCGGTGGAAGGTAACCCATCCATCTTTATTTCAACTAGGACCGCAAAACAGAACAAAAAGATTGGAAATTTATGTAAAACTGGTGTTAAAATGTGCAGCTATGGATCTGGAAGTCGAATCAAGTTGGCGTATACAAGAAAGATTATTGATGCTATACATTCGGGTAGTCTCTTGAATGCAACTTACCGAAAAACAGAGATTTTTGGTTTAGAGATTCCAAATGAAGTTGAAGGAGTTCCTTCTGAAATTCTTGAACCTATGAATGCAGTAAGTTAGATTACAGAGAAACAAACATGAAACAGTTTTTGGCTTGTTTGTTTAAAAACTGACAATTTTGTTGCTTGTGTTTTTGGTGCAGTGGGAAGATAAAGAGGCTTATACCGACACATTGTTGAAACTGGCTGGTTTGTTTAGAAACAATTTTGAGACATTCACAAGCCATACCATTGGTGATGATGGAAACTTGACTCGAGAGATTCTTGCAGCTGGTCCCAACTTCTAAGTGATGAAGATAATGATGAAAACAAAAACATTGAACAATAAGACAACTTTTTTTTATTCCCAATCCCCCCCCACCATTTTTTTCAGTGAGAAAATTCAGTAAGAATGATTATTTATTATCAACGAATAATGTTAGTAGACGAATGTCTACAACACACCCATTTGTTTGGTAGCCCATTGATTTATATGTCGAATTATTTCAAATTGAAATGAGGACAATTTTTTTTTTTTTTTTTTTTTCTTCCCTGAATATTATAACTATAAGTATGGATGTATTTGAATAATAAAACTCTGAATTCAAAAGTTGATTTTGTTAAATGTGACGGGAATAAAGAACAAAATTTTATTCCAAAAAATTAGTTTATATGTACACAAAAGAAACTGAGAATCTAATGAAAATAAATCGAATCAAATGAATTGTTGTTGAATTAAATAAACAATGGAGAACTAAGAATTATTTAGTAGTGTCGATGAACTTTTTTTTATAAATGTCTTCAAAATTTAGACGGGAGAAGAGTTGTTTTCTGCTTTGCTTTCCAATATCTCTTCTTCTTCTTCTCCATCATCTTCACTTACTTCATTAGACCGATCTACACTATTCATGAATATTCCTACAAAACAAACAAAATTACTTGAGATAAAATATATAAACAAAAAGATTATGAGATGAATAAAAACACCAAGTCCTTACCAATTCCCCATATAATAGCTGCAAGGAAGAGGATTGAAGTAAAGATAAGAGTTGATGTTCTCCAATTTTTGAGACGATCCTGCAGAAAAACAACGAGAGAGTTGATAAATCTAATTCTAGAGAGGAAAATTAAAAATCTTTGTTAGGTAATATCATTAGTTATAAATGCAAACCTGCATTTTTCCATAAAGTGGAGAAGAAGGAACATCGCCTAAGATATGGATCAAAACAGTTGAAGTAGCCATTGACAATGGTCTCAAGTTTGGTCTAACGCAATGCAGGCACACAAAGTTAACTGGAGCCTGCAGAGTAAAGCAAATCAAACACGTCGAAAGAAAACAAAAACAGAGATTAGCTTTGTCTTTAAACTCTTAAAAGATTTGATTTATTTTACCTGTGGTGCAAAGATTAGAATTTCTCCCACTGCGAATAAAGCGATGAAGGCATACATATTCTTCATCAAGAAAGCAATGAAACAAAACGTTGCGCCGAGCAAAGTTGATGCAGCTAATAACTGTATAAGATCAATTTAGAGGTTTTCAGAACAAAAAAAAACAACGGATTATTCATTTTACATTAAAGAAGTTTTGTGAAGTTTTTTTTTTTACCTTGAAGGTGTTTGGAAGCGTAGCAGTTATGCGATCAAGCACATAGCTTCCGCCTAATGTTCCAATGATCCCGCAGACAATTGTAAGTCCTCCAAAAACCATGTCTGCGCTTTTCATTTGGTAGATACCAAACCCTGCTTTTGGTCCCCAATATGAATAAGCTCCAATCACAAAGTTGTAGGTGATGTAACCAAAAACATTTACGATGAATACTTTCTCGGAGAAAAGAGCCATCAAGTCTTTTCCAAATATGACAAACAGGTTCTTGGGTCTGCCCACACAAGCATAGATAATGTTAGTATATATAGTTGTCTTTTGCATAAACCAGAACAATGAAGAGAGGATAGAGAAACTCACTTGGGGGTTTCGGTTCTAATTTGGGAAGCAGAAGCTTCTGTAGGAGCCACCGTATCAATAGATGTAGAAGGCTTCTTCAAATCTTTATCAGCAAAACCTTTACGCAAAGAAGAGGAACATTTGAATCAATATTAGCAAAACTTCCAGAAAGAATTATGCAATAGAGATTAAAACATCTAGTATTACCTTTTAGCTGCTGCGGTGGTTTGATACAGAAGGACAAAACAACAAAGACAGCCATTGCAATTGCCTCTATGTAAAAGGCCCAACGCCATCCCAAATGGTTTCCAACCTGAAAATGAAACCAAATAGAATAAACATATATTTCCTCAGATGCAGAAAACTTGTAACCAGAAAGAGGCAAAGCATGGTTACATATCCACCAAACACATAGCCTAGAGCAACTCCAGCTGGTATACACATGTAGAACAGTCCAAGCCAGAAATTTTTCTGAAAAGAAAGACAAAGAACTCAATTAGTTAAGTGAGTAAACTAGGGGAAGAAAAGACGGTAACAGTTTAAGTAAACCGAAGTGAAAACTAACCCTTGCAGCAGGAGCACTATCATCGATATATGGTGCTGCAAGACTAATGAAAGAAGCCTCACCAACCCCAACAAACCTATAGGAAAGTTAAGAAAAGAAAAAAACTGTTGGTTTATATACCGAAACCGAATTGAAAAAGGCGAAAAAACGGGTAATAAGAAATAAAAATACTCACATTCGGAAAACAGCAATCATCCAGAAGTTGTAGGAAAAGCCGCAACCAGTAGCAGCAAGAGTCCAAACAGTTAATCCCACACCAATTAGTTTAAATGGATTGACTCTGCAAGCAATTATTGAAACAATAACTTTTTATGTATATCCCTCTTAAAACAAGAAGACAAATTCATGACTCTGATTATAAAAATTTCACCTTTTTGACAATGCAGCGAATATTGGAGAAGCAATAAGAAGTCCAACCATAAACGCAGATGACAAAAGACCATCTTGAAAGTTAGTTAAGTTAAACTCTCCCCTGTGTCAAGACACAAATAAAAAACCCAAAAAGTTTAAGTCTTTACTCATAAACTCAAAACATAATCGAAATCTAAAATTAGGAAAACAAAAGTCTTACTGAATTCCAGTTCCTGCTGAGCAAACACCTTTGGCATCACATATTCTTGCGCTTCCGTTAACACCATTACTCGCGATCACTCCTCGATCCACATAATTTATCAAGTTAATGATACATAAGATTGTCACAAATCTACAAAAATAAAAAGCAGACAAGAGTTAGAATCTCTAGTTATAAAAACAGGAATCAAACCCATAAATCTAGACAAAAAAAACAAATTTTGTTCTTTACCTACTTATCTAAAACATGACATAACCCTAAAAAGTTATTCACATCACGAAATTATTGCCTTACTTTTTACAAATCTAAATTCACCCAATTCCTAGATTTTTTTAAACACGCTTAAATAGTTTTTACGAAGCAGAGAGAGAGATAAATCATTATCGTCATAAGAAAATATAAAACAAAATAGCTGATTTATTACCTTCCAGGAGTCAAGAATCGTTTTTTAATCGGCAGAGGCGGCGTCGACGTCGACGTCAAAGCTTCTTCTCTAGCCGGAGAGTCTCTCTGGCCAACTTTCGTCATTATCTTTGTCACTGTTAGATTCAATTCTACACTCTTGTCTTTCTTTACAAAAGAATAATGTTTTTTTTTTTATATTATAAACAGAGAGAGAGCTCTCTATTAATCTGATTCTTGTTTTGATTTGGGTATATTCTCACTTGGGAATTTTTCAAATTTGATTTATCCGAATTTCATTTTTATTTAGCACTTTGAAAAAAGAAATAAATCATAGTCATATCTTCTTATTAGTTACGGTTTCTGTTTTTCCTTTTTTAATTAAACAGAATTGTGGAAACAGGTGTTATTTCCTTTTTTCTTAACAAAAGCTATTTTTAATACACTCACGAGTCAAACATACAACTAATTTCTCACTTATCAAATCAGACATAAAACTAATGACACATACGCACGTGTGGAATGATAATCCTCGTAGAATTTGAGATTTGTTATTTCCTAGTTTTTATCTGGCCTCCACTATTTGACATGGACATTATAGTTTATTTCTTTACCATATACTCTTTCCATTTAATAAATGTCCTAAAATAAATTTAATTTCTAAATTGAAGGGATTTTTGAAAAAAATATCTAATGTGTTATTCACTTTTAAGGGTATAAAACTAAGAAAGTTGAATTGAAATTACTATATTTTAATTAATTACATATTATTGTCGGATAATTAATAGTATATTAATAGCGATATATGAATATATCTAAATAGTTTTTATTTGTGTAAAAAATAGTAATATATATTTTTTGGTTCAAACTAATAATATGTTCATGATCTTGTTCTTGACTACTTTTAGAGGTTCTTAATGGAAATATATGCAGAGACGTGAACGTCACAACACAAGTCTTTCTCCATTGAGTTGTCCTGTCCAAAGGAAGCAAAACACAACTTGTCCCTACGTTTTAAGAGAAGAAGAAGATAATGCAATTATTATTAATACCGTGATGGTGATCCATATATTAAGATATCTAAAAAGATACATAAAGCAACTTACTTGTGAATAGCTAAAGTTGGTTCGAGACCAGGGATTGAGCTATGTAGTGTCCTTCCGTCTGACATTATTATAACTTTGTTGGAGTAGACAATGCCTCCCTAAGCAAGAACAAAGTAAAGGAATTTGAGAACAAGATTGCAAAACATAGAGATCATTCTTGTGTATTTGCCATCCACTTACCTTCAAAATATTAACCACATGTGGTTTTGTGTTATCTTGTAAGCGATCAAGACGGTGAAGAGCAGCTGAATCTAGTCCGCATAGCTCCAATTTTTCAGGCGGCACAAGACCCTAAAACGCACACAAGATGATATGAAGTTCTTTATCAATTTTGTCAATGTTAGAATGTCTAAATACAAAGGGAAAAAGCAAAAGTAACTTGCCTTCGAGTCAAAGTCTTGGCATGTCAAGAGAATTCTAGTACCTTCAAGTCCCTACAAAATCGTAAAGAGATGACAATAAGAAAACGGCGTGATGGTTTTTAGACGAGCTCTGAAGATTGAAGCGATTTTTTATACCTGATTAACAAAAACATCCCAAAACAACGGTCCAACTATTGCAGTTTGCCAGTTGTGAATGTGTAACACATCAGGCTGCTTTCCAGATTTTGCAATATAATCCAATGAAGCACGAGAGAAGTAGGCAAATCTGATTTTATTAACAGATACAAAAGAATAAACCCATAACTAACCAAACCAATGTAAAATAAATGTAGATTCAAGCTCAACTATATCAAGTTTTAGTACTGACCTATCAAAATCGTCTGGATAGCCATATACTTCATCCCGGCTAAACATTGACGAGTAATACACTGGTTGAATAAGTGTCACTCCTATTCCAGAGACAACTCTGCACAAACAAGGTACTGCTTGCCTTAAAATCGAAGACGAAGATGGAATGCTTGAGAAGTTCTTTTTGGCTATTCTTCTCTTACCAACATTTAAAATTTTCAACAACTCACTCACCCATTCCATATCCGATTTGCATGCAGCTGACCATTATAGTAAGAATATGCATCAGCTTCGATTTCTCGAAGCCCTTCAATTTCGTCCATATCAAGTGTAGAATATCTATTAATCAGTACGATATTCATTAATAGGATTATGCTTCACAACTGAAGTTGGTTGATTAAATAAAGTATCATACTTTGGCAATATAACTTCAACCAAATAGCCCTCTTCTTGGAGTGAACAAGACAGTTTTCTAATATATGAAGCCAAAGGTCCAACAGAAACTAATGGAGCCATTTCGGTGCAAATATGAATCACATGGAGACCATTCCTGGAATCAAATGACATATACAAGTCGAACAATGTTAAATTCATTATCTGAACTAAAAGTTTGAAAATAAAGTATATTAGAGTTTTCACCTTTTGGTTTTATTTGGGAACCGTCGAAGTGCTGCTAAAGTTTCGGCGTCTCCTTGTTGCAGAACATCAAGAGGAAACACAGAGATGTTTGATTGATGCTCCTTAACAAAATTTCTCATGGATGAAGCCTCTTCAATGCCAATGAATCCATTGATCACCATAGAATCAATTCTGAGAAGTAACTCCCATAATACAGAAGACTTATCTGCTTATACAAATTGGTAAAGATAACTTCAAAAAGATTGGCTTCTCACTTGAATATCTCAAAAACTGAACTTCCAGAAAAATAAAAACCTTTCTTGATTACAATCTGACTTTGCTCCTCTAATTTGTTTATCCTCTCTAGTAATTCATCTTTCTCCTTCTCCAGCTTCTGTAACTCCTCAATTGCAGCTAGACGTTGCTTGTTTAAGAAAAGGATATCTAAATACAAAAGAAAGACGATACAATAGAATCAGTAAGTTAACTTTCAAAATATAAATGAAAGCAAAACCAATTACATCAAAAGTTTTTTTTACTTTGTTGAGCTTCTCTGAAGAGGTTCCAAATGTCCTTGTGTTTTGTTTCTTTTGTAACAGAAGATAGTCCAAGACTGTCCTGTATAACTGAACCAGTTACATTCCGCAAGCAAATCAGAGTAGATTAAAACATACTTCAAAACCAAAGAAAAAACACCTGATGATTATCAAACTCTTCATGCCCATCTGATCTGAAATGCAAAACTCAACTCAATTAGAGACAAAAAAAAAAATCGATTTTTTAACGGATGACTAACTGGATTGCGTCTCTTCATGAGTTTATTAGCTATCTTAAAGCAAAGAAGCATCGAATCTACACTTACAATTAGAAGCATATAACTTGATTTGTAATAATTCACTATCATCCTCAAGCAGCAAAAAAAGAAATAATAAAGAAGCTTTTGATATAAAACCTCATACAGTGAAGCGCATAAGCCTTTTGATGTTTAGTGTTCAATAGTTGTACAGTTGAAAATGAGCTGCACAGCGAAAGATTCCATATCACCGGAAGATTCGCCGCTACTAGCATCGTTTTTAAGTTTGTAACGCCGGCGACAAAATAATGGAGCGCTGTGATATATGTAAATTCGAAGATACCCCAATACTATTACTAATTTTCATTACACACCTCAATATTATCATTACTTGGAGAACATACCACATGACTTCTAAAGCAAAAATTAAAAAGCCCACAGGATAACATCTCATATTTTCATGAAATGCAAGATATTTTAGAAAAAAAGGAAACCATGATGGGCTTGCTGTTTAAATAATATAATTGGGCTTTTAGATATTTTGATAACCCAAAATTTTATCAGGAAACTTAACGGTAACAACAACCCAATTGTTTTTTATTTTTTAAAATTGAGGTGAAACGAGCGATTCAATTGTTTTGACGCGATATTTGACTGTGACTGGTGTAACGGTAATAAGAAGCCAAATACTGTTATGCGATATATAATAACATAATTTTTTTTTTTGTAAGCAAATCTGTTATGATTATAGCCGTTAATTTCTGATAGAAAATTTGAAAATTGAAACAAAAAAATGAAATTAAAAACAGAAAAAGGAGATAACCGTTATGCTCCTCTATATATATGTTAGAGCTTGGTTCTCTTGCGTATTCATATACACACTTTCAATTTTTATTTGGGTTTTTCATATTCACGCTTTATTCTTCTTCATGTCTTATAACTCATCTTTCTACTAGAGTTCGTTCTTTACAATCTAAGTTTTCCATTGTCTCTGTTTTTGTTCATCTTCATCTTCATCTTCTTCTTCTCTCTTTCGATCCATGTTTTACCGTCGTCGTTGATTTCTTTTGACGATGGAACAAAAAAGATGAATCAATTTCTCAATTAATTTCTTATCATCTAGTGGTGGCTTTAAGATGAGTCAATTTTGTAAACGTTGAAGGCCGTGGAAGACTCTGCTGTAGTGGAATTCAAATTTGAAATCTGGGCTCTGCCAAAATCGTTGCTTTAGTCTGGATTCGTGATGAAATTTGAGAAATTGATGTATGCCACGTCTCAGGTAAAATATTATTCACTTGTCTTTCCGAACTTTGTTTGCTAAGCTTTGTCTGTCACGTCTTCACCATTTCATTTTCCCATGACTAACCTTTGTTTGGGCTTCATGTTTTGTTTCAGTTGAGCTTCTACAAAACGTCTGTTGGGTTACACAGCTTAATTGGGCCATGGATTCGCTTGGTAATGCAAAATCTTTTTCTTTTCTTTTTTCAAATTTTTCCTAAAACAATTTTTTTGCGGATTTTAATAAACTTTCATTAAAATTTTGTTTTAAAGGTTTCTAAACTTTTTTTTTAATATTGGATGCTAAATGTACTAAATAAATGATATAAAAACTAACCGGATTTTGAATCCTGTCAATTGACAATGTCATTTGATCATTAGAGATTTCATAAATTCAATTTGTTTTAAACATTTATTATGTATATTTAGTATTCATGTTTTTTTAAAATAAAGATTTTAAACAGATTTTAAAATTTATTCTTTTTAACCATTTTCAAACTTTTTGTAACATTTCATTAACTCAATTTGTTTTTTATAGTTATTATTATGTAATAATTTTTTTTTTTTATATGTGTGACCATGTGAAAATGACCAAATTATTCGTTCGAGTTTTTAATCAAGTGATGATATCTCAAAAAGATTCTTCCATCGCCGATCCCGTCCGGTATTGCAGGAGGTTCACTCGATAAATCGATATGGATTTGGACACAGAAGAAAGAATGAAACAAAAAAAAACTCTCTTTTAGAATCCATCCATAGAGATAGGTACATTCATCAATGATCAAATGCAGTATCATCCTGTTCTTGTTAATGTAATGTAATGTAATTCTGTTTTGATTTATTCTAGCTACCATTAGTGATGTAGAAAGCGTTAAGACACTTGTAAAAGAGGCACAAGCTTAATCTGCTTATGCAAATTAGTAAAGATAACTTCAAAAAGATTGGCTTTTCACTTGAAATATCTCAAAACTAAACTTCCAGAAAAGTAAAAACCTTTCTTGATTACAATCTGACTTTGTTCCTCTAATTTGTTTATCCTCTCTAGTAATTCATCTTTTTCCTTCTTCATCTTCTGTAACTCCTCAAATGCAGCTAGATGTTGCTTTTTTAAATACAAAACAAAGACGACAAAACAAAGTTAATTTTCAAAATATGAAATGAAACCAAAACATCTAAAGTTTTTAACTTTGTTGAGCTTCTCTGAAGAGGTTCCAAATGTCCTTGTGTTTTGTTTCTTTTGTAACTGAACCAGTTACATTCTGCAAGCAAATCATAGTAGATTAAAACATACTTAAAAACCAAAGAAAAACACCTGATGATTCTCCAACTCTTCATGCCCATCTGATCTGAAATGCAAAACTCAACTCAATTAAAGATTTAAAAAAAAAATCGAGTTTTTAACAGCAAAGAACTTGATTGCGAGTTTTCAGCAAAAAAAAAAATCGAGTTTTCAACTCAACTGGATTGCGTCTCTTCATGAGATTATTAGCTATCTTTAGGCCTGTCAATATGGACTGCAGTCCGCAGACCCTGCCCGTTTAGTACCGTTGCGGGGCGGGCATGGACAGTAAAAGCTTTGTCCATGAAAGAGCGGGCCTTACGGGTTTTGTCCAAACGGGTAGCGGGAGCTGGCGGGCATGACCGTGGCAGACAGGCGGGCTGGCGGGCATGACCGCCAAACTTGAAACTAGCATATTCATCTAGAGGTTTGAACAATTAAACCTTTTTAATCATTAAGAGACTTTAAACAATTACACATATTTCTTTTTCTCTGAATGATGCATCTCTGAAACTCTTTGTAAAGTTCACCTCTACCTGCTATCGAAATCAAATAAACTCTTTTTTGCAAAACAAAAGTATCTCAAAAACTATGTTATTTTCAGATTCTCACAGTCACAAACATTATATATCAAAAATTCAAGAAGTAAAACATAACTTAATTCACCTTTCAGCACTTACAATCATCAGCAATGAATAAAAACACATAGAATTAACAATGTAAAACTCAAGAGCCTAATTAGTATTAATTGCATAGCAACTGACCATTTTGTTAAACTTCTCAATAGTTACCAATTAAATAGTTAGTAACCATGTAAACAATGTCCAAATAATCAGATTAAAAATATATAAATGCAGCAATTTCTCCAAGATGTTCTAAACTTCAAGATGTTCATTCAATCAAACCGAAAAATCCAAGAGAAATAGTTTAAAATTCAAAAGAATAAGAACATGAATCCTATCTAACTGAACATAAAAAAATTCACGAAGAAAAATAGAATTGAAATTGAATATGCACGCGGGCCGGCCCGCATACCCGCTAGATCTTGCGGGGCGGGTATGGACATTTGATTCTCCGTTCGCAGTCCTTTGCGGGCAAACTTACAACGGTCGGAGGAAACGCGGTCTTCGGCGGACAAACCCAGGTGGTCGCGGACCTGCCTGTCTGACAGGCCTAGCTATCTAAAAGCAAAGAAGCATCGAATCTACATTTATAATTAAAAGCATATAACTTGATTTGTAATAATTCATTATTACCCTCAAGCAGACAAAAATAATAATAAAGAAGCTTTTGATATAAAACCTCATACAGTGAAGCGCATAAGCCTTTTGATGTTTTAGTGTTCAGTAGTTGTACTGTTGAAAATGAGCTGCACAGAGAAAGATTCCATATCACCGGAAGATTCGCCGCTGCTAGCATCGTTTTAAAGTTTGTAACGCCAGCGACAAAATAATGGAGCGCTGTAATATATGTAAATTCGAAGATACCCCAATACTATTACCAATTTTCATTACACACCTCAATATTATCATTACTTGGAGATTATACCACATGACTTCTAAATCATAAATAAAAAGCCCACAGGATAACATCTCATATTTTCATGAAATGCAAGATATTTTAGAAAAAAAAGGAAACCATGATGGGCTTGCTGTGTAAATAATATAATTGGGCTTTTAGATATTTTGATAACCCAAAATTTTATCAGGAAATTTCAACGGTAACAACAACCCAATTGTTTTTTATTTTTTTAAATTGAGGTAAAACGAGCGATTCAATTGTTTTGACGCGATATTTGACAGTGACTGGTGTAACGGTAACATGAAGCCAAATACTGTATGCGAGATATAATAACATAATTTTTTTGTTGTAAGCAAATCTGTTATGATTATAGCCGTTAATTTCTGATAGAAAATTTGAAAAAAAATGAAATTAAAAACAGAAAAAGGAGATAACCGTCTAAGTTTGTTCTTCTTCATGTCTTATAACTCATCTTTCTACTAGAGTTTGTTCTTTACAGTCTAAGTTTTCCATTGTCTCTGTTTTTGTTCATCTTCATCTTCTTCTTCTTCTTCTCTCTTTCGATCCAATTTTTACCATCGTTGTTGATTTCTTCTGACGATTGGACAAAAAGATGAATCAATTTCTCAAATAATTTCTTAGCATTTTATGGTGGCTTTAAGATGAATCAATCTTGGAAACGTTGAAGGCCGTGGAAGACTCTGCTGTAGTGGAATTCAAATTTGAAATCTGGGCTCTGCCAAAATCGATGCTTTTAGTTTGGATTCGTGATGAAATTTGAGAAATTGATGTAATGCCACGTCTCAGGTAATATATTATTCACATGTCTTTCATAATTTTGTTTGCTAAGCTCTGTTTGTCACGTCTTCACCATTTCATTTTCCCATGACTAACCTTTGTTTGGGCTTCATGTTTTGTTTCAGTTGAGCTTCTACAAATCGTCTGTTGGGCTACATAGCTTAATTAGGACATGGATTCGCTTGGTAATGCAAAATCTTTATCTTTTCTTTTTTCAATTTTTTCCTAAAACAAATTTCTTGAGGATTTTAATAAACTTTCATAAAAATTTTGTTTTAAAGGTTTCTAAACCTTTTTTTTTTAATATTGGATGTTAAATGTACTAAATAAATGATATAAAAACTAACCGGATTTTGAATCCTGTCATTTGACAATGTCATTTGATTGTTAGAGATTTCATAAGTTCAATTTGTTTTAAACATTTATTATGTATATTTAGTATTCAAGTTTTTTTTAAATAAAGATTTTAAACAGATTTTAAAATTTATTCCTTTTAACCATTTTCAAACTTTTTGTAACATTTAATTTCATTAACTCAATTTGTTTTTTATAGTTACTATGTACTAAAAAATTATAACTAAAGTTTTTTTTATATGTGATCATGTGAAATTGATCAAATTATTCGTTCGAGTTTTTAATCAAGTGATGATATCTCAAGAAGATTCTTCCATCGCCGATCCCGTCCGGTATTGCATGAGGCTCACTCGATAAATCGATATGGATTTGGACACAGAAGAAAGAATGAAACAAAAAAAACTCTCTTTTAAAATCCATCCATAGAGATAGGTACGATACATTCATCAATGATCATATGCAGTATCATCATCCTGTTCTTGTTAATGTAATGTAATTCTGTTTTGATTATTTATTCTAGATATCATTAGTGATGTAGAAAGCGTAAGACACTTGTAAAAGAGGCACAAGCTTAATCTGACACCATTATGTGTTCAACTAAATTCTGCAAGATGGAAGAGGTCTTGAAATGTTCAGAACATGTTTAACATGCATATTGCTCAATCTGACACCATATGTGTGACTAAATAATTCTAGGAAATGCTCAGAAAATGTTTCCTGGTTCTCTCTGTTTTCGCAATAGTAAATACATTTTTCAAGTATTTGTGAGTTAAAAATACGTTTTTATTTTACGAAGTAGCTCGTAGAGATAAGTTACGGGGATCTTGTCATTGGACCATGTTTGTTTATGTCCGTGATGGTCGGACTCAGAAACAGAGTGGTGATGTGAAGATGAAAATTTTATGGTCCCATTTTCACTTTAATTGGGTTGTCTTTCACCTTTCGAATGGACCACTAGAAATATTGAAGGAAAAAAATCTTTCTTTTTCTAATAACAGATTCAAAAGAGATGACTTTGCGTTGATACTTTTGTCTTGGTTTTTTTTTTCTTCTTCATCATGCGTCGCTTTCATAGCATGTTCTCTCTATTTATTACATTATTTCAAAACAAGCAAAAAACATATCATTGCTTAAACCTTAACTTTATGCTTCAATCTTTCCCAATATCTTTCATATTTTCTAGTTTTGCTGAAATCAACTATGGTTGTTTAGCTTTTATTCTTCGGTTTACTCTAGGTTCAAGGGACTGAAATAAAAAAAAATCAATATATTTATTAGAAATAAATTTCACATATCTACAATTTTATCTAAAAACTATGAATATGGTCCATATTATATGGTATAATCATTCCCTTATACGTATATTATACTAATCATAATTATCTTTTGGGTGACTAAGGATTTGAAATTTTGAATCAAGATTGTGTAGATGATAAATCCTTATAGAGATGTGCATTTAAGGAGACAAAAAGGAACACAACACGAGACGATGCGGTAGAGAATAAACAAAACCAAAAAATAAACAAAAGCTTGGTTAATGGATGGAACGTGATTCCATGGTCAAAAACTTTGCTTTTGGCTTTGGATTCTTCTCTTTTTTAACTCTTAACCCAATGCTTCCTCATTGTGCTTCACCTCAATCAAATTTCTATTTCCTAAAATTTCAATTTTCAAGGCAATTTTAAAACTAAAAAGGTTAGAATTAGGGAATAGAGAGTAAGTAAGAAAGAAGTGTAAAATCAATAAACGAATCTCATTAAGCACCTACTTCCCACTACTTTCATAAAGTTTCTTACATAAAGTTCCCTTCACACGTGCTTACGAAATCAGATTGCAAATAACACTATAGTTTTAGCTCAATTATTTTCGGAATGTTTTTGTTTGAGGTTTATTTGAAAAATCTAATGAAGTTTGATATGACATTGCAAAAAAAAAAAAAACAGTATTCTCCCTATCCAAGTCTAAAAAGAAGATTACAAAAGAATAAGTTGGAATACATATTTAAATAGCTGTTCATATTACATGAAATAGTATTAATTTGACACTAGGGTTTAAATATTTGGACTGTTGAAACAAGAATTTCTGATTATATATAGATCAGTGACAGTGAACTGTAGCAACTGGCAAAGTAAACCCACTAGCTGGACTAGTAACTATCTCTCCCTTCACACTTAAAAATACGATCGTGCCCCTAGTCTCTTCTCTTCAGACGGCTATATTAATGACAACGAATACGAAGGTGTTTTCGTCTTTTCGTATTTATAACTAAAACCGACAATTTCTTCTGGTTTGGACTTGAAGGGTGAATTCGCCATTTCATAGCAACGTAACGAGCAGTCCATTCAATTTGTGGCAATTAGGTAATTACATCGATGTACCATGGTCAATTATGTATATCAGTTTCAGTCAAACCAATAATTGACCAAAACTTTCGGTTAAATTTTCCTACCACAAGCAAAATTATTATCAATCATTTGCATTCTCCTTTCTTTTTCTTACACTTTGTAGCTTTTGTAGTTTTCATTTTTCTCCTCTTCTCATTGGTTTAACATACTTTTGCAAAAAAAGAAGTAATAATATTATTTTCAGGATTAATTTGGCTATGTGGTATAATTTCATATTTATATATGCTACCAACTAAACCTCTGCACATTATTTTTCTTTACCAGATGAGTTAAATACGATCCATTGCTAATGCAAAAAGGCGCAATTACAAAAAAAAAAACCAGCAAGATAATAATTGCTATTTAATTTAAGGACACATGGGCCCATAATTTACGGCCCAATTACTATAAATCAGTCTTTTAAAAGGCGGGTCCCAGAACGGTAAACCTTTTGACTCACCATTGGATACGCTTGGAATGATCTGGACCGTTAAATTGTTTGATTATTGGGGTTTTTCGCTTTAAAGCATCATTAACTTACGTATGGGATTTGTTTACCGATAACGATCTCTTTTTATCTTTTGTCGCGTTCCGAAAAAAAACTATAGGATTAAGAATATGACCTGACCCTTTTTGTACTTTATGAGTGATTTTAGTTACTCTTTTTACTCATTGTGTTTGGATGGTTGTGTGGGGCTGTAAAAAAAACGAAGAGGGCGTAATTACTCTGTTTATTTACATTGCCAATTGCAGTTAAACATGTGCGTATAGAAAAACAAATGACTATTAGAAAACGTATTATAAAATATGTAGCCGGATGAAAATGAATTTTGTCAAGACTTGAGAACATCACCTTTCAAATGTTTCAAGAACAACATGACTCCAAAACAAAATAAATGAACCTTCTCTAATAATAGTATATTCTCCATCGTACAAAGTTATACATAGTATTTTAGTCAAAGACTCAAAGCATAATGGTTGGAATCTAAATTATTTGCAAATGTTTAGTGACATGTTACATTATAAAATAAATACATTATAATCAAAATTACAGTTAAGTACAAAATTGTCAGTGAATATCATAACAATTTTTTACTGTTTTTTTGTTATCTTTGCTGTCTATGGTTTCACTGTTTTATCAAATTAGAACATACTGTTATCTATTGATTTGTGTAATTCGTGTTAATCTTACCAGATTAGTGACTAAATCAGAATAACTTGTTAAGTTTAGAAATGAGAGTAATGTGACTAAAAAACACAAATCCGACGTGGCACCTCTCGTCCTGTATTGTACACCTTCAGTTACAAAAATAAAGAAAGAATTACAAAAAAAAAGTACTATCGAATATAAAATAAATTCACGGCTTCATCATCTTCTTCTTGTTCTTCTTCACTCACCTTCTCCACACTCACACCATCTCACAACCCTAACCCTCTCTCACACAGAAGAGAGAGGAAACAATGAAACTTCTTCTTCTTCTTTTATTTCTCCTCCACATTTCTCATTCCTTCACCACTAGCCGACCAATCTCCGAGTTTCGTGCCCTTCTATCACTTAAATCCTCTCTTACCGGCGCCGGAGCTGATGACAAAAACTCGCCTCTCGCTTCCTGGAAAGTCTCAACAAGCTTCTGTACATGGACTGGTGTCACGTGCGATGTATCTCGTCGTCACGTGACTTCACTTGATCTCTCTGGTCTTAACCTCTCTGGTACTCTTTCCTCAGACGTTTCTCATTTACGTCTTCTTCAGAATCTCTCACTCGCTGAAAATCAAATCTCCGGTCCTATCCCGCCTGAGATCTCCAATCTCTCTGGTCTTCGTCACCTTAATCTTTCCAACAATGTCTTCAACGGTTCATTACCCGATGAGATTTCATCTAGATTACTGAATCTCCGAGTTCTTGATGTCTACAACAACAATTTAACCGGAGATTTGCCTGTTTCCGTAACCAATCTGACTCAGCTACGTCACCTTCATCTCGGCGGGAACTACTTCACCGGTACGATTCCGGCGTCTTACGGAAGCTGGCCTGTTATTGAGTACCTAGCTGTGTCCGGCAACGAGCTCGTCGGGAAAATCCCTCCGGAGATCGGGAACTTAGCGACTCTCCGGGAACTTTACATCGGCTACTACAACGCTTTCGAAGACGGTCTACCTCCGGAGATCGGAAATTTATCAGAGCTAGTCCGATTCGACGCTGCTGATTGTGGATTAACCGGTGAGATTCCGCCGGAGATCGGAAAGCTTCAGAAACTCGATACCCTTTTCTTGCAAGTGAATGTATTCTCCGGTCCGTTAACTTGGGAACTTGGAACGCTTTCGAGTTTGAAATCAATGGATTTATCTAACAATATGTTCACCGGAGAGATTCCAACGAGTTTCGCTCAGCTGAAGAATCTCACGCTTTTGAATCTCTTCAGAAACAAACTTCACGGCGATATTCCCGAGTTTATCGGAGACTTGCCGGAGCTTGAAGTGTTACAGCTTTGGGAAAACAACTTCACCGGAAGCATTCCGCAGAAATTGGGGGGAAACGGTAAACTCAATCTCGTCGATCTCTCTTCCAACAAACTCACCGGAACTTTACCGCCGAATATGTGCTCCGGTAACAAGTTAGAAACTTTAATCACTCTTGGAAACTTCCTATTTGGTTCAATCCCTGATTCACTTGGCAAATGTGAATCTTTGACCCGGATCCGAATGGGTGAGAATTTCCTAAACGGGTCTATCCCTAAAGGACTATTCGGGCTACCCAAATTAACTCAAGTGGAGCTCCAAAATAATTACCTCACCGGCGAATTACCAGTCGCTGGAGGTGTTTCCGTCAATCTAGGTCAGATCAGTTTATCAAACAACCAGCTCTCAGGTCCATTACCTCCGGCAATCGGAAATTTCTCCGGCGTTCAGAAACTTCTCCTGGACGGTAACCAGTTCAAAGGTCCGATTCCTTCGGAGGTAGGGAAGCTTCAGCAACTATCGAAGATTGATTTCAGCCACAACTTATTCTCCGGTCGAATAGCTCCTGAGATCAGCCATTGCAAGCTCTTAGCTTTTGTCGATCTGAGCAGAAACGAGCTCTCCGGTGAAATTCCAAACGAGATCACTGGTATGAAGATATTGAATTACTTGAATCTGTCTAGAAACAATCTTGTGGGATCAATCCCTGGTTCGATCTCGTCCATGCAAAGCTTAACATCACTTGATTTCTCCTACAACAATCTCTCCGGTTTAGTTCCGGGAACCGGACAATTCAGTTACTTTAACTACACATCATTCTTAGGCAATCCTGATCTCTGTGGTCCTTATCTTGGTCCTTGTAAAGATGGTGTTGCTAAAGGAGCTCATCAAAGTCATGGTAAAGGACCTTTATCAGCTTCTATGAAGCTATTGCTCGTCCTTGGACTACTTGTTTGTTCTATTGCTTTCGCGATTGCAGCCATCATCAAAGCTAGATCTTTGAAAAAGGCGAGCGAGTTACGAGCTTGGAGATTAACAGCTTTCCAAAGACTAGACTTCACATGTGACGATGTTTTGGATTCTCTCAAAGAAGACAACATTATAGGCAAAGGAGGGGCTGGCATTGTCTACAAAGGCGTGATGCCTAACGGTGATCAAGTCGCTGTCAAAAGACTCGCTGCAATGTCTCGTGGATCATCACACGATCACGGATTCAATGCAGAGATTCAAACCTTAGGAAGGATTAGACACAGACACATCGTGAGGCTTCTAGGTTTTTGCTCAAACCACGAAACGAATCTACTTGTCTATGAGTACATGCCAAATGGTAGTCTCGGTGAGGTGATTCACGGTAAGAAAGGAGGACACTTGCTTTGGGACACACGTTACAAGATAGCTCTTGAAGCTGCAAAAGGACTTTGTTATCTTCATCACGATTGTTCTCCATTGATTGTTCACAGAGATGTCAAATCAAACAACATCCTCCTCGATTCAAACTTTGAAGCTCATGTTGCTGACTTTGGTCTTGCTAAGTTCCTCCAAGATTCTGGTACTTCTGAGTGTATGTCTGCAATTGCTGGCTCTTATGGCTACATTGCTCCAGGTAACAAAAAAAAAAGTTTCTAACTTTACAATCTTTAGCTCTTTTTTTAAAACTCGAACTTTTCAGTCTCTTGCTCTGTTTTTTTTTTTTTAAAGTTGTTATGTTCTTTTGTTGTTTTGTAGAATATGCGTACACGTTGAAGGTTGATGAGAAGAGCGATGTGTATAGTTTCGGTGTTGTTCTGTTAGAACTTGTCACCGGAAGAAAACCTGTCGGAGAATTTGGAGATGGTGTCGATATTGTGCAATGGGTTCGTAAAATGACTGATTCGAATAAAGATTCGGTTCTAAAAGTGTTGGATCCGAGACTTTCTTCGATTCCGATTCACCAAGTGACGCATGTCTTCTACGTAGCCATGCTCTGTGTCGAAGAACAAGCCGTTGAGAGACCGACCATGAGAGAAGTTGTTCAGATTCTCACCGAGATCCCGAAGTTGCCACCGTCAAAGGATGAACCAGCGACGGAGTCTACGCCGGAGACTCAGCTTTCGCCGAAGTCCGATGGTCAAGGTCCCCCTGATCTGCTCAATCTGTGAGAGTATTTTCCGATTTCAGGAGGTAAAGTTTAAGGTTTTCGGTATTAAGGGTAAATTTGTCCTTTTGAAAATGGTTTTAGCGATGAGATTTGGTTGTTAATTACTTATTTATCTCTTTGGTCTGGTTTGTGTTTTAGTCCGGTTTAGTATGATTCAACTCTTTTCAAGTGTGTTTCATTTTCCCCGACTTTTATCGGAATTCGGCTCTATATTAGTATGTAATTTGTATGAATTAAGATGTACAGTGGTTTTCGCGGGAAAATCATTTTCAGAATTCTAAAATTTTGTCTTGAGAATTGTGAAGTTTCTGAAAATAAGTATGTATGTATGTATGTACAATGTGATTACTTTTGCATGTTGCTGTACTGTTACGCATCTGCAACTGATATGAAAATTCGTCTTATTTATCGTTTTTGGGATTTAACTTTATTAAGACCCGATGCCGAAATTGTGAAACAAACTTCAGATTAATCTCCGTTGCGTACTATATATACACCAACATTGATAAACGAAATCTGCATGTACCAATAATTGTTTTTTTTTATCTCGATCTTCAAGATGATACTAAATTACAATCAATTGAAATAATCAGATAAAATACTAAAAGGGTTAATATATTATATTTTTAGTTATATATATATATACCTCTCACACTCACATGATTTTCTCCCACATGCAAAATATGTACTAAGTGTAACGTCTTTAATGGTTTTTTGATGAGAT
This sequence comes from Nasturtium officinale, assembly GCA_963854855.1. Lineage (NCBI taxonomy): Eukaryota > Viridiplantae > Streptophyta > Magnoliopsida > Brassicales > Brassicaceae > Nasturtium > Nasturtium officinale. The sequence continues at coordinate 15,567,574 of OY978502.1, forward strand.
CTCTCTATCTAACTCTTTTCCCTTCTCATGAAGCAATTTCTAGTCTATGTTAAGCATTTATGATTTTTCACTCATAAATATAAGCAACACCCAACTTACATTATTTAGGTTTCATTTGGTTATACATAGATTCCATTGATGATTGTAGTTCCTATAGTTCATCGGAGTTTTCATATGAGAACATTTGGATCAAACAAACAACTGTAGATACCTTAATGTTTGTTAACACTTTAGAGGTATAACTGAAGAATGTAAATGATCACCGCTATATTAAAAATAATTTCGTATAAGTTCACTCGTGTTTATTATGAAATTAAATTTTATAGTTTATTTTTGTTGGTTACATGGTTTTCTTATATATTTTTTAAAAATTCATAGTTAAATAACGGTATGATTGTTTCCTTGATACACATGCATTGAGTGTGTGATCACGATTTCATCATGTAACAACTATTTCTTTTTTTACTAAGCGTTCGTGGAATATTCATGTTCGATGTTATCACAAAGGTGAAAAAAGAGGGAAGAAAAATAGTTGATGTCTTTTCATATCAGCTTTATATTCTCACATGTTGCGTAATTTCCGGATAATAAAACAAAAAAAAACTATATTAATTGGAGACAAATTTTCTTTTATGACAACACACAAGCACTGAAAATAAGACTCCAATTTTATAATTCGGTTTACTCTGTGTCTACGTTATATATAGGCATATCAGTTCTTCTATAGAACATGTAAAAATCAAAAATATCGGAAAGTTTTAGAGATGCCACGTGGAATATATGACTGTGATAAGACAGGGACACGTAGAAATTGAGAAGGGAGTGCACTGTATATGAATGGGTCCGTTTTGTCTTTTCTTGGTTTCATTGTTTTCCACGACAGAGTTATGTCCCATTCGTAGTTGCTAAGAGAATCCTTACACGATGGTAAATTACAATGACAAATTTCAAAAATAAACAATTAAATTATCCCTTGATTTGACATGCGAAATGCCACAGATAGAAAATTGTACTATTTACATTTGATATAAAGTCGCTTATTTTATTTTATTTTCAAAATGTATGTATGTTTCACTAATGGTACGTTACCATATTAAAAAGAAAGCTAGTATTTTTACCAGCTACTATCACTTGCACTCTATAATAATATACGAAAGTGCCTAATTATGTAAGATGATAATAATGCCCTCACCTTTTACGATTCATGTACAAGTGACTTTAGTGCTGTCCCAAATCTACTCATACAGTTTTAATTATGTAGCGTTTTCAAATAAATCTCTATATAAAACAGATATATCAAAACAGATTTTCATGACAGAAACAGAATTTATGAGATTCCACACAATCAAACTCTACGGTTGCGTCTGACATAAGTCGTGTGGTATACAAATAGTTTGTCGAATAGATAATAAGACGTGCAAAAAAACGAAGAAGATTAGAGCTGATGATAATGCGTACTGGACCAATTTCATCGAATTAATGACAATCGTTTGTTTATATGTTCTTCATTAATATAATATTGGTAGGGGATATGATTAGTGGAGTTGAAATGCAGAGACTTCATATGTCCTTCAATATAATGACCGATTGTTTTTTCTGTGACATGTGACTGAGGTAAGTAAAACAAAGGACGTAAATAGTTTTTTCTGTTTTGTTTTTGTTGTTAATTAAGAACGTACATAGTTAGTAGATGACGTTGATTCATGGTACGTAAGGTCGAGATCTCTCCATCTATATGACATATCGACAGCGTAATATGTTAGGTAAAGATTCGTCTTCATTTTACTATTTTTTTTTTTGATAAATCAGGGTAGATTTCGGTTTTGGAGAGGCTTGAACTAATTCTTTCCGGGAAGTACAATCTATGAAATGTTCCAGCAGTTATGCATCTGGCCGGAATCGATTTATGCTTTAGACCAACGTAATGACTAATGGTCAAGTGAGAACCAATGGAACAAGAGAACTTGATTATTTTACTAATATTTAACACATTTATCCATTTAATTTAAATATTCACTCTATATATAAGATCTAAGATAAAGTTGGTCACTATTTTAATTGCTAATGTGACCAAATGAATCATAAGGATAATGGTTTAATTTGTGCTACTATATCACCATTCGTATTTAAATTTATACGTTGCAAGTTGTTAACAACAAAAATGAAACAAACTAACACTACTATTGTATTTATGTAAAAAAAAATTGACTTATATTTTCTATTTTCAATTTATAATTCTCTGAAAACTTAACGGATATATTATAATAGTGTTACAGAATTGATTACAACTAACTAACGAATAATGTTATTACATTTGGCATATTTGGCTTGTTATTACCGTTATAGCAGTGGCAGTAAAATGTCGCGTCAAACAAATTGAAGCGCTTTGTTACCGTTGAGGTTGAGGTTGAGGTCTGTAAATATAATTTTGGGAAATGAAAAATATCTAAAAGCCCAATTATATTTTTCTTAGCCGTTTTATATAGATTGCATTTCATAAAAAGAGAAGGTGCTCCATTTCATTACATTAAAACCTAACCAAGTCGTTTTCTTTTTCCGATTCAGAAACAAATTAAGTTGTTCATCTTCTACTATCTTATTTTTTCATTTTTATTAATCAAAATAATCTCTGCTTTTATCAACCTCAAATCAATAGCTCTAATTAAAGGTTATAACCAAGTATAAAAAATCACAGAGAGAATCCATCACTTGTTGAATCCATAGAGTGGGCCGTAATGGCCCATAAATATCCGTAAGAAGAATGAGCTTTTACTTTTCAAGACAAAAAAGCCCAATTGCGCAAGCAAGTAAAAAAACGCTGCGTCGTGATCTTACATACTATAATGACGAAAACACCCTTAATGTTCCGCAAGCAAGCCTCACGACGGAGAAGAAGGAATCTGTTGACTGTTCGATTCCGTGTGACTTTCTTCGTGTAATTAACATCCATTCATCCAGAGATTAAGGTTGCAATTACATTAAGATAATACATAGTTTCTTCTTTTCAAATAAACATAGAGATTTAAGGTTGCTAACTTGCTAATAATATTTTCTTCTTTTCTAATAAACATAAAGGTTTGTTATTGTCAATAACTATTAACTAGGCATGTGTAAGCAAAAATTAAATATAAAAAGACATAGACTTAATTATTTTAGAATGGTAGTAATAAAAAAAATTAAAGTTTTTTTTTTGGTTTTATAGAGAGAGGAACGTTGAGCTAAAGAGAATACACGCGTTTACATTTCAAGGCGACGTAGAGTCTTCCGGCGATTGCATATTCCAACGCACAAAATAAAAGAGTGTGTTTCCCGTTAAATAAATTTTATAATTGAATGCTCTGCTAATTATAATATAAGTCGAAGCCTCGAATACGATGATTAACGTAAATTTGGTTCCTTCCATTTAATTCCGAAGTTAATTTTACACTTACCATCAAACTATAGCAATGCCCTACTACCATCAAACTATAGAAATAGTATTATTATCTGATCATCGTAATTACAATGACAAAATTGGTGCTTGGTATTAGGCTTGATATGGCATTTTAATTACAATTGATTCTAAATTCAGTTATAGTTTACATATACTTTTCGTATTAAGTTATCAATAATTATATAATGTTTCCATTCAATTCCAGAAAATAATTATGATTTTTAATATTTTATAAACCACTAGTGGCTAGATATGATGAGTAAAGTAATTTTTAAAAGTTAAACGAGATACAATTTATAAGGGGGATAGAGTATAGAGAATATAAAGATGTAAGGGTAGAAATGAGAAAGTCTAGTTTCACTCTTAACTAACCTTAAGATTAGACATTAATTGAGTCTATCCCGAAGACTAACGAAGAGTTGATCAAAGTCTACACATTACCTAACATTCTCTGTTCTCCATGCATCCATTTAATGGGCATTATTAATTACCATCCTCCAAGTGAATGCCATGCTACGGTTGTTCAATTAACCATCAATATAATTTCTATTCGTTTTTTTTATCAAACATATGTTTTACATTGGTTGTCTAATTTTGATTCAGTTTTAGTTTACATAATATTTAGACCATAGAGGATTTTGTTACTGAAATGCTAATTATAACTTGTTAGTTACTCTCTGTGTATAATTTTTTTAGTAGATTGGTTTGTCAATCCGTTGTTTAAAGTAATATACAAGTTCTACATGCCGAAACAACTAAGACGGTCAGACCTCAAGTTCTACATGCAACCTTAAACGTGAAACAAACAAATAGAAGCATACAAGTGTACATATTTAGTAAAATCTAACTCTGACTCTGCAAATTTGAATACTCCTAAACCTATAATAAATGGAAAACTATACGTCCAAGAAAATATGTTTTCTTTTTCTGATAACTTGCGTGTTCTTATTTATAATTTTGGTTTTACTCTGCATTTTGTTTTTTTTGTGTGAATGTGTAAAAAAAAAAAGTAAATCACAAACTTGGACATTTAAACCCACTCTTTGCTGGCACTTCACTCTTTTTGTTTTGATAAACTTACCGTTACACTCCTTAATTTCTTTATAATCAAATCTTAAAAAATGACAAAATTTCAGTCCACCAATTAAACAACAACCAATGTTGATCAAACGTATGGTCAGATAATCTTCCTAGATTAGTCGATTTTACATTAAATGAATTATTAATTATTTATTGCCTTATTGGTAGGTCCACCAAATTTGTTGTAAAACTCCATTTAAAAAAAAAGAGTGAACAGAAATAAAAGTTTCGTAGATTCCATTTCAAATTACCTGCACTTCTTTATAGACTACAATCCAAACACTAAAAAAAAAAACTGTCACTGCACTGAACCTTACTTCCCATGTGAATAAAAAGAAAGCAAAAAGAACAAAGAGTTATTGTAAAAAGTAAAAACCTTCAAATCCGTTTTCACCTTTAAATAAACAATCACAAACTCTTTAAACGTTACTTAACTTTTTTTCCGCCCTTCTTAAAACCCATCACAATTATGTGCATTTCATATTTTCACATTCATTGTGTGTTCTACTTCTCAACATTATGATGACTACTCCTCTCTTCTTCTTTCTTTCTCTACTTGTTTTTTCATGTTTTCTTCATGTTTCTTCTAACAGAGATGCTCAGATATTGAGCCGGGTCAAAAAGACCCGACTTTTAGACCCGGAAGGAAATTTGAAAGATTGGGTTATAACCAGAGATAATCGGAGTCCGTGTAACTGGACGGGAATCACATGCGACATCACTAACGGTACTTCTGTCGCCGTCACTGCCATAGATATCTCCGGCTATGGAATCTTCGGTGGCTTTCCTTATGGATTCTGTCGTATCAGTACTCTCATTAGCATCAATCTTTCACAAAACAATCTCAACGGTACGATTGCTTCTGGTCCTCTCTCCCTTTGTTCTCGAATTCATGATTTTATCCTCACCGGAAACAACTTCACCGGGAATTTACCGGAATTTTCGCCGGAGTTTCGTAATTTACGTGTCCTTGAATTGGAATCAAACCTGTTTACCGGCAATATTCCTCCGAGTTACGGGAGATTTACTGCTCTGCAAGTACTGAATCTAAACGGTAACCCGCTTAGTGGAATCGTTCCGGCGTTTTTGAGTAATCTGACTGAGTTAACTCGTCTCGAACTCGCTTACGTCAGTTTCGATCCTAGTCCAATTCCATCGACCTTTGGGAACATGAAGAAGTTGAGTTATCTTCGGCTAACTAACTCGAATCTCATCGGAGAAATTCCGGATTCGATCGGGAATCTGATTTTGCTAGAGAATCTCGATTTGGCTACAAATAATCTCACAGGAGAAATACCTGAAAGCATCGGACGACTCAAATCAATTTATCAGATTGTGCTCTATCAAAATCAGTTATCTGGAAAATTGCCGGAGAGTATCGGGAATTTAACAGCTCTGAGGAGTTTCGATGTCTCACAGAATATTCTCACCGGAGAATTACCGGAAAAGATCGCTTCTCTGCAACTCATCACTTTCAATCTCAACGATAATTTCTTCACTGGAGAATTACCAGATATCGTAGCTTTGAATCCTAATCTCGTCGACTTCAAGATCTTCAACAACAGTTTCACGGGAACGTTACCTTGGAATTTCGGAAGATTTTCCAAAATATCTGAAATCGATGTCTCCACGAACAAATTCTCCGGCGAATTGCCGCCGTACCTCTGCTACAAGAAAAAACTTCAACGGTTAATCACTTTCAACAATCAACTAAGCGGCGAAATTCCAGAATCTTACGGCTATTGTCATTCGCTTAGTTACATCCGTATGGCGGATAACAAACTCTCCGGCTTAGTTCCGATTAAGTTTTGGGAGCTTTCTCTCACTCTTCTCGAGCTATCCAACAATCAATTACAAGGTTCGATTCCGCCATCGATATCAAATGCTCGTCATCTTAGTCAGATCGACATCTCCCGTAACAACTTCTCCGGTGTGATTCCCGCCAAAATATGTAGTCTTCGAGACCTCAGAGTCTTTGATCTTAGCCGTAACCGTTTTTCGGGATCTCTGCCGTCGTGCATTAACCGTTTGAAGGATCTAGAAAGAATAGAGATGCAGGAGAACATGCTCGACGGAGAGATTCCGAGTTCAGTGAGTTCGTGCACTCAGTTGACAGAGTTAAATCTCTCCCACAACCGTTTACGCGGCGAAATACCACCGGAACTCGGTGATTTACCGGTTTTAAACTATCTGGATCTCTCCAACAACCAACTCACCGGTGAGATTCCATCGGAGCTATTGAAACTGAAGCTTAATCAATTCAACGTCTCCGATAACAAACTATACGGTAAGATCCCTTCTGGATTTCAGGAAGATATTTTTGGATCCAGTTTCTTGGGTAACCCGAATCTCTGTGCCCCGAATTTGGATACGGTTCGACCTTGCCGGTCCAAACTGCATACTCGGTACATCCTTGCGATTTCCATCATCTGCGTCGTTGCACTAACCGGAGCTTTGGTTTGTCTCTTTATCAAAGCCAAAGCGTTATGCCGGATAAAACCGAATCGGACCAACAATATAATCATTTTCCAGCGGGTCGGGTTCACGGCAGATGACATATACCCGCAATTAACAGAGGATAATATAATCGGGTCGGGCGGGTCAGGTTTGGTTTATAGGGTAAAGCTTAAATCTGGTCAAACGGTCGCGGTGAAGAAACTCTCGGGAGGACTGGGTCAAAAGTCGGAATCCGAATCCGTTTTCAGATCTGAAGTGGAGACACTGGGTCGGATCAGACATGGAAACATCGTGAGGCTTCTTATGTGCTGTAACGGCGAGGAGTTTCGGTTCTTAGTGTACGAGTTCATGGAAAACGGAAGCTTGGGTGACGTTTTGCATGCGGAGAAAGAACATCATGCCGTTTCTCCTCTTGACTGGACGACAAGATTTTCGATCGCGGTTGGTGCTGCTCAAGGACTTGCTTATCTACATCATGACTCCATTCCGCCGATTATTCACCGTGACGTCAAAAGCAATAATATATTGTTGGACCATGAGATGAAGCCACGTGTTGCCGATTTCGGTTTAGCTAAACCGTTGAAGAGAGAAGACAAAGATGGTGTCGCCGATGTCTATTCGATGTCTTGTGTTGCTGGATCCTACGGCTACATTGCTCCAGGTCAGAACTCTAGACTATTTTTGTCTTTCTTTTTTTAACATTATTTGAAATTTGTATTGTTGTTTTGTGGTTGCAGAATATGGTTATACTTCAAAAGTGAATGAGAAGACCGATGTTTACAGCTTTGGAGTGGTTTTACTAGAGTTGATTACTGGGAAAAGACCGAGTGATTCGTGTTTTGGGGAGAATAAGGACATTGTTAAGTTTGCAATGGAATCAGCTTTATGTTACTCTTCTCCATCACCACAAAACGAAGCCATGAATCGAGATTCACATGGAAATTATCGAGATCTTAGCAAGCTTGTGGATCCAAAGATGGAACTTTCGACGGGGGAGTATGAAGAGATAGAAAAAGTTCTTGACGTTGCATTGCTTTGTACGTCGTCGTTTCCTATTAACAGGCCTACCATGAGGAAAGTAGTAGAGCTGCTCAAAGAGAAGAAGTCACTAGTCTAATTATAATCATAGGCTTTATTAGGCTAGTTTTATGTACAAAATCCAACTAGGATTGTTACTTACTATTGGTTGGATTTTACTTTGGGATTTTAGAAAACTTATTAAAGATCTATTCTTCTCTTTTTCTCGACCCTTTCTCGCTTAAAATCTGAAAAAAAGAAAAGAAAAGAAAATCGTATTGGGCAGTTACATAAGGCCCATTATATGTAAAATGGCCTGTTTCTCATAAGCCTTGATACTGATTTAGGGTTTGAGAGACGACCACGTCGCCTCTGTCACGAAACCGCCAGTGACGCTATCATTTTCTTCTTCTTCAACACCGAAGCAATCAAAGATAATCAATCAAACTAGAGATAATTCGAAAAAACGCAAACCGACGTTTAGAATCAATGGCGTCTAATGTTATCTCTTCCACGATACGCCGAGCTTTAACCAAACCACACAACGCTGTTTCACGGCGTCACCACTTATCGACCGCCGCTGCAGCTGCTACTAGTTCCGTGGATTCGTACGCTGATGAATCGATTATGATGAAAGGAGTTCGAATTTCAGGTAGACCTCTCTATTTAGATATGCAAGCAACAACTCCGGTTGATCCTAGGGTATACGACGCCATGGCTCCGTATCTATTGCATAATTACGGGAATCCTCACTCGCGAACTCATCTTTACGGTTGGGAAGCTGAAAACGCAATCGAGGTTGCACGAATCCAGGTCGCGAAACTAATCGGAGCTTCACCAAAGGAGATCATATTCATGTCCGGTGCAACGGAGGCGAATAATCAAGCGGTGAAAGGAATTATGCATTTTTACAAGAAGAAACATGTTATAACTACACAAACTGAGCACAAATGTGTGCTTGATTCTTGTAGGCATTTGCAGCAAGAAGGATTTGAGATTACTTACTTACCTGTGAAAACTGATGGTTTAGTTGATTTACAGATGCTTAGAGATGCTATTAGACCTGACACAGGCTTAGTTTCTATTATGGCTGTGAACAATGAGATTGGTGTGGTTCAACCTATGGAGGAGATTGGTAGGATTTGTAAAGAGCATAAGATTCCATTTCATACTGATGCTGCTCAAGCTATTGGGAAGATACCTGTTGATGTTGATAAGTGGAATGTTAGTGTGATGTCTATGAGTGCTCATAAGATCTATGGACCTAAAGGTGTTGGTGCTTTGTATGAGAGAAGGAGGCCGAAGATCCGGCTTGAGCCTTTGATTAATGGTGGAGGTCAAGAGAGGGGACAACGTAGTGGCACCTTGCCTACACACCAGATCGTTGGGTTTGGGGCTGCTTGTGACATTGCCATGAAGGAGATGGAGTATGATGACAAGTGGATTAAGGGGTTGCAGGAGAGGTTACTCAATGGGATTAGGGAGAAGCTTGATGGAGTTGTTGTGAATGGTTCGATGGAGAGTCGATATGTTGGGAATCTGAATTTGTCGTTTGCTTATGTTGAAGGAGAGAGTTTGCTGATGGGGTTGAAGGAAGTTGCAGTGTCTAGTGGAAGTGCTTGTACCAGTGCGAGTTTGGAGCCTTCTTATGTGTTGAGAGCTTTGGGTGTGGATGAGGACATGGCTCATACTTCGATTAGGTTTGGGATTGGTAGGTTTACCACAGAGGAAGAGATCGATAGAGCGGTTGAGCTTACTGTTAAACAAGTTGAGAAGTTGAGGGAAATGAGCCCGCTTTATGAAATGGTTAAGGAAGGCATTGATATCAAGAACATACAATGGTCTCAACACTGATTTAACAATCCTCCCAAACGATATGGGACAGGAGGGAGACTCTGTTCTGTGCGCGGCTGTTATGAAGCCATGCTGAGATGTGAGTATGAACGATGATCTGATCGTGAGTTCTTACTTTATTATGCTGGTATTTTATCTATATCACTTTCTAGAGTGATTCCAAGTAAGATTTTCTAAGTTTTGTAATAAGCAGAGCATGAACAAACTTTGTTTTTAAAATTTCACTTAGAATTTCTTGATGTGCCTTTTTTTTTCTATTACCCACTAAGGTAATGCATGCTGTTGATTGCAATTTGACATGAACATCTTTATGTTTTTTTCCCCTATTACATGGGTATATTTGAATGTTTTATTCCCTAACATTTAATGTCATTTTTTGGCATGAGATTTAGGTCATTCTTTGGATATAAATGAATAGTTTAATAAATGGGTAGGCCAAGAGACTGCTCGCAATTAGCTGTATGGAAAGCTAAACGATGTCTCCTTGTCTTGGATGTTACCGTCTACCGGTCCACGTCAGCCTCCTAAATCCTCAATTCCCATTGGCAACAAATGAAAAAACAAATTGTGCATCTAAACACACGCACACTTATCAATCTCTTATCTATTCAAATACAAACTCAAAAGCTAAAATCACATACATTTCTTTTGGATACAAAGTCCCATGGCTAACTCTTCCTCTTTGTATCACGTTTTTGCTAAAACATTCAGAATTAGCAAGTATGGCTTCAAGGGTTTGAGCCTAACAAGTTGGTTTTGCCTAATCTATTTGTTGCTGATTTTGACTGCAACTGGGTCTGAACAGTAAGGGCAGTTCCCAAACAGAACATCAAATGACCTGTGAGAAATTGGACCATACTTTGAGCTTTAAAGCATAAGTGTGTGTCTATATAATATATATGTGAGAGATAGAGTAAGGTTTCTACTTACTGTCTTGTTGTTGTAATAGACCTTAACCAGTCTGTGAGGCAAAGGCTATGAAAAGACTTATTGCAACTTATGTTTTCACATGTGTAGTCTGTTCGTATCCCACTTCTAGCTCCCAGCTCCTCATCTAGGTTTAAAGTAAATGCAAAGTTAGTGAACTATTAGTAAATTGCTACTTACTCTGAACTATGAAGAATCGTTTTTTAATTTATTTTTGGGTTTGAGAAATCACCGGTGGGTAGAAACTGCGCATAGCAAATTCCACATTCAACTTGCTGTTGATCATTTTCCTCTTGGAGACCTGGAGGCTTTAGCAGCTCAGTCCCTAAAATACATTCGAGGTTCTCAGGAATTTTTTTTTCCTTTGACCTGTGTGATTATAACTTATCATGTATCCTGATTTCAATAATCCTATAGAACCTCCCTTTCTGCTGAATCCATGCTATAAGCTATCAAAAGAGAATTAAAATGGGGGAGAAGAGATAAAAAGATTTTCACCATTTTTTGTTATTTCTTCTCCATAACTTATGTAAGTTGTTCATATGCATAGTAGATGGAGGCACATGGCAAATAAACCGGCACCTGTCTAAGAAATCCACTATTAGAAAATGTCGAAAAGAGGTTATTATGGAGTGTGTGATTGTCTAGAAACATACTCTGGAAGGGATTTAGGATCACTGAAGTTGATATTTACAATGATGATGCAATCGTTCCCTGATAGATAAAACTGAATTGTTATAAGACACAAATGAAATGAGGTTAGAGAAAACAGAAAAAGGGTAAAACCAGCATGAATCTGACGGAGAGAAGAAGCACGAGAGGGTTGCTTAGCATCAACAACACATAGAAATTTGTCGATATCATCCAAGACAGACCAAAATTGTTGAAGATTGTCCAAATGCTATTAACTCAAAAATAACAATTATATATGTTAGCTGAATAATGATTGACAAAGAGAGAAATGATAGCTAAACCTTTTGGAATTGGTGCGTCACATCCTTCAATCTAGAGCTTGTAGACCATTCTAGAGTAAACATATATGGCACATCCTGCTCCGAGCAAACGTTAACCACGCAATTCTCGGAAAAAAGTCGGTATAGAGAGCAAATATTTTTGAAAGATTTAAGAAAACAAACCGCGGAAAGAGAAGGTGGGGAATTAGGATAGTCTCTATTGAGTTGAATTTCTAAGATGTGTGCTCTTCCATTCTTATCTCTGTACATCATCATCATCATCATCATGATTACAATGTTCAGAAATATAAATCTAATTAGACTAATAACATAATCAAAACACTAAATGTTGTGGAACTTACAGAATGTGAAAGCTGAAAAATGTTAAATCTCCACCTAATCTCCTTAGTGCTTCCCATCCAATTTCCTCTATCTAACAAAACCGATACAACAATCGTTAATCAACTAAAATTGAAGATTGTGAGCGACTAATTTTAGAAAAAAGGAAAAGATCGTTGATTAACTTAAGGACCTCCGAGTAAATTTTCCGGTAAAACGACGACGACTTGGCTAATTCCTCACATCTTTCACGTCCTATACATTCCTGCGAAGCACTCATCATCTACTTCAAATCTGTAACCTAGATTCTCTAATTCTGTTCTTCAAACTCAAACGCAGCTCATCTTCAAGCTCTGAATCTTTTCATTTTCGAATTCGAATGCTTCGTGTTGTGTGAACGAATGCGAGGGCTACGAGTTTGGGCCGGAAAGCCCAATATGTGAATTTAAATAGAGAGCCCACTTGCTTTTTTTTTTAAATCATTAGAGAGTCCATTTAATAAAGAGTTTTTGAGAGTTGAAAATTCATTCTCTCTCGAGTCTTCTTCTTCGACTATTAATGATCTTATCCGTACAAGATATAGACTTATCCTTGTAGCCAAACTCAGGGTTTTCTTAAGGCGGTGGGTGCACTTTCTTACTTTTATTACTTTCTCACTTCACTCACTCTCCATCTTTGATCCATTTCCAGGTTCGTCTTCTTCTCCTTCGTGCCGAATCTTCATACTTATTTTTGTTTTGTTATATGATCATCTTCTCTGATGCAAATTCTCCGAAATTAAACTTGTTGAACCTGTTGTTTTTGTTGCAATTTTTTCCTTCATCTGAAATGAATGAATCTGATCATTCAGAAACTATGGAATTAATAGAATATTTTCGTTGTAGATTTCTATGTTTTTGGTACATGCATGAGATATAAACTAAGTCGTTACTTGTTTAACCATTTTTGACTTATCTACTTTATGCTTTTTTTTGAGTATTTTTTTTTGTCTTTTCTGATGGATCCTTTTCAGGTTCAGAGCAGACAAAACAATTGAAAATTCACGAGTCTGGGTTTGTGTATGATTTGTTGTTACACTTAAACTATGGCTTGGTTTAGAATTGGTTCCTCTGTGGCAAAACTTGCCATAAGAAGGACACTAACTCAGTCTCAATGTGGTTCATATGCCACTAGAGCAAGGGTTTTGCCTACTCAAACCAGATATTTCCACTCTACAATACTTAAATCAAAGGCAGAGTCTACTGCACCTGTTCCACGTCCAGTGCCACTTTCTAAGCTAACTGATAGCTTCTTAGATGGAACAAGCAGTGTTTATTTAGAGGAGCTACAAAGAGCTTGGGAGGCTGATCCCAACAGTGTTGATGAGTCGTGGGATAACTTCTTTAGGAACTTTGTGGGTCAGGCTGCTACATCGCCTGGCATCTCGGGGCAAACCATTCAAGAAAGCATGCGTTTGTTGTTGCTAGTTAGAGCTTACCAGGTTAATGGCCACATGAAGGCCAAGCTTGACCCTTTGGGTCTGGAGAAGAGAGAGATTCCAGAGGATCTCACGCCAGGTCTTTATGGGTTTACAGAGGCTGATCTTGACCGGGAGTTCTTTCTGGGTGTGTGGAAGATGTCGGGTTTTCTCTCTGAAAACCGTCCAGTTCAAACACTACGGGCTATACTGTCGAGGCTTGAGCGGGCTTACTGTGGGACTATAGGGTATGAGTACATGCACATTGCTGATAGGGATAAATGTAACTGGTTGAGAGACAAGATCGAGACCCCAACACCTCGACAGTACATCAGTGAGCGTCGGATGGTTATATATGATAGGCTTACCTGGAGTACACAGTTTGAGAATTTCTTGGCTTCTAAGTGGACCACGGCTAAAAGATTTGGACTCGAAGGTGCTGAGTCTTTGATTCCTGGCATGAAGGAGATGTTCGATAGAGCTGCAGATCTCGGGGTAGAGAACATAGTTATTGGTATGCCTCACAGGGGTCGACTTAATGTTTTGGGTAATGTTGTTAGGAAACCTCTACGTCAAATATTCAGCGAGTTTAGTGGTGGTACTAAGCCAGTTGATGAAGTTGGGCTCTACACGGGGACAGGTGATGTGAAATACCACTTGGGTACATCTTATGATCGCCCAACTAGAGGAGGCAAACATCTTCACTTGTCTTTGTTAGCAAACCCCAGTCACTTGGAAGCAGTAGATCCTGTTGTGATGGGTAAAACCAGAGCAAAACAATATTACACGAAAGACGAGAACATGACAAAGAACTTAGGAGTTTTGATCCATGGGGATGGTAGCTTTGCCGGACAAGGTGTTGTATATGAAACTCTGCATCTTAGTGCACTTCCTAACTACTCTACAGGTGGGACTGTGCATATTGTGGTGAATAATCAAGTGGCTTTCACAACCAATCCCAGGGCAGGAAGGTCTTCACAGTATTGCACTGATGTTGCAAAGGCTTTAAGTGCCCCGATTTTCCATGTTAATGCGGATGACATTGAAGCAGTAGTGCATGTATGTGAGCTTGCTGCCGAGTGGCGCCAGAATTTCCATTCTGATGTTGTTGTTGATTTAGTATGCTACCGTCGCTTTGGGCATAACGAGATAGACGAACCATCATTCACACAACCAAAAATGTACCAGGTCTGGCTGTTTTATCATTCCATCTGGTGGAAATAGTTTTATCCCAATTCCAATTCCAGTTTCCATTTTAGTTCTTTTCAGGAATTTTTTTTTTCTTGTAATTTTTGATTTTTAAATAGGATATTACTTGTTATTGATAGGTGATACGCAGTCATCCCTCATCACTTCAAATCTATCAGGAGAAGCTTTTGAAATCTGGACAGGTAACTCAAGAAGATATTGATAAGATTCAAAAGAAAGTAAGCTCTATCCTCGATGATGAATTTAGAGCAAGTAAAGATTATGTTCCACAAAAACGTGACTGGCTGGCAAGTCATTGGACTGGGTTCAAGTCACCGGAGCAGATTTCTAGGATCCGAAACACTGGGTATGAATATATTCATTTTATTTAGTTTGTCATTGTCACCTTTTTTTATTTTTACTTTATCACTGTAACATTTTCCTGGGAAACTATTACCTTGTTCTTTTGCAGAGTGAGGCCAGAGATTTTGAAGAATGTGGGAAAGGCAATCTCAACCTTCCCAGAGAACTTCAAGCCACACAGAGGGGTGAAACGAGTTTATGAACAACGTGCTCAAATGATTGAATCTGGAGAAGGCATTGATTGGGGACTTGGTGAAGCTCTTGCTTTTGCTACACTTGTTGTGGAAGGCAACCATGTTCGGCTAAGTGGTCAAGATGTTGAAAGAGGAACTTTCAGTCATAGACATTCAGTGCTTCATGATCAAGAAACTGGCGAGCAGTATTGTCCCTTAGATCACCTGACAATGAACCAAGACCCTGAAATGTTCACTGTCAGCAACAGGTATGTTTTGTGAATCTCTAGAGATCATCAGAACTCTTCAATTTTTTTATTTTTTTACACATGATATTCTTGGCGTTTGTGTATACAGTTCTCTTTCAGAATTTGGTGTTATTGGATTTGAACTGGGTTACTCAATGGAAAATCCGAATTCTCTGGTAATATGGGAAGCTCAGTTTGGAGACTTTGCTAATGGCGCACAGGTTATGTTTGATCAGTTCATTAGCAGTGGGGAAGCCAAATGGCTCCGTCAAACCGGTCTAGTAGTTCTACTTCCTCATGGATATGATGGTCAGGGTCCTGAACATTCCAGTGGAAGATTGGAACGATTTCTTCAGGTATAAATTATATAACTAATACTCGCCATTAAATTTCTATCCACTCTTCGTATATGTTTCCCTCTCATCTGTGTATTCCAACTGCAGATGAGTGATGACAATCCTTATGTTATCCCTGAAATGGATCCAACACTCAGAAAGCAGATTCAGGAATGTAATTTGCAAATTGTTAATGTTACTACACCTGCCAACTATTTCCATGTTCTGCGTCGACAGGTTAAAATATCTATTCCAAGTTTTTAAAAGGTTGCTACTTCTTTTTCTTATTCTTTACACATACACACACTCATACTTGATATCATCCATTTGCAGATACACAGGGACTTTCGCAAGCCTCTTATAGTGATGTCTCCCAAAAACTTGCTTCGTCACAAACAGTGCGTATCTAATCTCTCGGAATTTGATGATGTTAAAGGACATCCTGGTTTTGACAAGCAAGGAACCCGATTTAAGCGGTTGATTAAAGATCAAAGTGGCCACTCTGATCTTGAAAAAGGTATCAGACGTCTAGTCCTCTGCTCTGGGAAGGTAACAAAAAAAAACGATCCATTTTTTTCCTTCGTGTGCTAACAAAGTTGTCACATTCTGAAAGTTAATATTATAAATATATCAATGAGTCAGGTCTACTATGAGCTTGACGAAGAGAGAAAGAAGTCTGAGACAAACGATGTAGCCATTTGCAGAGTAGAGCAGCTATGCCCATTCCCTTACGATCTCATTCAAAGAGAACTAAAGCGATATCCAAGTAGGTGTTGAAGCTTGGATTGTGTTATCTATGATTTTGGTTGAATATGAATTCGCTGAAAAACTTGTTCTTGTGTTTAACAGATGCAGAGATTGTGTGGTGTCAAGAAGAGCCGATGAACATGGGAGGATACCAATATATAGCACCAAGGCTTTGCACCGCTATGAAAGCTCTACAAAGAGGAAACTTTAACGACATAAAATATGTTGGTCGCCTTCCTTCAGCTGCTACAGCCACAGGATTTTACCAGCTCCATGTTAAGGAGCAGACTGAGCTAGTGAAAAAAGCTCTTCAGCCTGACCCCATCACCCCAGTCATCCCTTAAAAAAGATAGCTCGAGGCTTGAGCCTCTTGAGAGCCTGTATAAAGAAGGAAGTTATAAACCAAAGATTCATGAGAGAATCTTTAGATATCAAATAATGCCACTCGAAATAAACAGATGTTTGCTAAACTTATCGTATCACTGTCGCTACAAGGTTCTCTGTTCGACTATAACGTTCCCCGTCCCTCCTCCATTTTCCATTCTCCGGTCTACAGTCTCTCTTCCTCATCATAAGCCAGACCCAAGTCTTAACTCAAAATTGAATTTTATTTTCAGTCTTGGGCGGTTTGAAAAATTTATGTTCGAGTTGGGTTTTGGATTAAAGTACAATGAAAATAAAATTAACTAACTAAATTTAACTAATAAATATTACATATTTTAAAAATCATACTGTAGTATATAATAAATTTATTTTTGGTTTGGTTACATAAATTGAGAGGATTTGGTTCGGGTTGATATGATAATTTGGAAGATTTGGTTTATAGGATTACGGTTCGGGTTGGTTTGATGCCTTCCGCTCTTAGTGACTGTCACTGTGTAAGTGGTATCAGCTTGGAGGCGGTTGCAACCTTGAAGTAGTTGAAAAGCTAAAAAAAAGGCATTCAAAGTGAGAGAAATCAAAATGGCCAACCAATTTTGCTTGCTTCTTCTGATCATCACTTTCATTTCTCTCATCACATCTCCGTCAAGCGGATCGCCACCGTCTTCTTCCAAGCTCATACCTCGTTTCCCTCGCTACACTTTTCAGAACCGAGCCAGAATCCAGCAGTTCCGTCCAGATCGAAACGAGTACCAATACGACACTAAGTTCTTCTCTCAGCAGCTTGACCACTTCAGTTTAGCTGATCTTCCCAAATTCTCCCAACGCTACCTCATCAATTCCGATCACTGGCTCGGTGCTTCTGCGCTCGCACCTATCTTCCTTTATTGCGGCAACGAAGGCGATATTGAATGGTTCGCTACTAACTCAGGATTCATTTGGGATATTGCTCCCAAGTTCGGTGCCTTGCTTGTTTTCCCCGAGGTTCGTTGCTGTTTTTTTTTCCTCTGTTTGATAGCTAAGGAATTAGACAAAGCAATTCTATCGTTACTGATTTTTGGGATTTGGGGGGTTTAGCATAGGTATTATGGAGAATCGATGCCTTATGGAAGCAGAGAAGAAGCTTACAAGAACGCTACCACTTTGTCATATCTCACCACTGAGCAAGCTCTTGCAGATTTTGCTGTTTTTGTCACTGATTTGAAACGAAATTTGTCTGCGGAAGCTTGCCCAGTTGTGTTGTTTGGAGGATCATATGGTGGAAGTAAGTAAGGATGCATATGATTGTTTTTTTTTTTTTTGATTTTTGTAGTGAATGTTGTTTGTTTGTATCTCTTGTTTATGAATAAAACAGTGTTAGCAGCATGGATGCGACTTAAGTATCCTCATATTGCAATAGGAGCTTTAGCTTCCTCAGCTCCAATTCTTCAGTTTGAAAATATTGTACCTCCTGAGACGTTCTATGACATTGTATCAAATGATTTCAAGGTATAATGTTTTTGCTTTGTTAGTCGATTGACTATATATCTTGTCTTCCTCTTTTCATATCTTGACCGTGTTTTTGGTTGTGAACATTGCAGCGTGAGAGTAGTAGCTGCTTCAACACCATTAAGAACTCGTGGGATGCAATCATTGCAGAGGGTCAGAAGGAGACTGGCCTTGAGCAATTGGCCAAAACTTTTCGCTTTTGTCGGTAAACAAATAAATTGGATTATTTTAGTGTAAGCTTTATAAGCGTATTAGTTGGTAATATTTTAATGTTTTGTTGTTCTATTTTCAGGGTGTTGAACAGTACTGATGACCTTTCAGACTGGCTGGACTCTGCCTATAGTTATTTGGCAATGGTGGACTATCCGTATCCTGCTGACTTCATGATGCCTTTGCCTGGACATCCCATCAGAGAGGTATATATTGGGAAGTAACACTTTATGATTTTCAATTATAACTTCACCAAACCATATAAAACTGTAAAGAGAATCCGAGAATGTGTTCACTAGCTCATTTCAATGACCCTACACGTCTATTTTGATGATTTTCTGGTTGTATCAGGCTATTGTTCAACCACATCCTCTGAAGTTTCATTCCATTTATTCTTTGTTCAATTTAGTTCACCTTTCTGTAGGTCTGCAGAAAAATTGATGGTGCTCGTAATGATGCTAGCATCCTAGATCGTGTATACGCAGGAGTAAGTGTGTACTACAACTATACTGGGAACGTTGACTGCTTCAAGTTGGACGATGACCCTCATGGTTTGGATGGATGGAACTGGCAGGTATTAAGGACAACTGCTTTGTTTATGTCTTTTTCCTATAATTTTCAGCGAATTTACTATTAGTCACTTTGACCATCTGTTTACAATAGGCGTGCACAGAGATGGTGATGCCCATGTCAAGCAGCCAAGAAAACAGCATGTTTCCAGCTGATGATTTCAACTACACTTCATACAAAGAGGAATGCTGGAATACATTCCGAGTCAACCCAAGACCCAAATGGGTCACAACAGAGTTCGGTGGACATGTAAGACATCTTTTTGATGAACTCAAGATTCTTTCTATGTCATAATCTGAATCTTTACTCTCTTTTTATCTAATGTAAAAGGATATAGAGACCACCTTGAAGTCGTTTGGAAGTAACATAATTTTCTCAAATGGTCTGTTAGATCCTTGGAGTGGTGGCAGGTAAGAACGTTGCTTACTCAGATCCCGAGAGCTATTTTGAAACGAATCTCGTAATCCTGATGAATGCCTTTGACTTGTAAAATGCAGTGTTCTTAGGAACTTATCTGATACCGTTGTTGCTCTTGTCACAAAAGAAGGTATAACTAAAAGCCTCAACAATCGCTCACAGAACTCATATGTTTTTTTTTTTTTTCATTTGCAATGACTGAAAACCGCTTGATGATCATAATAGCAGTAGTCTACATTTCATTGAATGGCATAAACCCACAATTGTAGTCAATACTATGAACTAGTTATGGTATATCTGTCTCAGAACATCATCATCATTCACACTATGAAACTTACAAACAATGCTTATAATGGCCTTTTTTCTCAGGTGGACATCATTTGGATCTACGACCTTCAACTCCAGAAGACCCAAACTGGCTTGTGGACCAGCGAGAAGCCGAGATACGGCTGATTCAAGGATGGATCGAAACTTATCGACTAGAAAAAGAAGCTAAGGTTTCTGTGTTAAAACGTTCTTGGTAGGCCGGTAAGACTAGGAGAACAATTAACAATATAAAGAATTGTCTGAGTTTGATTTCCACGAAATTCAGAATCTGCAAACTCTGTAACACATCTAGTTTGAATAAATCCATGTAAGCTATCAATGCTCATAAATCTCTTGACTTTGTGAATTTTGGTGATATTAAAAAACTAGTATTACACACGCAAACAAAAGAATGACAAAATAAGATTTATGAGGCTGGCTATACACAAACACATCTGTCAAGTGAGTAAAGAAGATACTAAAGAATCATAACTTCCAGTTATTTTAATTATCATCTACACTAGAGGGGAAAAAAATAAAGTTATCCGCTTCATTTTGTTTTTAAGTTAATGACAGAGAGTATGAAATATTTAAGAGTGCGTGTAAAAGTAGAAAATCTAAAACATTGATTATCACACAACAGTCGTGACTCTTAGAGAAAATCGAAAAATTAATTACCATTTAATAACCTATTTTAAACTCAATTAAAAATTTGGTATTGGCCGCTAAAAACGACAAAGAGAAGGCTTTAAACGCTGTCGTTTTAATTATTTGAGTAGTCGAATAAAAGCCCCTTTTGACTAAATTGTCGACCTAAAAAAAAAAACAGAGAGGGAGAGAGAGACCAGACTTTTCTGCGACGCACTGTCACAGAACTCTTCTTTGTTGTTTGTGAGAGAGAGAAAAGTTGAAGAAGAGTCAGTCATCGTGCTTTTGATCGGGGATCGGAGGAATTTTGGTTCGATTCGTCGTCTCTGTGCGGTTGGGACAGACGATGGCAACTTCGCGTTCGGAGCGATTCCCGGTAACGCCGAGTACGGCGGCTACTAATAGATTGACAATTACGCCTGGTTCTAGGGTTTTGAAAAGCCCTCTCACTGAAGAAGTCATGTGGAAGCGTCTTAAAGAAGCTGGGTTTGATGAACAATCGATCAAAAAGAGAGATAAAGCCGCCCTTATCGCTTACATCGCCAAGCTGGAATCTGAGGTTTGTTTCTCAATTCTTCGTGAAATTTCTCATTCTTTTATCAGCTAGTATTTTTTACTAGAGTATTCTATACTTGGGAGTGATGAAACTAACGAATAAGACTGTTATAGTTACTGGGGATTTTCTTGTTCCCTAAAAAAATATTGATTCATTGGTTCATATGAATTTAATTTTCCCGGGGGTCTTGAGTTCGTTTTTGTAAATGCCCTTGATTTGTTTCAATCATCTCCGTTTCACTCGTGGGTCAATCCTAACATTTTATCGGATGGAATTGCTTTACTGCAATTATTGCTTTGCTTTTGGAAGCTTTAAAGTTCCGATTTTGTTTCCTCCTTTGAACTTGATTGGTTGAGATTGTTATATTGGCCAGTTTTTTCCTGTTTGACAGAGATTTATCGCAATTTTCATGTAGGTTTATGATTACCAACACAACATGGGTCTTCTACTTTTGGACAAAAACGAATTGTTATCCAAGTATGAGGAAGTTAAGGCCTCTGTCGATGAGGCCGACCTAGCACATAGGCGGGATCTATCTGCATATGTCTCTGCCTTATCTGAAGCGAAAAAACGAGAAGAGAGTTTAAAGAAAGATGTAGGAGTTGCAAAAGAGTGTATCTCTAGTGTAAGGCCTTTATCCTTGAGAACAAGAAAAATAGATCGTCCCCATAAAATCCTTTCTTTTGATTTTTTGTTGTTATTTTCTCTCAGTTGGAGAAGACTTTGCATGAGATGCGGGCAGAATGTGCCGAGACGAAAGTTGCTGCTGAGAGTAAAATGTCGGAAGCACATCAGATGATTGAGGATGGTCTGAAGAAATATGCAGATGCCGAAGCAAAATTTCGTGCAGCAGAAGCTCTGCAAGCAGAGGCCAACCGTTATCACCGCATTGCAGAGAGAAAATTGAAGGAAGTTGAAAGTCGTGAGGATGATCATTCTCGGCGTCTTGCAACTTTCAATTCTGAGTGAGTCTTTCGGCTTGGTTAACTGGACTTTAGGACTTTTACTATTAGGGTGTGGTATTAAGGCGTTGTTTTGTTCTTTCATTCCTTGCTTTAGGTCTGAATCAAAAGAGAACGAGATGGTTATTGAGCGACAGACTATAAATGAGAGGCTTAAGAACTTGCAGCAAGAGCATGAAAGGTTATTGGATGCACAATTTTCACTAAATCAAAGAGAAGATCACATATTTGGTAGATCCCAAGAATTGGCTGAACTTGAAAAGGGGTTAGAGTCTGCAAGGACCACATTTGAGGAGGAACGTAGAGCCTTTGAGGACAAAAAAACCAATTTGGAGATTGCATTAGCTTCACTTTCTAAAAGAGAAGAGGTTTGCATACACGTATCTGTTATTTCTGTTTTTGCTTAACACGTCAGCAAAAAAGTTCCAAGAGGCTAGATAGTATTGTTCATGTTTTATATCTTTGCTAAAACAGGCTTTCTCTGAAAGGGAATCTTCACTACGTAAGAGAGAGCAAGAGCTGCTCGTTGCTGAAGAAAAAATATCTAGCAAGGAATCTGTAAGTTTACATGTTCAATCCAGCCAACCTTCTAGTTATTCTCAATACTTTTAGTTTTGTGCTTATTTTGTTAGTAAATGCTTTAAAAATATGGATCCAGGAACTAATTCAGAAGGTCTTAGCAAATCAAGAAGTTATCCTGAGGAAAAGAAGATCTGATGTGGAAGCTGAATTGGAAAGTAAGTGCAAATTGGTGGATGATGAAGTCGAGAGCAAGAGACGGGCCTGGGAATTAAGGGAGGTTGATATCAGGCAGAGGGAAGACCTACTTGCTGAAAAGGAACATGACTTGGAAGTTCAGTCAAGGGCATTGGCCGAGAAAGAAAAAGACATAACAGAGAGATCTGATATTCTAGACGAAAAAGAGAAGAATTTGAACTCTACAGAGAATGATATTAGTCTTAAGGCAACTCTGCTGGAGAATGAGAAGGAACGGCTTAGCAAATTGGACTTAGATCTGCAGCAGTCTTTGATGTCACTCGAAGACAAAAGAAAACGTGTTGATTGTGCAATGGAGAACCTTGAAGCCTTGAAGAGTGAGACTAGCGAATTATCTATTCTGGAGATGAAACTCAAGGAGGAGCTAGATGATTTGAGGGCTCAAAAGCTTGAGCTGCTAGCTGAAGCAGATAGATTGAAGGTGGAGAAAGCTAAATTTGAAGCTGAGTGGGAACATATTGATGTCAAAAGGGAAGAGTTAAGGAAGGAAGCTGAGTATATAACTCGTCAAAGGGAGGCATTCTCAATGTATCTCAAGGATGAGCGTGATAACATCAGAGAGGAAAGAGATGCATTGAGAAATCAGCACAAAAATGATGTGGAGGCACTGAACCTAGAACGTGAAGAATTCATGAATAAGACGGTGGAGGAGCATTCTGAGTGGCTTAGCAAGATTCAACGCGAGCGTGCTGACTTCGTGTTGGGTATTGAGATGCAGAAACGAGAGTTGGAGTATTGCATCGAAAATAAACGAGAAGAATTGGAAAATTGTTCAAGGGAGAGAGAGAAGGCTTTTGAGGAAGAGAAGAAGTTGGAAGAGGAGCGTATACTGTCCCTCAAAGAAACAGCGGAGAACGAGTTAGAACATGTCCAAGTGGAACTAAAGAAGTTGGATGCTGAGAGGTTGGAAATCAAATTGGATCGTGAAAGGAGAGAGAGTGAGTGGGATGAGTTAAAGGATTCGGTTGAGGAGCTCAAGGTTCAAAGAGAAAAACTAGAGACGCAAAGGCATATGCTTCGAGCTGAAAGAGAAGAAATCCGACATGAAATTGAAGAACTGAAGAAATTAGAGAATCTGAAAGTTGCACTAGATGATATGTCTATGGCTAAAATGCAGTTGTCCAATTTAGAACGTAGCTGGGAAAAGGTTTCTGCTTTGAAGCAGAAGGTTGTTACTCGGGATGATGAATTAGAGATGCAAAATGGAGTAAGCACTGTGAGTAATAGCGAAGATGGCTATAACTTTTCTATGGAAAGACAGAACGGGTCAACCCCTTCGTCCGCCACTCCATTTTCATGGATAAAACGATGCACTAATCTGATATTCAAGACTTCTCCAGAGAAATCCCCTCTAATGAACCAAAATGAAGGAGGAGGATTGCCTTCAGAAAAGTTGAGGCTAGATTCATCTAAAAGAGAAGAAAAGGCTTACACCGAGGGATTGTCTATTGCAGTTGAAAGACTTGAAGCTGGAAGGAAAAGAAGAGGTAACGCATCTGGAAATGAAACTAGTGAACCAAGCACTAACAAGAAGAGGAAACATGATGTTACACAAAAATCTTCTGATGAAGCTGATACCCAGAGGTAAAATCTGATCATTCAATAGCAAATTTTATACATTTTTTTTCCTCGTGTTTCTGTGATCAAAGCCGAATCTTGCATCTTCTTTTTCTCAGTGTCATTTCAAGCCCTCAAAACGTGCCTGAAGACAAACATGAACTGCCATCAAGCCAACCCCAGACGTCAAGTGGTGTAGTAGTCATCAGTGAAACCGTGAAGATCACGACAGTAACGTGCGAGACAACAGAGGTCACCAACAAGATCACAACCCTTGACAGCTCAAAAAATCATTCTGAAGCAGGAAAAAAGATGGGAGAGGAGAATCAAGATACTGATTGCAATCAGGTAGGTTTCTCAAAAGCAAAAGTATCTCACAGTTGTTCTCAGAAAAACTTGATTATGAATGAATAAGATTCTCTGGCTTTTGCTGTTAGACAGGGATAAAGGAATTTGAAACAGTGAGTCGGGTAGAAGCTGAATCAGATAACAGAAAGGAGAAGGATTCTTATGATGGTGGCATTGTAACATGAGTCAGCTTGATGAAGAATGCATAAGCATTTTAGGAAAGGCTGCAACAGAAGATATAGGCATATGTAAGGTACATGTTAGTCTTCACCTAATAATAATCTCCACATTTGGTGTCAGAAAATTCAGAATCACTAACAAGAGTTGTTTTTTGTTGCAGAAATTCTTAAGAATCCTTTTGGGTATTGTTTTAGATTAAGATAAGAGTATGTAAATGGATTTGATTGGTTTTAAAAGTCTGTATTTCGATGTGTGATAACTCATAGAGTCAGTGAATTTTTTTTTTTTTTATTAGAATTGAAGTGAGTAGTGTTGGTTAGGTGAGATAGGTAGGAGAGAATGGTATTGTTTCCTGTGTGCCTACAGTGTGTGAGACCTGAGAATATGATTTTTTGGTTTAAAGACTGAAAGTTGAAATCAGTTTAAAGGTCGTATTTTTTTTTATTTTTTTTTCTGTTCACCCCTATAAGTTCACTCCTCTCTATATCAACTTTAAAAATGGGCTGGGCTGGGCTTGAAGTCCATCAATGGCCATAGTATTTAATTAGAAAAACAGTTGGCCTTTTAACAGATACATCTTCGTTTCGCAAGAAAGGTTTTTAGATTTTCAACCAAAACTTTTAAATTGAAAATATTTAATTTACTCCTTAAAATTGATACAGAAATTAAGAAACATCATTTAGGATAATAATAATGATAATAATAATAATAATAAAAAATAGATTATAGTTAACAGTAATGTTTTTTTCAAAAGAAATAAAACGGAAACAGACTAATTCCGCCAAGAATTAGTCTAGCAAAACGACGATGTTGAATAATGTGTCGTTAAAGGAATAAAACGGAAACAGTCTAATTCCGCCAAGAAGTAGTCAACCAAAACGACGTAGTTCAAAACTTTCTGCAAATTCATGAACAGATTATAGTTAAGTTCGAAAATCTCTAATTAAATCGACTATAGTATTGTTTCGTTTACCAAAGCTTAAAACACGAATGAGTTCGGAATCTGGTTAGACTACTATAGTGTGTATAATAAATAGTTGTCTCTTATCACATCTTTGGAATTGTGAAATTTAAACACAGATGTATATACATCTGGATGATGTAGCTTTAGTAAGTTCTAACATCAGAAAGCTATGGTTAAGAATTGGGAACATATTTTGCGTGTAAAATGGGAGAAGAACTCGGCGCTGATTTGTATCTTTTTTTTTTTTTTTTTTGCTTAATGAGTGACAGCTTCTACATGCAACTTGATGTGTATTTATTTTATTTCTTAATTATTATTTAGTTACACAAAATCTAATCTAATCTAATCTAATCCCCACTATCTGTGTTTCTGAACCGACACATTTCCCTCCTATCCTGATTCAAACCCTTATCATTACTAGTTTATGTTAACAATCTCCTAGTAATCCAATCCAATTGTGTTTCTGAGTTTTTCAGATTTTATTTTGGGAAATTATATGCTCTACTACAGTAAGGTGGTCTTCTTAAACTCATAAAGCTTCTAGCGACAAGAGGAGTCGCGCAGATTTACGCAAAAAAAAAAAATGTCATAATTGTCTCATGATTACGATATAATAACATATTTTATACTAATTTATTTTTAGATTAATAAAACATAAGGACTGTGTGCATTTGTCACGAATTCACCCTTTTCATCTTTAGAATACTTCCAAAAAGTAAATGGATTCTGAAGAAAGAAATAAGAGAAAAAAATAGAATCATATAGAAGAGAGAAAGATGCCTTGAGATATATATATATATATATATATATATTACACTGACCTTCCTCTTCTATGCCTTTACCTTTTGACTTCCCATTTCTTTACTTCCTTTTTCACCAAGTCTTTTTTTTTTTTTTAATTTGTTTGTATAATGAATTATTGATTTTTAGTCAATCAAGTGTGTCTCATCATCGAAATAATTTGAAAAGATCATACTGATTCAGACTCAAAATATGAATTTATCTCTGATTGATTTTTAAACATTATTTTATAAACATAGTTATCATGTATATGCATGATAAATTGGCAACATCATTCTAATAAGCTCAATACTATAAACTTTTGAATGAGTTTATTTGTCTGACAAAAAAAAAGAGTTAAAATATTACGTTAAAATGAAAAAAAGGGATGATGGCCTACGCTGCAAGACCAGTTCTTGGTTCCTACTAGTGTTGTTGAAATCTGAATACACTTTTTTTTTTTTCTTTTTTTATTACTCTTAGCTCCAAAGTTCAAACTTTGTTTAACTTTTCCATAAATAACGATATTTTATCCATGACGATACATTTTTTTATTCCACGAAAACATATAAACACAGTGAATGTGCCTCATTATTCGAAGACTTTTTATATTTCTCCAAGTGCTTTGACTTTTACACCTTTATTAACCATCACAAGACAAGTCAACCTTCCCCCCATCTAGAAGCTTTTGGCTCATTTCTTCAAATTCAAAATGTAATAATATAAAGTTACAGTTAATGATGTATTTGCCTCTAATGTGCGTATTATTAATAGGCTATACGCGATGTTAAGGAATTATATTCCCGTATTTCACTTGTTTTGCAAGGAACTAAATTATAATTAACAATACACCGTAATTGACCAATTTATTTTACATCAAAAAATAAAGAGAAAAAACATTCTTAACCATATGAGTTTATACAAGAAGTTCCAAAAACTATGACGCCATTTATATAGTGGATTTTATTGTTCCTTAATCTCAGCTGCCGTGGAAAATAAATGTAATCAGTATAGTTTATTGAATTAAATTATAATTGTTAGATCAATAACATCCCTATCAAATCTTTGATTAAAATTTAATTTTGGGTCCATGGGACAGGCGTCATTAGGTTCAATTTTAATACTGCACGATAATTAAGTGGCAACATTTTTAAATGAACTAAACAAACCATCTATCAATTCATTATTGTCAATGTGAGTTTGATATTTTGCCATCTTACAATCTCTCTTTTGTAATATATATATATATATATATATGGAGATTAATAGGTTATGTACCGTACCTGATCTAGAATTTTTTAATATCCATAAAAATGTTATGGGTAAATTTTCTCCGAGGGTTGGCAAAATTTTGTTCACCAACCATAACGGAATTTACTCCTCACAAATTTCAATATCTATACCTTTATTTTCATCTCTTTTGGTACATATCATTAACTCCTTTCCTTTTCAAAAGACAAAAATAACTTAAAGAGCAATTGATACACCATCCACCAAATGTGATCCCATGATTGGTGCTATTTCTTTGGACAATTTAGTTGATGGCTTTGAAAATTTATATTGTAAATTTTGATATACTATGAGGAATTTAATTTGTAATGATCCAAGAATGTTTAGTTCAAATAGTGAATAGTTAAGGATTTTAAATTATCGAATGCGATAATTTTGTTTTGATCTTTGGTCTACAAAAACCTTTAATACTTTTATATATTATTATTCGTATATCAACGAGGATGGTCTATATTTGTTCTTTTTGGTAAATTGATAGTTATCTATTATAAACTTCAATTAAGCTGGTACGCAAAATATCAGTGTTCCCATGTTCTTATTTAATTTAACTAGTATATATATATATATAGTTTTAAACTGCTCAATAGAATTCTGCGTATATAAAATGAATTTTAAATTATCTTTATTAATTCGCACATATCTATCACTAAACATTCGAAGTATTTGTCTCTGTCTCGACAACTCATATAATACACTTTTTGTACTATACTACAAAATCAATTAGTAAAAAATGTTGACTATATAATACATATAGCTTATATGTCAGTCTAATTCAATCACTTATTGGTTTAATTTTTTTGTAAAATATTAAAATGTGTTATTGTTATTTGTTATTTTCTCATGACCAAGTCTTTCGCATGTAATAAAAGTACACATGATAATCGGTCTTCCTTTCTTATTTGCAAGCTGCCATGCAAGTGGGCCTTTCAAACTTTCGTAAAATATTATGTAATAACTATATTCATAAATATATATATGCATATTTAAGAATTTATACGTCGCTCGATTATACTCGAATAAATTAAAGTAATTTCGATCGATTTTGCATGCTATTTAATTAGATTATATAAAAATGTCGTTTTCTTATTCACACTCTTAAACTGCGGATCTGATATAATCACCAGAATATAATCCACTACTTGCTGGGACATGAATCATGAGGACATTTATATAGCGTGTAATATCATACAATAAATCATATATATGCGTATACATTTACTAAAAACATAGAATGGAGGGGGCAAATATTGACTGCAAGTAAACAGTGATTACACAACGTTTAATTTTAGACAAAACCCAAACGTGATAAATATAGAATTAGATGCAACTCATGCAATAATATTACAAAATGCACCTTGTTCTTTCAACTTAAAACTTATTCACATTCACCACACTTAGTTTATTTCTTAAACAGATCATCCAAAATGAAATGTAGGAAATATATTTTGCAGTTAGATTAGCACAGCATAAAAATGAGAACAGAGTTGGGAAACAAGTACAAAGAAAAAAGTCAGAGAAGAAGGAGGAAGAGAAAAAGAGTCAAAGGGTGGCGAGCTATAAAGCAAGAATTATAATTTGTGGGTTTTATGATTAAGAAAATTATAACAAAATTAAAGATATTTATCTGTTAAATTAGTAATGAAATTAATTGAATCTCTAGATTCTGACGTAGGAGCAAAGACAAAGGAGAAAAACATTAGTCTCACCCTTCTCTGTCATTTCTTAGCTCTACTAATATTTAACACATGAATTATCATAAAATTTTCCAATTCCATAAAGTCACTTTTTAATTAATTTTTATTTTAATTCTCTACTTTTGACATCTTCATCACATGAAAGACTATCTCCTCCAGCTATTATATAGTCTCTCTCCTTTTTATATTATCTCCATTCACATATAATTTTCTCCCTTACACACATTTCCGTGTATGTATATATAAAAACCACACACACGCACCATCATACACCATCCTCCTCCTTCTCTTCATCATTAACATAATTGAAAAAGAAAGAGAGAGAGATATACAATATAAGAACAAGATCCTCAAAAATCAAGAGCCAAGAATCAAGAATCAAGAAGATGGGAAGAGCACCGTGTTGTGATAAGGCCAACGTGAAGAAAGGGCCTTGGTCCCCCGAGGAAGACGCCAAACTCAAAGATTACATCGAGAATAGTGGCACAGGAGGCAACTGGATTGCTTTACCTCAAAAGATTGGTATATACTTAAACCACTTTTGATTTTAAATTCGCACCGAGTTTCTAAATAGTTTGAGACGGTATTGCACATAGAACTTTTCTTGTATATTATGTGCGTCTTGATATATTTATTTATATACATGATATATATAGGTTTAAGGAGATGTGGGAAGAGTTGCAGGCTAAGGTGGCTCAACTATTTGAGACCAAACATCAAACATGGTGGCTTCTCCGAGGAAGAAGACAACATAATTTGTAACCTCTATGTTACTATTGGTAGCAGGTACTATACTTATCTGTAGATCATACGGGTTTATTAACTGACACAATTAGTCTTGAATTATAATCATTATGCTTATATATTCAATGAATTTTTCTAAGGTGGTCTATAATTGCTGCACAATTGCCGGGAAGAACAGACAACGATATCAAGAACTATTGGAACACGAGGCTCAAGAAGAAGCTTCTTAACAAACAAAGAAAGGAGTTTCAAGAAGCGCGAATGAAGCAAGAGATGGTGATGATGAAAAGACAACAACAAGGACAAGGCCAAAGTAATGGTAATACGGATCTTTATATCAATAACATGTTTGGATCATCCCCATGGCCATTACTACCACAGCTTCCTCATCATCATCAAGTACCTCTTGTGATGAATCATGTAGCAGTGGAACCAACAAGCTCCAACTACTACCAAACGGAACCGTCTAGTAACCTAGAACAAAAGCCGCTGATTGCACTCAAGAACATGGTCAAGCTTGAAGAAGAACCGGAGAGGACAAACCCTGATCATCATCATCAAGATTCTATCACAAACCCTTTCGATTTCTCCTTCTCACAGCTTTTGTTAGATCCTAATTACTACCTGGGGTCAGGAGGAGGAGAAGGAGATTTTGCTATGATGAGCAGCAGCACAAACTCACCATTACCAAACACAAGTGGTGATCACCATCAAAATCAGCAGCAAGAGCTTCTTCAATGGTTTGGAAATAGTAATTTCCAGACAGAAGCAATCAACGATATGTTCTTAAACAACAACAACATAGTAAATCTTGAGACCAACGAGAACACAAAATTCTATGGAGACTCCTCCGTAGCCGGAGCCCGAGCCGGAGCAGCTTTGGCTGGAGGAACGACGAGTACATCGGCGGATCAAAGCACGATAAGTTGGGAGGATATAACTTCTCTTGTTAATTCCGAAGATGCGAGTTACTTCAATGGGCCAAATCATGTGTAACATTTTGATTTTTTTACTTATTTATGAAATAGGGGGTTTTGTATAAATTTGTGTCTTTAGGAGGGTGGCCGATAAATTATACAAATTTAAGATTAATATTCATGCAGAGATTTGTTTATTTTAGTTTCAACTTAGCTTTATTCACGAACATTATATATGCTCTTTTTGAGTTTTTCTTCATGGTTAGTGCTTTTATAAATGTGGAAGAGATTCTGCCTTTTAGCTTCTTCTTTTTCTCCCTAATTTATTCAATTTAGGTCTTTAGATATTTTAAAATCTCTGCAAATTACATCAGACTCATCAAAAGAAGGAAACAACTATAATCTAAATTTGAGAACCTAAAAGAGGATTGTCTTTAAAACGCACAAACATCGATCACCAATTACTAAATTCTTCAATTTCTTAATAAAGTTTGTATATATGTAGGTTAACAGTGTTAATTATCTTTAATATGTAGAAATGACATGGTTTTGATATATATTAAACAATAATTGTTAGGTGCCCACAGTAATGGAGAATCCAAGGATGATTTTCTGCTCTCTTTTCTACTCTCTTTTTTTTTTTTTTGGCAATCAACCCTGTTTTCTATTCAACTCCACTTTGGTCTTTGTATATATATGAATTATGATACATTTTCATTTCATAACAGTGATAGATTTGTGACAGTCAAATTTTGCCAACCCAAGATATACATAATCAACTCGTTTATAAATTATCCGTGACTGATTTCTGATACTCGTGTGAAACACTTTGATTATTTCAATTATCATGAGGTGTTTGGAATTTTAATATACTATTAAGGAGCTACTAATCATACATATTTACAATTGAAAAATAAAGAAGAACACTATGTGTTTACTTGGATTAGAGTTATTCAATAATTCGTATAATATTTCTGTATATGTACATATATGTCTGTAAATGGCGTACGTGCGTAAGCGCAAGTTATATATGTTGTTGAATAACCATGTAAATAAGTATTAACTGTCGACCAACAAAAAGAAGTATTAATTAATCAATAAAGAACGCTGCAATATGGACACGTACATGGTCGGGTCTATATGGCTTCGTCTTCAGAGATACTCCGACAAACACTCGAATACACATATGTGTGTATGCATAACTGTAATTTATTTCTCTTACATAACTAATAGTATATTAACGTAAAGATATATATTCCCGGTTCAACAAGACTACTTGGACCTCTCCGGTTTGCAATGCACAATGTCGCTGGAAACCATTAATGTTTTAACAATAATTAAAATGTACTGTATATAATATGAAATGGCTACTCTTGTTTGTTAATCAATGATAACAAATATAAAGAAATACATAATATAATGAGGAAGAGTTGTCTTACTTTTTAAAACCAAAAAAAAAAGAAAAAGAAAAAAAAAGTTGTCTTACCAATTCAAAGGTAGTGTACGTACAGCTTCGAAAATCTCTCTAGTCAGTTTGGGAATTTGAAGATCACAGAATCAAATGATGTCACTCAAAATGATCTTTTCCCTGTTTGAGTTTGGCACATATCGTTGCCTATTCAAACCTCCAAATAAAATCATTACATTTTTACCATTTTTAATTGGAGTGAAAAATCATGTATTGTTATTTTCGTTTACTAAACTGAACGCTAAAAAAGATCCAAACTATCATTTATTGGGACGACTATTGTTAGATTAAGTTTTACTATATAGTATTTCAATTTCTCAATCGATGATATAAATTAAGCTTTGGAAAAGTCTGGTGACGATGAGAGCATTAATCTCTTTTGAACCTATATACATAAAGACTTATTTTTGTGCAACAAAAAGATAAAGTTAAAAAAAAAAAAAAGAAGATAAAGTTCCGATTTTTAGCGTTCTGAACAGAACCGTGCATGTCTTTTAGAACAAAAACACAACCATCTTAGGCTGCGTACAGGTCTGGCTGCGTATCAGATTCTCGTTTAGATATTTTAGAGCCACCATGTTTAGGAATTAATTGGTCAAAATTTTCGTATATGAATTTAAAGTTTTAGCTGTGAACCCTACCCACTCAGCGATAATATTTGGTTGGAAAAGTCACAATTCTCTATCTTTGTTTTTTAGGTTTTTCATTTTTTTCTGTCAATTTTTTCGCTTTTTTGTTGCTTTATATGGATTTATTTGAAAAGGTTTCATCATTTTTTAGAGCAATTTAATAAAATTATCTTATTTGAAATATTTTTATTGATTTATATGATTTTGTGCTGGTCAATTAATAAGTGTTTTTCAATTCCCTTCTTATAATCCTAATTTAAAACAAAAAAAATCAATCAAAGTAAGACTACATTGTCAAATCACGTATTAGATCTCCAAAATTGTAAGCAAAGTAGGACATTGGTTCCGATTCAATAGATGCGTTCTGCCCTGCAAATTGCACTTGTCATTGTGAAAATTTGTTAAAATACCCTGGATCTATATGTTTTTATGTAAGACGAAAGAATTACAACTGTCTTTTAAAAAAGGTTCTTTTATCAGATTTGATCATTTGTTTGGAAACTCGAAATTATCGTATCATCAAACGTTAGATATCTTGCTTTTTAGAAGTTGAAACTGGTTTATAGTTTGATAATTTTATATTTAATGAGTTATACTTATGCTATATACGCCTATACATGTAACTAACCTTAAATTAGTATAAAAAAATTAGCCCGTAAGAAACTTTATGTTATACCATAATTTTGTGTTTAGAGGGACGAAATAATCGTATCTACATTGACTTTTAAAAGGCTACATATATAAATATATGGGTTTATCAACCCATTCAGAGGAAGACCATAGTTTTACTATAAATCTACAAGATATAAATTTTGATTGTTCACATGGTCTGGTATATATAACTACGGCACTAACATAGTGTTCACATTTCACTTACGGAATACATGTAGTTTATTTGTTTTTTTTAACGTCTAAACATGTAGTTTATTGGTTTGAATATATATATTATATATGAAATATTATTCAAAATCGTTTTAAATTTTTATATATAACTAATAAAAAATCTGATGTACTTCTAATTGGTCCACCTCTTTTTATTTCTTTAAAACAGTTTGGAGATTTTGTGTAGATGCACTAATTGCATACATAAAAGGGGTAATGAATGATAACAACTCATAAAACAATCAAATATCAAACAGTCCAATACATTTTAAACCTTTTATTTTTCTTTTTAGAAAATGACATTTTATTTATGGTATTTAGGCCGTGCTTGGTTGATTACTAAACGTGAATAAATAATAATTAATTTGAGGAAGAATTTTTTTTGTTAATCTCAAATTTGTACAGACATTGGCTTAAGGACAATAGAATAAAAGTGTGTTTCCAAAGAATAATTGAAAAACTAGTCTCTGAAAGCCAAGTCATCTTGTATGTTTCCAAACATTTCTCTACAAACAGAAAAACGACAAATCTACTGGAATTATCCACCTCTAATTAACATATAAATTAAATCCAAAATTAGGATAGAAAAATTATCAATTAAATAATCGTATTCAAGGGAGGAAATTAGGAGATTCTAGAGATAGTGAAGAAGATTATGCATGTAAGCACTTGCATCAGTGGATGGCAGGACATTTCTTGACCATGGACTTGTATGCTATTCTTAGCTTAGCCGTATAACTTTATAGTTTTATTAAAGCATTTCTCATCTACCTATTGAAATACCCTATCATATGCACATACGTAAAACGTTATTAAGGCACTCTATGGAGAATTCTTTATAATTAAGAGCCCGAATTTATTTGACGATAAAATATCTAATTTAGTCTATTAAAAATTCACGAAAAGCGTTACGTAGTGTAATATTTATGCTTTTTCCACATTGTCAAATATTTATGCATGAAAGAGATGAATTTCAATATTTTAAAATTTGAAAATTTGGAAACCAATAGATAATTATATTTATATCCTTCTTGGGTAAAGATAAAGCAATATATGAAAAGAAGGAAAAAGGAATAATTATCGTTGAGAAGAAATCAAGGAACAAAACGATATATGAACGAGAGTTTATAGATATACGAATAATACGGACTCACTTATGATTAATAATTTAATGCATTGATTAATGCTTCATTCTGTCAAACCTCTACACGATAAGTAAAACAACACCATATAAAACCTTGATTAGCCTCGCGACAATTCGCCCCGCGACGACATTTTTGAATATTTTTATAATACAATTTCTTTGTTTAGCCATTTAAACTGGACCATTGTCAAAAAGGAACCAATGTACTTAATAATTATAATATTATATAATGCAGCTGATGGTGACACTCACTAACACGTTAATATAATAAACCCTGAATTTTATTTGTTCTTTTATAATAATAGTTATCTTTTCAACTTTGTGTTTCTGTTTTGTTTTCTGTCCGTTGAAAAGTTAGTAAAATTGTTTTTATTTACACTAAATAATGAAATGTTTTATCGTGGAAAAGGGAGTAATGTCGCGTCCACCTGATTTTTTTGTATGTGTTTTAACTTTTATGTAATTTAGTTTATATAATACTGTTCCCATAACGTAGATGAGATTTGGCTATTTCTTGTTATCTGCTTGTGGGGGGAAAAAGATAGACAAGGGAAAATGTCCGCTACGTTAAATTAAATATAATAATAAAATATTAGTTTTACTTATATTACTTTCGCCTTTATCTTTCTATTATTTATGTAATTTATGTTACAACATACACTTCATAGATCGAAACATCCCCGCAAATTACCTTCCCTTTAATAAAAGACTTATAAGGCCCAGTTTAGCCTATTCGAAACGGAAAATATAGGCACGTTATAAGAGATCAACAATATGTGTCTCGTAAGCCGTAAGGCCCATGCAGGCCCATCCATTACGACTTGAAGGAAAATTACTCTTGTCTCGGTTTTGAATTTGGGGATTAATATGTCACTAATAAATTGCTTAGGATGAAAGACAGGAAGAGCCGACTAAATTTCTTATCTTTGAAAGACCAATAAATAAAAATCCAAATAATATAAAGAATTTAAAAGTGAGATTATTTTGGAACTAAACAATGTTGGAAAGGATGGGAAGAAGAGGATGAACATTGATAAACTCCATGAGCATTAATAAATAGACTTTATACTTGTTTTGTATTCATGACGGTGCATGTAAGCCAAAGAAACAAATCTTTGTGCGATTTGATACTTGTTTCTTAAGTAAAAATGTGCGATGAATCTTTTTTTTATTATTATTGTGCACTAATTTAAGGCTTGTTGTAATTATAAAATAAAACTGAAAATGAAAACGTAATAATGAAAAAAATACAAAATCCGTCGAGTGACTCTCCGATTCATCACGTACGAGAAAAGTTAACGTGCCCCACATGCTTATAAATATGAATTTTTAATTCCGAGTTTTTTTTTCTCACTATGTATGTAAATGTAATACATCAAGTTATGTGTAATGTAAGTTGCAATGCCATTAGATGGTCACTCATGCATACATGAAGAACATCATATGAGCCCTCGCGTCTAATTGATGTACTTTGAAATCCATATGATTTGTCCTATTGGTCGAAGTCAGAGATGGAGATATCGTTTAAACTCATTACACATATGAATTTGATCATTTTTTATGTGTAGATATAAGAGATGTTATATGTTTTTGTGTCAAGGCATGTGCAGTTATATGGCCTTACTCGTGAAGCCCACATGATTCAAAACTTGGCTCAAACTTTAGACATATGTTACAGAATCTTAATCTATATATACTTTTCAATACGTTGATATATATATACGTTGATATATCTATATATATATAGATAAACTTAAGTTTCACAATACGTTGGGGTAATGTATGAGT
This sequence comes from Nasturtium officinale, assembly GCA_963854855.1. Classification (NCBI taxonomy): domain Eukaryota; kingdom Viridiplantae; phylum Streptophyta; class Magnoliopsida; order Brassicales; family Brassicaceae; genus Nasturtium; species Nasturtium officinale. The sequence continues at coordinate 15,604,844 of OY978502.1, forward strand.
TTCGGCTTAAATCTCTTTAATTACCATTAAAAGAAAAACCGATACAGAATTTTGCACAAAAAGAGTCTGCTAAAAGATTAGACAACACTACAAAAAAACGGACTAACATAGTTGTCATAATATCATGAAATTTTTTTTTTTTTTTAAACCCCTAGTTGTTTAAGTTCCCTCCATTTAAAAAAGTTCACCGAATTTAGATCCGTCGAATTTTATTCGATTCAATTAGCTAATGATATGATTGGCTGAGTTTTTTTTTGTAAACGGTTTTCGAACGTTTATTTTTTCAAGAGTTTATTTTAAATATAGAGAGAAAACGTTACTTTTAAATTTATTCTTACACTAATCTTGGAATTTAACATTCACTCACATTTAATGAATAATAATTTTTAATATCATCAAAATATATCACTAACAAGTTCTATATAATTAGTATGTAGCTAAGTTGACGTACCAAAATTATTTATAGTAACACGTTATCATTCCATGTTGTTTAAAATAATTGCGAGTAGCACTATACGACCATGATAATGACGAAAAATTTCTGGTACAACCGACTACATTATCTCAGTTTGTATAGTTATGGTCGGTCAAATTCAATTAAGACTTTTAAGTACAATACTCTCAAGTACGTACATACCTCTATTTAGTTTTTTTGATCGATTACTTAAATAATTCAGACTTATAATTTTTGGGGACTCAATCAACAGCCAAATTAATGTTCTTCACATGTAAGTATCATTTGCCGTTACGGCGGGTATAGCCGCGTATCATGCTGAAATGAAATAAATTCGGTTACTAAAGTCGTATTATATATTTAACCCAAATAAAAAATATTACAGTAAAACTTTTATAAATTAATAATATCGGAACCATAAAATTTTATTAATTTATAAAAAAAAATTCAAATTTCTAAAAATAAAAATAATTATTGTATATATAATTTTAAAAATAAATTTTGATGCAATTTGAGAAAATAATATTATATATTTTTGATATTTTTAAGAAAATATATAAATAAACTCTCACAAAATTATAAATTTACTAGTAAATAAACAATATGAAAATTATATTTCATTAAAATATATTATATATAATATATTTATATGATTATTAGTTTATGTTATTAGTAGGATAATATATTTACATAAAAAAAAATTTTAAATTATTATCTTATTATCTTATTGAAATATGTCACATATAAAATTTTATTAATTTAAAAAAATTATTAATTTATTAAATATTAATTTATATAAATTATATATAACAGTTTATAATCTTGTCAGACCAACAAAGCTCATGGCATCTTCGATTTTTTTTTTTTTATTCTACCTATTACGGGTTTATTCTGTCTTTCATTACCTTTGAGTCTTTGACCTGTATCTTATATAATGATTAGCCTTTGATATGACACTTTATCAGTTTATCCCACTTGATCCCTTCGCAAACAATTACACGAAATAAATAAAATGGTTATAACGCCTTTTCTATTCAAATGATTGGAACCTTTAATTTACAATTAAAAAAAAAAAATGAGTTCGGTAGCTGTGATCGGAATTGTACTAGTAATGTATAATATTTAATCATTGGGACATCGATTACCTAATTGGTTCCCTAATATTTCTTGTTTTTTTTTCTACATAGGTAAATTTTGATAAATTTTAGACTAGTTTCTCAATTGTCAGAAACTTAAAACATATAAGAAATAACAGTTACATAAAAAAATAAAGAATTAGTAATTGAAAATATGAACTCTAGTCTGTAGCTACAAAAAATCTTCTAGCTAGACTCGAAGTTAGACATTGAATGATCATCTTTTGGTTAATATAAACTTTTTTGGTCATTTGAAATTTCGGTAATTTCTGTAGTCTAAATATATTTGGCCTCAATACTTTATTCGAAATTTATCCTCTAAATATTTTGTGAATATTCCTAGACAATATTTTTCATGTTTCCAGCAAGCTTGTCATTTTCAGTAACAAAAAGAGTTTATGCTGCAAACCTATATATTATTTTACCCTTAATCATCTATTGATACTAGATTAAAACAAGCTAGTCTGGTTAAAATAAAAGTTAGTATTCTAACAAAAAAAAAAAAGTTAGTACAACGTACATCAATCTCTGTGCTTACAAGGTGTAATGCAACACACCTAGCCGAATGGTACTTCGAGACTTTAGTGCCGTAGAAGGCTAGAAACTACATTTTCTCCTTAACTATTTAAAATTTTATATGTCAATTTATGTATTAATTAGGCTTCATCAAACAATTTTCGACAAAAAGAACCATGTCATCTTTATTGATTCCCTGAACCTACATTACTGTTTACTTTCCCCATTTGATTCTTCAGTTGGCCAATTCCCGCCATAGTAATGATTAATTGATTAGTTAATTACTCAAACTGACATTAAATTAAGCCTCCTTGTTATATGCCTTAACTAACGTTAACAGTCATTAAATAGACGTATAGTCAAAGGAGAATATACCACATTTCATAACTAATTAAAAAAATACTATACCATATGGTCCATATCTATGGAAATCAAATATATATATATATATATATAAGAGCGAATTACATTTGATGTGTACAATACATGCAAACCTTTCACTAAAAAACAAAGGGATATATATATATATATATATATAGCCACTGCAAATCCACACTCGGACTGAGTGCAATTTTAAAACATAAAACACTTATAATAAGAATTTTACACCAGAAAAATTGCATAAAAATTTTAAAACTCACCCCCAACATAAATGAATATTACATATATATATATATGATTAATTATAATATCTTGGAAAATTAAAAATACTTTTCCAAAATATAAAAATGAAGGAAATAAAGAAGAAGAAGAAAAAACCGTGAAGTTTTTCTTTTCGTCACAAATTTAGGGAGATGAATAATTTCATCGTTCATCAGGTACACGGTCGGTCCATGATACCCGGAAAACCCAATTAGAGACTGTCTTCTTCCTCAAGCTCTTGAGCCTTTCATGGCTGCTTCTTGAAATCATTCGTCCACAGTCTGTGGACTCTACGAAAGTTTTGAGCCTCTTCAAGGCCAAATCCAGTGTATCCTCGCTCATATTAGCGAAACAAACCCTAAACCAACCAGGTTCGGTGCAGTGACAAGACGAACCAGGCGAGATGTTCAGTTTCACATTGTAAACAATCTTTTTCCAGAGATCAAGCTCTGCTTCGAATGTGTTTGTGTCCAAGAGGTGTCTCATATCGACCCAACAGAACAAACCTGCGTTGCTTCGCAGACAAGTAATCCCGGCGGACTCAAGACCAGACACGAGGCGTTTCTGTCTAGACCTGAGTCGTTTCTGGTTCTCTTCGAGGTATTGGCTTGTGAACTTCTTGTCGGAGAGCAGTGCAGAGAGAAGGTACTGTGTCTGAGAAGAAACAAGACCGAAACTTGACATTTTTGTTGCTGCGGAAACGACCAATTCATCGTTGGAATAGATCGCTCCCACACGGAAACCAGGAAGTACCAGATCTTTGGAAAGGCTATAAACGACGTGGACTCGTTTTGAAACCTCGGTGTTTTCCAGTTTCTTGTCTTTTAAGACATCCATTACGCTTATGAACTGTTCAAACCCGAACATAGTGCCTGAGTAGATCTCGTCGCTGATAAGATGAATATTCTTAGAAGTAATGAAGTCAACGAGAAGGTTAAGTTCACGTCTGGTCAACGCAGTGCCAAGTGGGTTAGATGGATTCGTGACAAGAACACCTTTGACTTTGAGATCAAGTTTCTGGGCTTGTTGGTAAGCTTTTTGTAGAGCTGATTCCGTGATTTGAAAGCCATTAGAGCTCGAGCAGTGAATGGGTACTATCTCAGCTCCGGTCCTCCATTTAAGATCTCTATCGAATCTGTAAACGAAAAAAAAGCCAAAACGTAAGCATAGAGTTTTGTTGGGTCACTTGGAATACACGTAAAATGTAGGGTTAGAGTTGTAATTTACCCTGGATAGTAAGGAGTAGGCAAAAGGAAAGCATCGCCAGGCTCTGCAAGACAAAACATGAGAGTCTCGTTGGCAGAGGTCGAACCAGCGGCTAAAACAATCTTTTTCGGATCAAAGGTAACTCTGTTTCCTCTTATCTCCTCCATAAACTCAGCCATAGCCTAAAAAAGAAAACAGAAAATGTTCATGAGAATTAAGAAAGTGATTCCTTACGTGTAGTGTAGGTTATGTTAACAAAAGAAGCTTACTTTTTTGAATTCAGGCATGCCATGATAGTCTTGGAAAAGAGCAAGCTCTCTGAAAATGGATTGACCGTTTCTCTTTAGACTAGCTGCGTCTGGGTTCTTAGCTAACCATGACTCGATTAGATCGAAACATAGTTGGTTTTCGGCAAGACCCATTTGGATAATCCCATTAGGATTCTTGATCTCGTCGTAAGGATTCTTCTCGTACTCTTCCCACCCCAAGAAGTAGGATGAGTCTTGTCCATGACCATTGCTTGTCACTTTTGTCGAAAGCTGTTTCATTTTCTGATTTAAAGTGAAGAGATTTTGGTCGAGGAGAAGAATAATGTGGGAAGAGAGATAGAGATATTGGATTAGGCCTTTAGTTGGTGAAAGAGTGAGATGTGGTTGGAGTTGCAATGGGTATGTTGGGGTATATATATAGACTATTATAATCTAACGACATTGTATCCCCAAAAAATAAAAATTTTACAACAGAATCAGAATTTAGAGAGACCTTTTTGACCGTCCAGACATTATGATAGTTTTAGTAAATACTTCGTCAAGACATGTGAGACAACTTCTTTTTTGTTTTATTTTAATGCCATCACTGATAATTAATCAGCTATAATTTGATAATAACAAATGGTTATTGTATGACTATAGTTCTTGTTTTTATTTGAAAATAAGAATGGTCCATTATTGAGCTTCTTCTATTTATTATTGCATTGATACATACACCAATAAATCTTGGAATTGGATGTTTTAAAATTATACGAAATACATAATCCAATTTTATATACAGACGTACAAATACGAATATCACAAATTGGGCCTCTTTCCCTAATTTCATTGTTTGTTTCTATGATTCGAGTATACAGTACTATATAATTTTTTTTAAAATAATCGGGGTGAGAAAAGAAAGGATAATTATGATGGATTATAATAATAATTATATTTAGTATTACAATTTACAAAAGTGATTAGTCTTTACGCGTTTCCGTCACCGTCGGACCGTCCTTATTGTGACCATCCTTTTAGGGACCAAACATAGCAATTAAATAAATAAAAACAAACTCAAATGTCATAAATGTTTTTTTTTGGTAAGAAACTGACTATTAAAAAACTGCCTCTATTTAATTTAATATATTCTAGCTTTTTCAATGTAAATGCCTCATGCTTTTATAGATTGATAAATTAATTGTAAATATATATGTGCAATGTAAGTATTTTGTTCATAACCTTTGTGAGCATTTGACGAACATTTCACTACCAGACTATCAGATACTGTGATGAACTGTCAAGACGCTGACTTGTATAATATTACTAATATAAGAAAGGGTGGTAAACGTAAAATTGAAAAAAACAAGGAAATGAAAGGAAAAGAGACAAGTGGGGATAGATCAAATGTAATACCATACCGACATCAAATCGCGTTAAGAACTTGGATTGGCTCATTAAATCGATCTTGAATACGTATGCATATACGTATGTATATATTTATACATGTAAATATACATTTGGTTATACGGAAGAGTGTAAGTCAAATAGGACCATTTATGCTCCCTATACTATAGTAGTCCCAAGTGTCTTGGTCCGCCATTAAACTTTTTTTTTTCTTGCTGACATTATTTTTTTTTTTGTGGGATCATATTTATGCAAATATGTTTTTTACTGACCAGGGTGTTTCAGTTTTGTAATTGACAGGTTTATTGGACTTCTAATTTCCATCGATCTCAGATATCAATAGAAATAAAGAATAAATGATATGTGAAGTTTTAGCATAATTATGTTTATTAATCAAATCCTCAGTTTATGTAAAATCACAGGTTTATATGTATATGCTGAGCCAGATCATATTGTTGCATGTACGTATTGATATACTTATTTCGACCATCGGTGAAATATGATGTGAATGATAATGATAATAAAAATGTGAAATCAGGCAACGTATTAAGGATTATAATTCTCCTACTTTGTTGACAAGACAAAACGATTCTCCTACGTACTAGTTGAAAGGAGGAGATTTCTATTTTTAAATGTTTTTTTGTTCAGTTTAATATTTCATCTCGAAATTTAAAAACTTGTATAAATGAACACCAGATTTTCTTCAGGATAAAATAAGCACAGTAGGATGTGAAAATGTTTCTTGGAACATGGGAATAAAGAACAAAAATCTTTAAAGATTTGAATGAAAAAAAAAAAACTGATTTGAAATGGGCGATTCATTGATTTGGACCTAGAATGGTTAATATACTAATAAATTACGCCATCAAATTGAGTTATATTAACATAAAAATCAGGTGGATGATAAAAGGCAATGTTGGTAGCCGTTGGTTATAACTTTATGCCCCCAGATTTTTAGGCGAGGTTTTTATTTTATTTTTGTTAATTTTTAGGCGACGTTGTTCGATTTAAATTTGACTCCAACGGATAACTAACTTAACTGGAATATTTTTTTGGTAGATAACATAACATGACATTATTGTCTCTTAACTAACCAAAAAAACAAACATTATTGTTTTCTTACATGAACTTTTTTTCCCTGATGTCAGAAAATCGTTGTCATTCAAAATTGAACACCCACTTTTGAATTATTTTTAATAATTAATGAGACGTTGAGATTTTCTCAGATTATTTTGAAGATTTTAGAAAGCTCAAATTGATTTGATTGGTATGATAAAAATGGGTACTCGTATAAAATCTTTTAATAATGATCAAATGCAATACGATTCATTGGAAAATCGCATGTGAAATAATATGACGATAAAGTCATATGTATTGGTATTGATCATCTTATTCTCGATACTATTTTATGAAACAACCAAAATATATCATATCAACTCATAAATGTAATCATATAATTAAATAACTAATATCATGGAGCTTTTTAGATTCTATATATTAAAGAATCAAGATAGACCACTTTATATAGTAGTAATATTCTTTCTCTCTTTTTGGATCAAATTTTTGTAGCCAATAGAGAACAAAAAAATCAAGAAAAATAACAAACATCACCTGTGCTAAAAATATGCCGATTGATACCATGTATATGTTTTGTTCTTCATGAGCAAAATGCTATTGTTTCAACAATGTGATTGTAATCAAATTTAAATCATCCTAATTAAAATAAGTATTTTTGGAAAATTTAAATTAATACCGAGGTATTTCACCAAAAACATTGATCATAATTACTTTAACAAAGTTTTCTAAAAAATTGACGAAGTTTGGACTGTATATTTGGAAAATGCACTTCAAACTTGCTTTAGCTGGTTAAAGAGATGATGCAATTGGGAAAATTGAAGTATATCTGTATATTGTAACTGAATTAGAAACATAAAATAGAAGGAGGGAGAGAGAGGAAGAGGGAGAGACGTGAGGGGAGGCACATGGAAATGCAGTAGAAATAGGGTTTAAGAATGCATGTGAAAAGTATAGGTTATAAGACCCTACCCACCCAAGTCCCTACATCAACAACATCATTTTGTGACAACCATCGTGATCTTTCTCTTTTTCAGATTTTGTTTTCTTAATTTCCACTATTCATGTTCCAAGAATTGTAAACGTGGGTCCCATTTAACATCTCAAAACCTGATATGTATTATGCATATATTTCTTTAACATTTTTGTATTTTCTTGAATGTTTGTGTATTAGCCTGTTTGGTGGTGGCCGAATTTTCATTCCGGCTGATATATGGAGTACCCGTTGATATATTGGAATGAAGAACTTTACAATATGATTATCTAATAAAACTTTTTGAATTAGGAAATATAATACTATTTTACAGCCAAAGTTGTTTTCTAGAGTTCTAAGCCAATCAATATGACTTACAGTCATGTTCAAGTGGCAAATTTTGAGTGATGAGGATGCTTCATGAGCAGAGATCGAGTTTTCTCATTTATGGATCTCTACTCTTGTCATCTCCTTCGCTAACGAAAATTCTTAAATTACAAGAACCCGCATTTAAATATGTTTCATAAAATAAGTTTAGGTTTTACCTTTGGATTTCTGGCTATCCAAAAGGATAAAGATTTTAAAGGCTTAAATCATGAGAGAGACTTCTGATCATGAAAATGATCTTTGTATGTACAAGTTGGCCTTATATTAGAATTGGGTAGGTCATATCAAAGCCAATATACAAACAAATCCAAAATAAAAACCTGACAAAAAAACTCCCACCTGCATTGGATACCAATTTAACAAACAGAATGGTCAACTTATGTTTATCTCTTTATACCAGTTTGTATTTGTCTCTCCCTCTCCCTTTCCATATTCTATACGGTAATTTGTTTGTATGTCTTTTTGGCTAATAGTCCCAAGTTTTGAAACCAGTTATAAATAGCATTCCATATGGAAAATGAGAGGCTATAGGCTTTATATATCATATGTTTAGTCTGTGTTTTCGTCTTAGCACATACTAATCTTGAAGCCTGGTTGACTGATACATTGTTTGTGTGACTAAAGTAACGTGGGTCATTCTCATACTACACATACATATCAAATGACCTATGGATTTTATCATTGAACCTGAGCCCATTTAATCAAAGCAATCCAAATATAAGGGAAAATAGACAGGCCTCTTCTTGACTTTTAGAGTTGCAAGCCTTCTACTACTTCTTAAATATAATAACATTCGACCAATATTGTCAACTGATTTGTGCTAGTATGGTTATTGTTGTTGTTGCATCATCATTCTGACTTAAACCTGCATAATACAGATGAATTGACCAAAATATATACTTTCTAAAATTAATCAACTTATCAAACAGCCAACTAGTTATAAGAATAATAGATTATGTGGGTTAGTGCAGACTAATTTATTAAATAGTAAAATTATGAATCAAATAGTTGAGAATGGGTTACAATTTTGTGGGAGTTTTGTTTGTTTCTTTCTATAGTGAAAAAGGCATATAACAGAGAGGGAGATACACCTGGTTTCATGTTTGAGGACCAGTAAGAATAGTCTACTAATGTAATGGCTTGATGTGGAAGACTTGACAAGCTGGTTTATATGAAATCTTCGAAGCTGCTAGTTCGAATTTCTTGCTTGTTGCTTCGTTTTCTTCTAAGTTATTCAGTGAGAAGAAATGGACCCACCACGACGAGCTACGCATTTTAGCCTACAAAACATTGTGATTGCATCAAGTTACCAAACAGGGACTTGAGTATTGTTGGAGGATTTGAGTATTGTAATGTGTGCTTTCATGTATGAGAAGAACATGGTTTTAATGAGCTTACCGGTCGTCCAAATTTCGACAATTCCGCAACTTTAGCCTTTTGTTGACCAGGGTTACCTATAATTAATGAAGATTAAACTGCAATCAGACTGGATTTACAATCTCTTAATCTCAGCTATTTTCTTGAAAGGTTTGGTTTAAGTTACCTGCAAAAAGAACAACACCATCTGAAGCGACCCGCGCAAATTCAGGAACACTTTTATTCAGGTACCTGGGTGAGAGGTAATCCAAAGCATCTGAGACGATCACAAGAGAAAACGACTTTGCCCGATAAGGCAGAGGGAATTTGATGTCAGCCACACGTACAAGGCCTTTGTGCAAAAGACTTTTGCAGTTAGAGTCTGCATCCTCAACATCATACGGTTCAACACCCCATGCTTCAGTCTCTTCTTCATTCAACAGACTCGATACCACTGAGCATGTTTCAGGACCCACGTGTAGGACTTTGCGCATGCTATCTCCATAAGCATTTTTAAGAACAGGAAAAGCTCTTTGAACTTCAGCAGTGCAAGAAGAGTCACCTGTATAGAGAGTCGTTAAACAAATTCGACAGTTAATGTCAAGTGTCACGTAATCTTGCAGGTTAATTTTGATTGAGCACATGTATTAAAGATGAGAAACAAGAATTACCTGTAATCTTGATGACTTCTTTGATACTTTTAAACATACCTATAGAAAAAAAAAGAATTGTCCACTAATCAAAAAAAAAAAAATGAATCTTGCATACTTAGCTAAAGATATACACACCTGGACCACTGTAAGCATATCCAATGAGAAGGCATGCTCCCTGGATTTGATATGGAATACATCAAGATTGAATCTTAGAAAACGAATTACTTAAAAAGATTACAATGAAGCACGACATCATCATACCACGAGAACAAGGCAAATAGATAACAGAGGAGACGAACGCGATTTAGAGTGCAAAGCTCCAACAAATGGGAAGCTTCCACTATCCCCTACACGCCTCGTCAAACCTACTTGCCTTCTTGACATGACTGTGATCCCCTCAATGCTTCTTTTTTTTTTAGACCTTCAAAACCAAAATTGACATTAGAAGACATCGAACTCTCTTAGCATTACCCACAAATTCAAGACACACAGATTTCGCAAATTTGATTTAGCGTTAGTTACTTCTTTCGGTCAGTGATGTAATAATCATTGATGCAACAAACATTTTACCAAATATGGAATTAATTTCTTGAAAAAAGGATGAACATCCCAAATCTAGAATACAAAAGTATTGGGCGAACAAAACCAAATTGGCGCCAAGTTATTTGTACCATTTTAGTATCATAATAGAAATACATCACCAAACTAAACATTAATTCACAGAAACAAATCAACACCATAGATACATAGATCCATGAAACAGTGGATAAGTGCTGAAGAAAACAAAGACGAAGATTAAAGAAAAACAAGTATAGATACCTTTGAAACAACGATTTTGAATAAAATGATGTTCGGTTCTAAAGATCTCAGATCCGAAAAATGCTTCTTCTGTGTAAGCTCTAACCTCTTAGCTACAAATTTACCAAACTAGAGCTCGTCTCTGAAGTGTGTTATTACTTATTATCAAACATCACGCACCAAAAATTAAAAATTAAAAAAATAAGCAAGTGCACTTTCTCCAAAACGCCGACGTTTTATGTCTTGTGCATTTCACTAACAACAAGACTTCTTGCCGTTTTGCCGACACCCGAAGCTACAGACCAGAACTCAGCTATTGAGTCCTCCTCCGCTTCTTCTTCCCTTCTTTAGTTTTAGCTTTCTCAGTCACATCTTGCACTCCTCTTCTCTTATACATCTTAAAACTTATGTCTCTCTGCTGCCACATCTTCACCTTCTCTGTAATCTCTACAGCGATTCTCTATTATACAGTTTTTTCAAACCCTTCATAAGTTTAGCAAATGTGTCGAATTATGGCATTAAGTCCATCTCCATCATTTCAAGACAATAAGAACAGGCCTCATTTTCATAACCTTTTGAGAACAAGGCATGGATCCATATTGTCTAAGACGACACATTCAGCTCATAAGTGCCTTTACTTGTGATGCAACTCCAAAAATCTTTCGCAATTTCAAGCTTCTCGTCTCTTAAAAGAATATTTACTAATGACTTCAGAGTTCCGTATTGAGGAACGGAGAACAATCCTTGACTTACCATTTCTTTGAAGTGATCACAGCCTTCGAGTACACAACCTTGGCTTGTTAATCCATTGATCATAATAACAAATGTATCAACTCCAGGGCTCAAACCGTTTGTTTCCATTTCGTTCCATAATCAAAGAGCTTCCTTTACTTCTCCCAATTTACAAGCAAATCTGATGACAGCATTGAATATTTCAAGATCAAGACGATAACCTGTATGCTTCATCTTCTCCATTAGCTCCAAACACTCTCCAAATTTATCTTTCTTCTCATGAGCCGCCATGATATGCATATAGGTTAGTTGGGACGGCATGAGCCCTTTCTTGATCATATCATCTAACACGCTATAACAGTTATGGTTCTTCCCCCATTTCCAAAACCCACTAACCAATACAGTATAAGTCAATATCAGCCTCACATTCATACCTCTTCATCTCAACAAACACCCTCCACTCTATCAACCTTACACAAAGCTTGGATCAAAACTGTGTTACAATTCGCATTCGGTTCAAATCCTCGTCTTCTCATATATTTCAAAAGATCATAAGCATCAGCCAGTTTACCAGCACTAGCATATCCACTTAGCAAGTTAGTGTAAACAACAATATCTGGCTCAAACCCCGCTTCCTCCATCTGAACCAAAACATGTTTAGCTTCCATCATCTTCCCTTCCCTGCACGAACCATACAACAATGAAGTAAAATACTGCAAATTAGGCGGGAACCTCAATCTCATAACTTCAAAAAGCTTTGCAGCATCCTTTACACAACCGTGCTTACACAACGCATCTAGCAAACACCAAAATACATACTCGTCTGATTCTAAACCGAACTTAGGCGTTTCATCGAGCACCTCAACAGCTTTCTTCACCATTTTCGCAGACGCAAACCTCCGCACCAAAACCACAAGCAACTCCGGTTCAATCAATTGCGGATTGTCCTTGCTCATTTCTTCAATTAACCCCAAATTGACGCAGTTTATTTTGATTTCTTACCATTGATTTATAAACTTCGATGGTGTGAGAATAAACAGGTTGCTTTGCCGCACAGACGAAGAATCTGTAAGCTAGATTCCCAGCATCCCCACAACGATTCAGAACTCGTTGGATTAGACCGGGTCGGAGTTTAACACCGGATTCGTTAAGCGCGAGTTCCAACTTGGGAACTCTAGAATAAAATTTCCGCAAAAGTCTATATATGCTTTCTCGACGTCAATTGCGAATTCATTGTCGTTGGAGTTTTTCGTACGCTCGTTGTGACTCTTCTCCAGACAAACTAAGCCAACCCTGTTACTTGTCCGGAAATTATTTGAAGAGCTCTAGAAACGTGAAAACTTCTGTGAATCAAGTAAAACCGAGACTAGAATTGGGAATATGCTAAGAAAAACTGACGTTTCATGACAAAAATAAAACTCGATTATGGTAGAGAGAGAATCTATGCATCTCGTAATTAAAGCATTTATGTTTTTCTTCCGTTACTAACATTTTCTTGTCTTGTCGTTTCGCCGAAAAAAATGACTTTCGGAAACTGGCCATATATTTTTGGTAGCTTGTTCAGCGCTGATTTCGGAAAGATTTTCAATAGTTTGTGTGAATTTCAAAAGTGTACTTTTAATGTATGATTTTTTGTATATCGTATTCGATGACGTGTTTACATTGTGTCTATATTGTATTTGTTTTGTCTATATTGTGTGTTTCGACTAACGAGTTTTTATTATCTTGATTTTTGTTTAGACAATTGTTTTTCGATTAAGGTTGGTTGGATTAATGTTTCTATTATTTTACCTTTATTTAATTGTGCCTTGATTACTTTTACTTGTTTTTTTATCTACCGTGTTGGTGTTTCGACTGAGGTGTTTGGATTCGTGCTTCTATTGTTTTTTCAACTTCTTCTTTTTTTGGTTTTGTGTTTGATTTCAATTTTTCTTTCTCATTTTTGGGAGCAAATTTTGGCCACGTTGGTTCACTTGCATCCTCTATCTACGATATGTTTCTCGTTCATACACTATATACATCTACGATGCCCTATACACCTACTACACATACACCCTATACATACATCTACACATACACATCATTCATAACCTATACATACATCTAAGCACACATCATTTATACCCTATTACATCTATCTAAGCATTCATTATTCTCAGTTATACCCTATACATACATCTACACATACACATCATTTATATACTCTATACATACACATCATTTATATACCCTATTACATAGCATACATTATTCTCATTTATACCTATACATTAACATCTATCATGCGTGAGTCCTCATCCATGTGTATTACATAGAGATTTGTAGTCTCTTTCCCAAATTAACCGCAAGATTTAAAACTCTAGTAGACCAATGGACTTATGGACAAGATATCCTTCTTCCTTCCGTTTCATTGCTCTCTGCAAAAAATATATCAAGTATCAGTAATATATTTTTCAATTTCTTCACATATCCAGTACTATCATTTTCCTCTTTTTTAACTTATACAAATAAATCATGCGTCCATCATATATATTCACTCAACATTTTGTTATATTTTTCAACTATCAAAACTAACAATGGTTCTACCAGCTGGGTTCTACTATGTTTTTCATAGGCAGAGACTGACCAAATTACACATTAAACCATTTCTGTATGCTTCTACTATTTCCCAATACGACATACCAAATTTACGAAGACAAAACTCTAATCCCCTATATATATATATATATATATATATCAACTGGATTTAAAACAGGGCTATTACTAAACAATTAAAATAAATGGAACACGATATGGTAAACAAGACCTTTAGCAAAAAGTATGTACACTTTAAACAAAAAATAACAAAAATATGAACACCTTTGACTTTTAATAAAAGAGAAGATGAACAGACCAGAGTTATAGGCTTGTGATGATGCTTCTATCTTTGTCTCTGAGCAAGCGAAAGGTTATAGGCTTATGATGATGCTTCTATATTTGTCTCTGAGCAAGTGAAAAAAACTTTTAAAAGATTTGAATCGGAAACTCAAGTGTAGAATAACAGATTAAGATTAGAAGAAATCGAATGCATTGGATATTTAGAAAAAGAGAGACAAAAGTAAAAGAATATTGAAATTTGGACAAAGAAGAGAGTCATATTTATAGAGTTCATTATCCACATTTAAAATAAAATAAAACAAATTCATAATTTTAAGCTCATAACGGTCATAAACGTTCGTTTTTTCAACTAGCCAACGTTCGACTGTCAGATCTCAAATTAATTAAAATAAACATCTTTACATAAATTGCAACAAATGCATTATTCCTTTTTGAAATGTATTACGAGCGGGGAAGTACCACCTCTTTAAAATTTGAATATCAATTCCAGGACTCTAGCGCGTAATCCTTTTTTACACATGTTTGTTGCAATTTCAGCAATAAAAGATTGATTACAGTACATGATTTTATTTTTATGATAAGTTTTGTTGCATTATATTTAATTTAGCCAGTACAATTAAACTCTATTGTAAACCCAAAAAGCCAAAGAATCTAACTGAACCAATGATAATAGTAGCTCATGGTCGAACTCCAGAGAAAATATCAATCTTGCAATGTTGAATCCAATAAGCCCAAGTAGGTGATAAACAACAACACCAGCCTTGCAGTGTTCTACATTAACAGTACATAAGTTTAAATTTTAATGATAATAGTATCCAGCTTTGCAAACATACCTGACATAAATTGGTGTAGTGCCGTATTGATTTTTTTTTTGGAGTAATTTACTACTAAAACAGATTGATACAGCGTTATTGAAACATGATATGCCGAGGCTAGAAGAATTGAGTATATAGTACAACAATATGTAACTAAAGTACTAACAGAGTAACACATACAAAATGTATTCGAAATCGGAAACTCTTCTCTGTATAATTGGATTTGTGATAAGTTACGTGTCGGCCCACTGTAAATGTGGGATGATTATTGTATTTGACTTTTAAACTTTTAAGTTCGGTTTGACCAACTTCATAAAAGCATCATTTTGGTTGACTGGATAACTCATCAACATATCCAAATCAACAAGACAATTCCAAAGCCAATCCCATTACTTCTCTAATTCCAAATTGTACTTTCAGGAAACTACATTAATTCAGAACTTTAAACTATACTGTCTTATGATATTTTTTCGAAATTAAATCTTGTATTTTTGCCAAAGTATATCGTGCATATCATTCGTTTTTGATGTTCAATTGAAAAAAGGTAAAAAAAAAAAACTGATCAAAGCAGTTAAAGAATCCTAACAAAAGATTCATATCGTTTTCGTTTTTGATGTTCAATTAAAATGTGATTAAAGGATCAAAACAGTGTAACAATTGACATTCGGTTCAAACCATCTTCTTCTCATATCTTTCAAAAGATCATAAGCATCAGCCAATTTACCAGAACTAGCATATCCACTTAGCAAGTTAGTCTGTTAGTGTACACAACAATATCTGGCTCAACCCCAGCTTACTCCATCTGAACCAAAACATGTTTAAGTTCCACCATCTTCCCTTCCCTGCATCAACCATACAACATTGAAGTAAAATACTGCAAATTAGGCGGGAACCTCAATCTCATAGCTTCAAAAAGCTTTGCAGCATCCTTAACACAACCGTGCTTACACAACGAATCTAGCAAACACCAAAATACATACTCGTCTGCTTCTAAACCGAACCTAGGAATTTAAACAGGTGAATTTCTTCACCATTTTCCCAGACGCAAACCTATGCACCAAAACCACAAACAACTCCGGTTCAATCAATTTGTTCAATTAAACCCCCCCAAACAGCTACAAATTGACGCATTTTACTTAGAATTCTCACCATTGATTTATAAACTTCGATGGTGTGAGAATAAACAGGTTGCTTTGCCGCCCAGACGAAGAATCTGTAACCTAGATTCCCAGCATCCCCACAACGATTCAGAACCCGTTGGATTAAACCGAGTCGGAGCTGAACACCGGATTGGTTAAGCGTGATTTCCAACTTGGGAATTCTAGAATTAAATTTCCGCAAAATTCTATATTCTTTCTCGACGTCACTTGCGAATTCATCGTTCGCTCGTTGTAACTCTTCTCCAGACAAACTAAGCCAATCCTGTTACTTGTCCGGAAATTATCTTGAAGAAATCTAGAAACGTGAAAACTTCAGTAAAACCGAGACTTGAATTGAGAAGATGCTAAGAAAACTTCATAAGTTAGATTAAAAGATAGAGACGATATTCCTTTCACAAAGGAAACTTGATTTTAATAATAAACTGAAAGGCTGATTCGGAAAGATTTTCAATAGTTTGTGAATTAATTTTAAAAGTGTATTTTTAAATGTATAGTTTTTGTCTATCGTATTCGATGATGTGTTCATTGTGTTTAATAAATAATAAGTGTTTTGTCTATATTGTGTTTCGACTAACGGGTTTCTATTATCTTTGATTATTTGTTTAAACAATCGTGTTTCGACTAAGGTGTTTGGATTATATTTACCTTTGTTTTTAATTGTGCCTTGATTATTTTTACTTATGTTTTTATCTACCGTGTTAGTGTTTCGACTAAGGTGTTTGGATTTGTGCTCCTATTGTTTTTTCAACTTCTTTTTATTTGTTGGTTTTGTGTTTTTTCATTTTTGGGAGCAAATTTTGGCCACGTTGGTTCGTTTGCATCCTCTATCTACTATATGTTTCTCGTTCATACCCTATATGCATACCTATACACCTACTACACATACACCCTATACATACATCTACACATACTTGACATCATTTATACCCTATACATACATCTAAGCATACATTATTCTCATTCATACCCTATACATACATCTATACATACATATGCATACATCTACACATACACATCATTCATACCCTGTACATACATCTAAGCATACATTATTCTCATTCATACCCTATACATACACCTACACATACATATCATTTATATACCCTATACATACATCTACACATACATATCATTTATATACCCTATACATACATCTACACATACACATCATTTATGTACCCTATACATACATCTACACATACACATCATTTATATACCCTATTACATACATTATTCTCATTTATACCTCTACATCAACATCTAACATGCGTGAATCTTCATCCATGTGTATTTTACATAGAGATTTGTAGTCTCTTTCCCAAATTAACCGCAAGATTTAAAACTCTAGTAGACCAATGCATTTATGGACGACATATCCTTCTTCCTTCCGTTTCATTGCTCTCTACAAAAAATACATCATGTATCAGTAATATATTTTCCAGTTTCTTCATCCAGTACAATCATTTTCCTCTTTTTAAACTTATACAAATAAATCATGCATCCAGCATATATATTCACTCAACATTTTGTTATATTTTTCAACAATCAAAACTAACAATAGTTCTACCAGCTGGGTTCTACTATGTTTTTTCATAGGCAGAGACTGACCAAAATATAAATTAAACCATTTCTGTATACTTCTACTATTTCCCAATACGAAATACCAAATTTACGAAGACAAAACTTTAATCCCCTATATATATATATCAACTGGATTTAAAAAGGGCTATTATCAAACATTTTAAATAAGTGGAACACGATATTGTAAATAAAATCTTTAGCAAAAAAAATATGAACACTGTAAACAAAAAAATAACAAAAATATGAACACATTTAAACTTTTAATAAAAAAGAATATGAACAGACCAGAGCTGTGGGTGGGTGAGGATGCTTCTATCTTTGTCTCTGAGTAAGCGAAAGTTTATAGGCATGTGATGATGCTGTGTGTCTTTGAGTAAGTGAAGAAACTATTAAAGATTTGAGTTGGAAATTCAAGTGTGGAAGAACAAATTAAGATAGAGAAGAAAACGAATGTATTGGATAATTAGAAAAAGAGAGATAAAAGTAAAAGAATATTGAAGTTTAGACAAAGAAGAGAGTCGTATTTATAGAGTTCATTTCCACATTTAAAATAAATAAAAAAAATCATAATTTTAAGTTCATAACGGTCATAAACGTTCGTATTTTTTTTCAACTCGCCAACGTTCGTATTTTTTTTTTCATCTCGTCAACGTTCGACTGTCAAATCTTAAATTAATTAAAATAGACATCATTACATAAATTGCAACAAATGCATTATTCCTTTTCTAAACGTATTACGTGCGGGGAGTACCACCTCTTTGAAATTTGAATATCAATCACAGGAGTCTAGCGCGTAATCTTTTTTTTACACTTGTTTATTGCAACTTCAGCAATAAATGATTGATTACAACACATAATTTTATTTTTATGATAAGTTTTGTTGCATTATATTTAAAACAGCCAAAAGTCACAATTGGGTACAATTAAACTCTAATTTAAACCCAAAAAGCAGAAAAATCCAACTGAACCAATGGTAATAGTAGCTCATGATCGAAGCCCAAAGAAAATATCAATCTGCAATGTTGAATCCAATAAGCTTAAGTAGCTGATAAAGAACAACACCAGCCTTGCAGTGTTCTACAGTACAGAACATAAATTTAAAATTTTAATGATCATAGTATCATACAATATCCAGCTTTGCAAACATATCTGACATAAATTGGTGTGGTGTCGTATCGATTTTTTTTTGAGTAATTTACTACTAAAACAAAATGATACAGCGTTATTAAAACATGATATGTCGAGGCTAGAATAATTGAGTATATAATACAACAATATGTAACTAAAGTACTAACAGAGTAACACATACAAAATGTGTTCGAAATCGGAAACTATTCTCTGTATAATTGGATTTGTGATAAGTTACGTGTCGGCCCACTGTAAATGTGAGATGATTATTGTATTTGACTTTTAAACTTTTAAGTTCGGTTTGACCAACTTCATAAAAGCATCATTTTGGTTGATTGGATAACTCACCAACATATCCAAATCAACAACACAAGTCCAAAGCCGATCCCATTACTTCTCCAATTCCAAATTGTACTTTCATAAAACAACATTAATTCAGGACTTAAAACCTTGGCTTGTTAATCCATTGATCATAATAACAAACGTATCAACTCCAGGGCTCAAACCCCGCTTCCTCCATCTGAACCAAAACATGTTTAGCTTCCATCATCTTCCCTTCCCTGCACGAACCATACAACAATGAAGTAAAATACTGCAAATTAGGCGGGAGCCTCAATCTCATAACTTCAAAAAGCTTTGCAGCATCCTTAACACAACCGTGCTTACACAACGCATCTAGCAAACACCAAACCACGTACTCGCCTGTAACTTAGATCCCCAGCATCCCCACAACGATTCAGAACCCATTCGATTAAACCGGGTCGGAGTTCAACACCGGATTCTTTAAGCGCGAGTTCCAACTTGGGAACTCTAGAATGAAATTTCCGAAAAATTATATATGCTTTCTCGACGTCACTTTCGAATTCATCGTAGTTGGAGTTTCTCGTACGCTCGTTGTGGCTCTTCTCCAGACAAACTAAGCCCATCCCTAACTTGGCCGGAAATTATCCTGAGGAACTCTAGAAACGTGAAAACTTCTGTGAATCAAGTAAAACCGAGACTTGAATTGGGAATATGTTAAGAAAAACTGGCGTTTCATGACAAAAAAAAAAAAATCGATTATGGTAGAGAATCTGAAAGCAATTCCTATATTTCTATTGTAATAAAATCTGAAAGCTGATTCGGGAAAGATTTTCAATAGTTTATGTATGAATTTAAAAGTGTATTTTAATTTAATACTCATCACATGTATGGTTTTTGTCTACATCATCATATTCGATGCTGTGTTACCACTAGTTATTTGTGTTGTCTATATTGAGTTTCGACTAACGAGTTTTTAACTTTTTATATTTATTATCTTGGTTAAATTTGTTTAGACAGTGTTTCGACTAAGATGTTTCAATTATTCTTTTTATCTATGTTTTTAATTGCGCCTTGATTATTTTTACTTATGTTTTTATCTACCGTGTTAGTGTTTCGACTAAGGTGTTTGGGATTCGTGCTCTTGTTTTTTCAACATCTTTTTTTTTGGTTTTGTGTTGATTTCATTTTTTTTTTTTTCATTTTTGGGGCAAATTTTGGCCACGTCAATTTTGTGTTGATTATTTGTGTTGATTTCAACTCTTTTTTTTTTTTTTTTTTTTTTTTCTTCTTTTTGCATACTCTAATCTAGTATATGGTACTCGTTCATACCGTATATACATCTACAATGCATACCTATAAACCCTATATATATTACACATACACCCTATACATATATATACACATACATTTCATAATACACACATACATTACATCCTATACATACATCTACAAATACACATTATTCATACCCTATACATACATCCAAGCATACATTATTCTCATTCATATCCTATACATACACATTCCCTATACATATACACATACAACCTATACATACATATACACATACACCCTATACATACATATACACATACATCCTATACATACATCTACACATACACATCATTCATACCCTATACATACATCTAAGCATACATTATTCTCATTCATACCCTATACATACATCTACACATACACATCATTTATATCCTATTACATGTATCTAAAGCATACATTATTCTCAGTCATACCCTATACATACATCTACACATACACATCATTTATATTATACATTACACATACACATCATTTATATACCCTATTACATACATTTACATACATTATTCTCATTTATACCTATATACAAACATCTAACACGCGTGAGTCCTCATCATGTGTACCTTTTACATAGAGATTTGTAGTCTCTTTCCCAAATTAACTGCAAGATTTAAAACTCTAGTAGACTAATGCACGACATATCGTTCTTCCTTCCGTTTCATTGCTCTCTGCAAAAAATACATCATGTATCAGTAATATCTTTTCCAATTTCTTCATCCAGCACAAGCATTTTCCTCTTTTTAAACTTACACAAATAAATCATGCATCCATCATATATATTCACTCAACATTTTGTTATATTTTTCAACAATCAAAACTAACAACGGTTCTACAGCTGGGTTCTACTATGTTTTTTCATCGACAGAGAGACTGACCAAAATACACATAAAACCACTTCTACTATTTCCCAATACGACATACCAAATTTACGAAGACAAAACTTTAATACCCTACATATATCAACTTGATTTAAAATAGGGATATTATTAAACATTTAAAATAAGTGGAACACCATACGGTAAATAAGATCTTTAGCAAAACAATATGAACAATTTAAACAAAAATATGAACACCTTTGAACTTTTAATAAAAAAAGAATATGAACAGACCAGAGTTATGGGTGGGTGAGGATGCTTCTATCTTTGTCTCTGAGCATGTGAAAAAAACTATTAAAGATTTGAGTTGAAAATTCAAGTGTGGATGATCAGATTAAGATAGAGAAGAAAACGAATGTATTGGATAATTAGAAAAAGAGAGAGACAAAAGTAAAAGAAAATTGAAATTTTGACAAAGAAGAGAGACGTATTTATAGAGTTCATTATCCATATTTAAAATAAAATAAAAAATCATAATTTTAAGTTCATAACGGTCATAAACGTTCGTATATTTTTTTCAACTGGCCAACGTTCGTATTTGTATTTCAACTCGCCAACGTTCGACTGTCAAGTCTCAAATTAATTAAAATAGACATCATTATTACATTACATAAAATTGCAACAAATGTATTTTTCCTTTTCGAAATGTATTACGTCTTAGAAATTTGAATATCAATCACAAGAATATCATGTAGTAGATCATGGTCGATCCCATTACTTATCCAATTCCAAATTGTACTTTCATAAAACAACATTAATTCAGGACTTAAAACTACACTGTCTTGTGATATTTTTTCGAAAACATAAGAATATCGTACATATCATTAAAGCATAAGTTAACCGTAAAATTCGCTTAAATGAATCCCCTATTTTTGTATCTTTCGATTTTGATGTTCAATTGAAAAAATGATAAAAATGTGATTAAAGAATCCTAACAAAATTATGTTACTAGTAATTAGGCATTGAGTGAATAATCTTTGCTTCTTCTTCCTCCTTTCGTTTCTCAGAGATCTTCAACCATATACAAACTCCGGCGAAGCTAATCACTAAGCTCGCGATTCCACTTCCAAGCCCAATCCCAAGAATCGCCATTACTGACAATCCTTTATTCTTCATCTCCTCCAACGGATATCCATACATTTTCTTGTTCCCTATAAACGAGCTCGAATTGAATCTCGGCAAGTTTCCGTTTCGCATCGCCAGATTCGCCGGAATCTGACCGGATAATTTATTGTTAGAAACATCAAACGCCGATAATCTCGCGAGTAGCCCGAATTGTAACGGGATTTCGCCGGAGAGTTGATTATCGTGAAGATCTATGACGTTTAGGTATGCGCAGAGAGCTAGCTGAGGTGAGATTTGACCGGAGAGACGATTAGAGGAGAGATTAAGAACAGCTATGTTGACGAGGAACTGTAATTCCGACGGTATCTCGCCACGGAGAGAGAGACTGTTTAAAGAGAGTTTGTAAATTCGGCCATTGTTGCAAGTAGCACCGTGAAGATAAGAAGTGAAGCCGGAGCAAGGATTGGAGAAGTGAGAATCAGTCCAGTTACGGAGGTTGTTCGCAGGATCTTCTAAGCTCTGATGAAGATTCGTCAAGCACGCCTCGTCGTTTGGATCACCGGAGACCAAACGCTGTGCCGTTTCAAAATTTAGAAGTAGGAGGAGGAATACTAACCGGTACCTAAACCGGTGATTCGCCGGCATTAAAGAGATTTTTCAAAAGGTTGAAGAAGACAAAGCTTTTACGTGAGTGTTTATCATATATATTTCAAATTGCTGAATGAGAACTTTTGCCTTTGCGACTCATCTTCTTCGTCTTTCGGCCGGGTACTAGTGCGCACGTTAGTTAAGTCATGGGCTATGCGCATGGTAGAGATTTGAGACTCAATTTGTCACTTTCGAAGTTTACGTTTTGATCGTACCACAACGAAGATACGTATCAGAAATATCCAAATGACAGTACATATAAGTTGAAATATAATTTAGTTTCAAACAAATGTGATGATAGCCACCAGTTGTTTCAATAACCAAAACATTTATCTTTGTCTTACATAAGAAAAGACTTGTGTCGTTCAATGAATTGTCTTAGATCTTCAGAATCTACATTAGCGGAGAGAGAGATTGGAAATGGACATATATAATATTTGATCAAATCTTAGTGTTGATGACATCATCGAGAGATGGATGATAATAAGCCCACCTCTACTTTTAAAGCCCAGTTCAAAATTTTAAGTCCATTTAAAATCTGATTTTGGAGATGTTTCAGAAGACCATAATATGATTGTCAATGAAAATGACTCTAACCCAGTCTCTACTTTAATTCCGTGCCACTCAACTTGGAAACATTTAAATTATGATTAAAAATTACAAAACTGAATAAAACTTCAGTCACTAAACTGACAAACAGGGAGATAATAAGTATCAAGCTGCCAATACTTTTGCTTAACACCTTCCCAAACTTCATCCCCAAGACAATCCTTAACCGGCAATGGAATCAACTGAGTACTAAACCCCAAATTCTCAATCTCCAAAGTCACCAAATTGCAATACACTACATGAAAAAACGCATTACTCCCACAAAACCCATTAAAATACGAATAAACCCCATCAGGTTTCAACAACCTCGGTAGCTTCTGATGAAACTCTCTCAAATCTTCATAATACTCTCCATAAGTATCAAAAAATATCCCATCAAAACCTGAATCATCACCAAGCTTATCAATTACATCTTGCCATCTTCCAAATACTATCTTCACATTCTCTTTCTCTCCCCAACCAGATTCAATCATACGCTTATAAACTTCAGGATGAGCTTCAATGATCGTGTGTTTAATCGGATTGTATTGTTGGATCGCTGTATCAACAAGTCCCATACCAAATCCGACGTTTAGAATGTGACCACCATTGATGCAAATTGCTTTAGCGTGAGCTTCCATTAATGGTTTTTCCCAAGCCATCATCACTCCTTTGCTTTCACTGTCCATTATCTTGTCTTCACTGAAACTAACTCGATCTTGAAGGTATTCTTGATTAGAGTATTCGTTTTTGGTTTGGTTTCTTGCGATTGTTCCTAAGATTAGCTCTGATTGGATTCCGGTTTTGAGAAGGAGATCGAATGTTTCTTGGTGTCCTGCTTCCATGGCGAAATCTCCTGCTGACAGATTTAATGGAGATAATGCGTTCCATGGAGCTCCTGATTCGAGTAACGCCGTTACGATCTCGGCGTTTCCGATTTTAGCGGCGTGCATTAACGGCGTAAGACCGTCGTTGTCGAAGTATGTAACGTCGGCGCCGGAGTTTATTAAAGTTTGAACCTTTTTTAAATCGCCGGATTTAGCAGCTAAGCATAACTCATCTGCTTCTTCCATATCCTTTAAGACTGAAAAAAAGTTATTAAAAAAAAAAAAAAATTCGTAATTAGAAGTCAGTAAATCTCAATATGATTTATATAAATTAAACATAAATCATGAACTATAATAATCGATTTCTTCTCCAACTAATTAATGGGAAAAAAACATTACAAATAAAAACAAATTCACAATGATGGATCATTCTAATGTTTAAGAGATTTGAAAGGCTCAGACACGCACAAAAATATATTCATCAAGAACAATTACAAGAGATTTAGGTCCCTCAAGTAAGTTTCAGCATCGAGAAATGTTTTGTTGTCATCATCGCCTCACAAATCACGAGATTAAACAAATGTCCGAAAACGAAATTTAAATTAACAAAGAAAAATAATAATAATGTAAAAAAGACGAAGCTGCTGATTACTTTGCCTTTAGTTGCAGAGGAGCCAGTCGAGAATGGAGAGACCAATGGTGTCTGTTGGATATTTATATATCTGTGGGTGGATTCACAGTTAGGGTTTTGTTGGGCCTTTATAGGCTTATATAACTGACATAAGTTAGTACTTAAATGGGCCTAATTTTCTATATGGTCCATTTATTTTGACTACTAATAATTAATCCCCGATGTTTTTGTCTTGCTTGCAGGAACATCTGATAAAGTTGAAACAATAATATCTACAAGTTCCGATTTATTTTCATAGACTAGAGATGTCAATTAAGTTTAGTGATTCTAAGATGGAACCATCTTCCTTCATCCAAAACAACAAATGGAAGTATGGAACCATTGAAGAACGGTTTATGTAAATATTTTCTATAAAAGTTCTAAGGTTTTCAAAAGGTTTACTTATCATAGATTAGTAATCATAGAATATACCATAAAATTCTAAATTCAATTTAATCATTCGGGTGTTAAAAAGGTGAGCATGATTTTATCAAACTGTGTAACTGTAACGGATGAAATATTAGATGAAACTGACAACAGAATAGTGGGTTAAGTCATCAATAATCACTCCATTGAACAGTGAATTCTCATTGGGTTACAAATGAACTTCAAAGTTAAGCAAATCGTTTTCCTTAATCTTGTATGTTAGTTTATAAGAATATACTACATCAAACTTATAACAGAATGGGCATGGAGGAGAGCATCAAATACTTGAACAGTGTTATATAGTTTCTCTCATTTTGCTTGCATATTAGTTTGAAATATAGTGGTTATGCCACCGCATATATATCTAAATATATATAAGAATTAAATTTACGTTCACTGTATTCATAACATCATGTATTAAATACATCAAAAATGTGTGAACAACATAAGAATTATCCCTACTTTATCATATGGAATTTCCGGGCCCCGTGTTGAAAACAACCATTTATTCACACTTGCAGAAAAATCGAGACAAAAAAAAATATATATATATATATATAACTTCCAGAAAGAAACAAAAAAATTAGTATAGAAGACCAAATTTCTACAGTTAACTTCACGTGAGAGAACATTTGGGTGAATCTCAGTATACAGCAACATCGATCCGTCACCAACTTTCTTCGACGGTAGGATGCAAATTTATTATATCGACATGATTTATAAAATGTATAAGTAGACAAAATTTAAAATATAGTCAACTACATATATATATATATTAATCAAATTCACCAGAAATGACTGAATAACCAACCAATTGATGGATCATTAGATTTGTTCTTGTCAACGTTATTTATTTATTTTAATCAAGTCGTACTCTCCCAATATTTTGGAGCTAGTTTGTGCCTAAGCTAAGATTACTTCCCCCATAACAAAAAATATGTATTAAATATTTATATATTTACAAAACTCATTTTTAAGCATTCCATATATATATGGTAATATATACATGTGCGTGTTCGGTATGGTAATGGTTTCATGACCTGTTACTCAAAAGATTATATGGCTCACGTTTCTGCAAAACTTATATCTCCGCTATAAATACGCCTCAAACATACAACTTTAATCGTACATCCCCCTTCTTAATTTAGTATCTCTCTCAATATATTTGGTCCCTCATTCATATTTATAATTACAAGAATCGTATCTAGTAGTACTTAGTAGTCGTATCAAGAAAATGGCCAAGTCCACAACTACTTTCCTCATCATCATGGCTCTACTCCTTTGCTCCACGCTATCATACGCATCCGCCCGGCTTAGTCCAACCTCCTTTTATCGTCCCGAAGAAATTATCTCCGTCAAGGTCTAAAACTCATTCTCATGGTGTATATTTCATTTGTTCGATTGCATGTATATATAGATAATTAAGTTTCATGGTAAAAAATGTCTTAAATGATAGCAGTATCCGTATTTTTTTCTATAAACGTTTAGAATATTAATCTCGGCTTTGGATATTCTAATTGCCAACAAAGTAAAATAACTTTGGTCGAAAATCGAGATTAATACTTTTTTTACGTACGTGCGTATATTTTTTTGTTATGTGCAGAAAGTAGAACAAGGAGATGAAAGCTGCGAAGGTGTTGGAGAAGAAGAATGCTTCTTGATACGAAGAACTCTTGTTGCTCACACTGATTACATCTACACTCAAAACCAAAATCCCTAAATGACTAATTAGCTTATTTTGTTGAAATAATAACTGTTATCGTATATGGTCTGAATTTTCAACACTTCAGTTCTTCTCCTCTGCACTTTGTTCTTTCTTAATAATTAACTAAACTACTTCAAAATTTGTACTTAGTTGTATCTTTGTTATTTAATCTGAATATATGCGTATTTGTCAATCAGTGAGAAAATTATATCAACCATTACCTTTTATTCATAACAAAGATTTGATATTTAGTTAATAGTTAGAGACTTCTTAGTTCTTGCTAACCACACAAGCTAATTAATCTCATCCCATATTTTTCTTCTTCTTTTGTGTTGGTCTTATTGAAAAAGCTGAGAATTAATTTTGATATCATCAGTTTCGCATACCTCACACACGCATTAAATATGATAAAAGCATACACCTATCAAATAATGACACATCTGCATTTATCTATAAATGTGTAATTGGGACATATGCTCTGAAATTATGTGTGGATGTTAAAAATATAACTGCAAGCTTAACAACCACTTGCTAACACACGTCTTAATTATTTACAACTAAATGCTCAACAGAAATAAATAATTGATTTGATTATCAATTCTTTACATCATACGAATTAAACTCGATTTAAGAAAATAATTATTTATAAATTTTTAATCAAAGAAATTTTTTATTTTTATTTTTAAATACTTCGAATTCATTTAACTTAATACTTTGTAAAGTGATACAAACTTTTGCGTTACATTTGATGGATGTAGTGTTAAAAACTATGCATGTAAACACTATCAATAAGTCGGTGTTATTCTGCTATAGTTTTACAAGTTATGGATTGTAAAATCTAGATTTTTTGCCAGAAAAATTGAATACACCATTAATCGATCTTAATGTATGTAGGAGTTTAATTGTTAAGAAGGAAGTAAGAGCTTTATTGGTTATAAATTAATCAAAGAAATGATAAAATCGTAAACAAAAGGTGAAAGGGAGGTTTGGACCCAACAAAATTCCTAGTGTAATGGTTTTTTATTTATTTATTAATGTATGTTGTTGTTGATAATATATTTGAAAAAAAAAACAGAAAAATACTGCGACAGATTTTTGGAAAAGGTCGAAATTAGATCACAAGGTTCTAGTGGAGAAAAGGAACAAGACGGTGAGAAGAAGTGTGGGTGACAACTATTTGTGGTCCCTTCTCTTTTCTTTTCCCTCGTGTGTAAGGCGTTGACCACAAAAACAATCTGTCAAATGGCTTCTTGATGGGCTCAAAATATGAACATTGGTTCTTGATGGGCTCAAAATATGTACATTGAGCCAAGCCCATTTTAAAGTTCGCACGTCATAAGCTACAATCTGAAACACTAACCTTTTAAGGTCTAAGATTCGTCGCGAACGGCGGCGACCGGAATATTAGGTCTAGCGACGGCACTCGGAGATTTGCTCGATCTGCGGCGAATCTCTTTCTTTCAATCACAATGTTTCGTCGGAACAGGTTTCTATCTTTCCCAATGGTGATCGGAGCAGTTGTGTAAGTAGTCGTTTGATCGTCTTCTCGGTGAAAATCTAACTCTTGAATGCTATGAATTTGCGTAATTCTTCCTTTAGCTTATGGTTTCCTTCAAAAAAATCTGGTAGTGTTTTGCGTATTGAATTTGCAGGTGATTTGGGAATATACAAATTGTAAATTATTCAGTTTTAATTTGGTTTTCTTCTTAATTTAGCAAGACGATCCGAATATTGAAGCAATCACTGAGATGAAATTCAAAATTAGATAGAAGTCAATTTCTGAAAATTAGTACAAAATGATTATTATTTTAGCATCTCAGATTAGGTTTTATGTAAAATTTCCTTAATTGTGATTATCTATTAATCTGATGTAAAGCCCCAAATTGTTAAATTTCCTGAAATTTGATAACTTGAACAAATAACTGATTCATTCGTTATTGTTGTGAAGCAATCTCATTAGGTTTGTTTTGAATTGCAGGATTGGTGTGGTTTCAGGGAAAGCGATATTTGGGCCTCCGCTGGATGAGTACTGGAAGAATAAGAAGAAGCTCCAAGGAGAAGAAGATGTTACTACAGAAGCCATTGAAAAGAAGAGTTCAGATTCATCTCCTTGAAAGATTTTGGACTATTTATATGACCAGAGTTATGTAAATCATGGACCATAACTAAAGAGCTTCGACAAAATGTTTTGCAATGAAACATTGTTTGTTTATTGTAGGAGGTGATCATTATAAAAGCAATAGAGTATACTAATGTATGTGCCTTGCATTTCACGTTTTGTTTTTTTTGTTGTAAATTCACAGATAATGATAAACCCTATAGAGCGCATTGTGTGTTATTCTCACTCCTTTTGACAAATTGTTGTATCATCATCATCATCATCAGTTTCATAACATTTCTATCCACTTTCCCGGATTTCAACGAAAACAAGAAGTTGACTAGTTTTGTTATATATTTTCAATTTCCAAACTATATCATTGGTTTTAACGGAAAGTAACTGTGATTTTTTTTTTTAAACATCAGTTTCGAGTTTTGAATATAATTATTTAATCGAAAATGATGATTACAAAAAGTAATGTGTTATAATTGGTAGAAATGGCTGGCATTTTAATTATGTTTTGTAAAATTAGTCAATAAATGGTATAACTTACTGGCTTTTTCAGTTACTACTAATCTCTAACAAGATTTTATATATAAAAAAAAAAGTTGTATGAACAACTTTAAAAGGTAATATACAGCTGGAATGGCCCCCATTTTGTTGTCGGACCACGTTTTGCATAAACCACATCCAAGCATTTGTTCATGTAGAAATATAAGTACTAATATTTATTCACCTGAAATGGGTATAAGACACGTGGACATGTTGATTGTTGCGAGTCCGAAGAGGCGAGTCTCCCAGAGTCCACCCATGTTGCCACGTTGCTTTAAAACGTTCCACGTGGCAAATCATATGTTGGCTGACTAAAACATATCAGCATGCGAAATTACACGTTTTATTTTCTGTTTTCTGCTTATCTTTTTTAAAAATTTAAATAATATCTTGGTGATGTATTTGCTTCGGACAATCGACTGTTACTTTATATATTTTGCATTTCCTTTTAATACCACAAATAACTGAAAATAAAACAATTATAGGAAAAATCTCTTTTTTTAATCATTTTGTCCTCATTGTCAGTAACAGTATTGATTCTTGACCATAAAACTCTCATAGCATTTAATACAATTAGCTTTATTAGGTCATTATCAGTTAGTATCTTTTCGAAAATTATAAAAAATAAAAATACCAAATGCATTTGACAAAAAAATAAAGGAAAAAAAAACATGTGTATGTGTGTGCATATATAAGTAGATTTCCCCCTTCCGTAGACACACATTTATATCTAATGATAATCACATCGTAGATACGATTTCGCTTCTGTTTCGGCTTCAATCTTTCTCCTCCACCAACCTAACTACTTCTCCTCTTTTGTAGCAAAAATTATATATATATATATATATATATATTTTTCGAATATTTCTTCTTCAGATTCTCTCCATTTTTAGGATTCTTCTTCTTCTTCCATTAGTCTCTGTTTGAATCAGAATCTCAACTCAGCCTTCAGGTATATCTTTCTCCCTTTCGTTTTCCTATTCTTTTTCGTCTTGAAATTCTTGAGAAAAAAATATGTAAACTCTCTCTCTGGTTTTTTTCAAGACTATTGGGATTCGGATTCAGGGCTCGTGTGCTCAAAGATTGAGTCTTTATTTATACGCTCCTGAATTTACACTTTTGGTTTCGTTTCCTGCTTGTCATTGATTCTGGTCGTAATCAAAGTATTTTTTCCAATGCAAGTTTTTATATCTTAACCTTACAAAAATACAAAGTTCTAAAATTTTCAAATAGATTTTTTGATCTAGGATAAAACAGCTTAATTTTCAGTATCTCAAGTAATTTAATTTCTCACGTCTTTTGATTAAATTAGCCCCTTCGTTAAAAAATAATTTAAGAGAAAAAATGGATTTTAGATTTGATTTTTGACAGAAGAAATCGGCGGTTTCTTATTTATCTTTTAACTCTGATATAATCCGTAAACGTTTTATAATATTTAAAACCTCGTTTTCGTCGTGGAGTTGTAGATTTTGCTATAACTAAGAAATTTAAATACATTGATCCTCTTCTTCTTCCTCGACTAATAAAACATATGTGAATGATATACATAGATTGGATTTTGAGAGCTGATTAATAAGATGATGGAAACAGCTTATCAGCCTCGGATTGATTCCGAAATAGAATCACTCGTCGAGAGAATCAATCCTCCCAGGTAAGTCATACTTTATTACTATTGTTCTCGTTTGTTCTTTTACTAGACAATTTAATCTTGACATTACTGTATTTTTTGCTCTGATTAGGGTTTGTATAGACAACGACTCAGACCCTCAGTGCACACTTGTTAAGGTATATTTTATGTTTGAAAGATATTATAAGGTTGTTGATAAAAAAGAAAGAAATAAATAAGGTCATAAATAAAAATAATGAGTAATTAGCCTTTAATTAATCATGTGCTTGATATATATGTAGGTAGATAGCGCGAATAAGTACGGGGTATTACTGGACATGGTTCAGGTTTTGGCTGATCTTGATCTCGTTATCTCCAAATCTTACATCTCATCTGATGGTGAATGGTTCATGGATGGTAAGTCGTAATCGTCATCATTCACATGTTATTCGTCATCATTCACATGTTATCATGGTGGGCCAAATACATGACATGACATCACATCTGATTTTCTCTTTGTTAGTGTTTCACGTGACGGACCAACTCGGGAATAAGCTCACAGACCGAAGTCTTATTCTCTACATACAACAGGTGAAATAAAATATCAAATAAAATAATCACTTTTTGGGGGGAATATTATAACATTACCTAGTAATCAAAAGTCAAAACAATAATAAAAATATATAGTTTGCTTCAGAACTAAATTGTTATTTTAATAATGCAGGCAATATGTTATAGTAGAACTGGAGGTATAACAAAGGAGATGCAGAGTCATCTAAAACGGGAGGTGCAACAGCGTCACGTGTCAACAGAGCACACAGCATTTGAGATAACCGGAATCAACAGACCAGGTCTGCTGTCCGAAATCTCCGCCGTACTTTCCGACATCGGATGTCACGTGACAGCTGCTGTTGCGTGGACCCACCACGAGCGAGCGGCGATGGTGATTTATCTAGAAGACGGATTTAAGGGTGGGCCCATTATCGACCCAATAAGAAAGGCCCAAGTAAAGGATCATTTGGATACAGTCTTGGAGGCTCATAACAGAGAGGGCGATGACTCTCGGGTTATAGTGAGGGTCGTTGAGGCTAAAGGGGCTCCGGTCGGGTGGGCTCACACTGAACGGCGTCTTCACGAGCTAATGTACGCCGAAGGAGACTACGAATGTTGCTTCGACTGCGATTGCTTCAGCGGTGACAGGTGCGTTAGCGTTTGTAGGAAGTTTTTTTTTTAAGTTTGATTAAATTGATTTGGTCAAGCTTCGGTTTGGTTTACGTGGCATCTTACATGTGATAGGTGCGATGCATTGTGGAGAGGAAGATGTGAGAGAATACATGTGGCAGTTGAGGCATGTAATGGTTATTCAATGGTGAACGTCAAGTGTAGAGACAGACCAAAACTACTTTTCGACACGGTATGTGCTTTGAAAGAGTTGCAATTCGTAGTGTTTCACGCCGTCGCCGGAGCTAAAGGTTCGACGGCGGAGCAAGAATATTACATAAGGAAGAAGAACGGGTGCACGTTAGAAACTGAAGTTCAGAGAGAAAGACTAAGACATTGCTTGGTTGCTGCGATTTCAAGACGAGCTTCACGTGGTTTGAAACTTGAGATTCGGACAAAGAACAAAATGGGTTTGTTGTCAGATGTGACTAGGGCTGTGAGAGAAAACGGTTTGTCGATAACGAGAGCTGAGATGAGTACGCAAGGTGAGAATGCGATTGGTTCGTTCTATGTTGCGGATGTGAATGGTGGCGAGCCGGATGCGAACACGGTTGAAGCGGTTGTGCGAGAATTGGGTGGAGCGGTTGTGTCGGCTGTTAAGGCGGTTGGGATGTTTTCGTCGAGTGATAGTGTGGAGCAAGACAAAGCTAAGTTGTCGATTGGAAGATTGGTTTGGTCTAAATTAGAGAGATTGTCGACATCCATAAGATCGTTGTGAAATGTTTAATTATTTGATTTAAATGGGAGTTGTGCTTCTCTCGCTTCTCGTGATTATCGTTGTAAATATATATAGCTGTTTTAGGACTATTTGCAGATTGAAATGAAATTCGTAATTGGTTAATGAAAAAGAAAACTCCACCGGAATTGGTTGGAAATTTTAATGTGTTCAGAAATAATAAACCGGGATTACACCAAAAATAATAAGAGAAGTAGTCAAATGTAAATCAAAGTGTGTCCCATTTTCTTTTGATTTTTGGTTCACATGTGCCAACAAAATATTCTAGATTCTTCGTGCCTATCAAGTTTCGTAATGTTGGTCCTGGCCTCGAACAGGTCGCCACATTTATTATTTTTAACTAAAATCCGAATTTTACCAAAAAAAAATATTATTCTAGTTTCTAAAATAAGTCGAGCAGAACCATAAATATACACTCAGATCAATATTCGGTTCGGTTTAACGATTGAATTAATTTGACAGCTGTTCAGCGAACGTGGACAACTGCTTGACAGTAATTATCAAGTGAATACAAGGGTATAATGGGAAATTAAAGTTTTGAAAGAAGTCAGAGAGACCTTTATAAACCCTAAAGGGACGCCTAGTTCTAGTCAAGACAGGATAACTATCTCGATATCGACTCCGAAGAAGAAACATAGCAAACCCCATTGTCGTTGGATTTTTGAGCGGGAGCGGGAGACAATCTCTAATTTATATAAATAGCATACGATTTTGGAATTTCAAATCTGATAAGAGCATTGGATTTGGCGGCAGTAAGCAACCATGGCGAATTTGGATATGGAGCAGCATTCATCCGAAAACGAAGAGATTAAGAGGAAGAAGAAGAGTAAGAAAAGAGTGAGAGACGAAGAGAAGAAAATTAAGCAGCGAGCAATGGAGGAAGAACCTGAGAACGAAGCGTTAATCGACGAAGAACCGAAGAAGAAGAATAAAAAGAAGAAAGATGCCAAAGTGAAGTCTATAGAAGAAGAAGAAGAAGATAAGGACGAAGATAAAGTGGTGGTAACTACTGGGAATGGTATAATGACTAATGAAGCATTTGAGTTATTGGGATTATCTGATAACACCTTTAAATCTATTAAAGAGATGGGCTTTCAACGCATGACTCAGGTAATTATTTGGTATTGAATGTTATCTATTTTTTTGTTTTCTTTAGAGCAAGATTCAAACTTTTAGTTCTAAATTAATCTTTGCAGATTCAAGCTAAAGCAATTCCACCATTGTTGATGGGAAAAGATGTACTTGGAGCTGCCAGGACCGGTTCTGGAAAAACCTTAGCTTTTCTTATACCAGCTGTTGAGCTTCTTTACCATGTCCGGTTTACTCCTCGTAATGGAACCGGTGTTATTGTCATTTGTCCAACAAGAGAGCTTGCTATTCAGGTTCAGTTTTTATTATTTAATACTAAAATTTCTCAGCTTTTTCCAATTCATCTCTATCAATCTAGCATTTTGTATATATATATATATATATATATATATTGGAATCAGTCCAGAGTGATTCTCATACTACATTAATGTTTCCAGTCCTATGGAGTTGCAAAAGAACTTCTCAAGTATCATTCGCAGACTGTCGGAAAGCTTATTGGCGGTGAGAACAGAAAGAAAGAAACTGAAATTCTTCAGAAAGGTGTTAATTTATTAGTAGCAACTCCTGGACGACTTCTCGACCACCTTCAAAATACAGATGGTTTTGTATACAAAAACTTGAAGGTTAACACAAAGTCTGATCTCAATTCTGGGTACTGCTGGTATCTTCATGGTTTTGATCTAATGCAACTCTTAATCTGTGTCAAATTGCAGTTTCTTGTAATGGATGAGGCTGATAGAATATTGGAACAGAACTTTGAAGAAGAAATGAAGAAGATCATTAAGCTTCTACCAAAGGTATTCATATGGCTTGGTTTTTAATGCCGAGACATTGTCTCAAGTTTAACCTGGATCATAGAGAGACTAAATTTTCTTTTGATGTCAACTTTTTGTTGAGAATTGTAAACCAATATTTTCTAATTGCTGCAGACAAGGCAGACGTCACTGTTTTCTGCCACACAGACTTCCAAGGTTTGTTTAATAATCGGTATAGTTTAGTCACTTATTTCTTTATTAGTATCCATTTATTAAAATTTGTTGAATTCGGTTAAATCATCAGGTCGAGGATCTTGCTCGGGTTTCACTTGCGTCACCTGTTTATATTGATGTGGATCAAGGGCGAAAAGAGGTAGAGTTTGACACAATTTTGGTTATCTTTTCTCGTATCTTACTTCATTAACCAAAACAGGTATTTTCATTCTGTGAAAACTGGGAAATGTAGGTTACAAATGAAGGCTTGGAGCAAGGTTATATCGTTGTGCCAAGCGCGAAGCGGTTACTTTTCTTACTAACCTTCTTGAGGAAATTCCAGGGGAAAAAGAAAATCATGGTTTTTTTCTCTACAGTCAAATCTACAAAGTTCCATACTGAACTCTGTCGATATATCAAAATAGATTGCCTTGAAATCCGTGGAGGGATAGACCAGAGCAAACGAACTGCAACATTTTTCCAATTCATAAAGGCAGAAACTGGTATCTTGTTGTGTACTAATGTCGCTGCCCGTGGTCTTGATATTCCTCACGTGGTATGCTTCCTTGACAATTTGAATGTTTTAAAAAACTGAATTTCTTGGTCTTTAATCAAATATATGTAATTATTGTCTACTTGGTTAGGACTGGATTGTGCAATATGATCCTCCTGATGACCCTACGGTATGTTGCTTATAGTTTCTAGGATTTTGTTGGCAAAGAGAATTAAGGCTAAAAAACCCACTCAGTTTCTTGCATGTAACCTTCTGGTTTAGGAATACATTCATAGAGTTGGTAGAACAGCTCGTGGAGAAGGAGCAAAAGGAAAGGCTCTGCTTGTCCTCACTCCAGATGAATTGCAGTTTATTCAATATCTCAATGTACTTGTTTTCATCCAATAAAACTCTTGACATTATTCAAATTATAGAAATTTTGAACAAGTAAGAATCTGTTTCCGATTGTCTGTTTTGTAGGCGGCGAAAGTTCCTGTTTATGAACATGAATTTGAAGAAGGGAAATTGCTCAATGCACAATCTTTTCTGGTAAAACATTTGGCTCTTTTTGAAAGCTATTACATTGAAGAGACAAAACTTGAGGTAATGATTTAAAATGTTATATTGCAGGAGAAGACGATATCTGAAAACGAGGCATTGCACCAGTCAGCAACTGAAGCATACAAGACTTTCATTTCAGGATATGATTCTCACTCTATGAAAGATGTCTTTAATGCTCGCCAACTCAATCTCAATGTAACCAAATCTACTGCAGATATAACAAAATCTACTGCAGATATAATATTACCAAATGTCATAAAATGGGGATTTTTTTTTCTTTTATTGTTTTCTGCAGTCTGATGTAAATGTAACCCGAAATCTTTACTTTTCTGCAGGATGTTGCGGCTTCGTTCGGTTTCTCATCTCCTCCTAAAGTATCTCTGAAGATAGATCGAGAAGGAGGGTACAAGAGCAAGAGAGAACCGGTTAATAAGTATAACAGATCTCGTGGCGCTAGAGCCGGTGGTAAAACCAAGTTCGAGAGGTACTAAAAGGACCGAGGCTAAAATATAGTTGCAGAAGAATCTGTACGATGTCGTATTAACTTAATTACGCAGCTCCTTACGACGGATTTTGTATCTTTTATCTCGAGATAAATCAGACAAAAGAGACCAGTTTTGCCCCCGATACTTGAAAATCATTTGATCATTTACTTTTGCAATCAAAATTATGGGTTTTTTTTTTATCGAGCTACTTTGCAAGCCAATTTAGATCGGAAAATGTTGTTTTATATATAAACATTACAGTTTCTACCAAGGCTTTTAAACGGATTTGATGAACGGTATGGTGCATTCACAGCAAATTTTAACGGTGGGATAAGATTTTTGGAAGACGTAGAATTAATGTTCAATATATTACCAAAAGAACATTTGGTAGTCACTCATATATCACATTTCATCAACATCAAGCCAGACGTTTGCTTCTTTCTTCTCTTTGACCTCTTTTAGCTGAACCCAATCTGGTGAGTTTTTGTCTGAAGAACCAGAACTAGAGTTATTAACGTTCTTGTAACTGACCTTCACGTCTCCTTCGTCCTCGTCATCTTCTTCTAGATCACTGAATGATACATCTTCTTCGTCTTCACCAAGAGGATGATTTGTGGTTGCTGTACCTTCAATGGCGCTAACAGATTCTGAAGTCTCTTCATCGTTCAACCAATCATCTGCGCCGTCTTCTTCTTCGTCCTCCACGTGTACATTGATAAATCTAGATGAAGATGCAGTTGATGAGTTTCTTTCTTCAATGACAGGTTTGTCAACTACTTGTATCTCCTTGCTCTCAATTGGGTGCTTGTCTGTTTCAAAGTCGGATGATTCAATAGGATTAACGGTTTTGACAGTTTCTGATTCTGTCGAAGGGTTATCAGCCACAGCAAGAGGTTCTAAAATGACAGCATTAGCTCCAGAACTCTCTGCTTCCACCGGTAGTTTCTTTCTATTCTGTAGCTCGTGGGATAAAATTGCTCTTGCTTCTAGTACCTTTATATGCAAAGGTAAAAAAAAAAGTTAGTGACAGGAACAATAAATTATCTAACTTTACAGCAAGAAACCCAACCTAGCACAGCTTACAAGTCTAGTAGACCTGATTGACATGCTACTATTTATATTAACAAGGATCATCATCGTTTTGACATAAAATCCATTATACTTTCTCGAAAAGTATAACTTACATCAGCCACAGGATTTCGGTAAAATAACAACATGAAAGGCATCGACGTGACAACGACCGAACAAACAAACAAACAATTGGCTGCAATGGAGTTGAGAATCAGAAGTGTTCATTGAAAAACTGAAAACCTAAATTCATCAGAATCAAAGAAGATCTAAAACTAAAGCTTACCATCAAAGCTATCGTCCTCATCAGGTAAAGGAAAATCTAACCAAGTCTCAGGATGCATCGCAAGACCTCTCACAAACACAACTAATTCCTCTGTAACTCCTATTGCTTCGTAATCCTTAGGATCAACTCCTTCTGAACTCAACTGTAAGAAATTCGAAGCGATCTTTGTGAACTCAGACACTGGTAAGTTCCCAGAGAGCTTCGAAATCCCCTTCCTGAATCTCCCACCAATCTCAGCGATATCGTTCTTAATCCCAGCAATCAGATCCTCATCTTCACCTTCTTCCGAATGATCCGGAGTGTGATTTCTCTCTTCGAGATCCGGAGATGAAGAAGGTTGCGAGAGGAACGAAGCCACGCCCCAAAATTGGCTTCTCAAGGTCTTGGTAAGTTCGGTCATGTCTTCTTTAACGCCTCGAGGAGACTGTAAATCCGATATCGATTGCGAAGGGGCTTGATTCGGATGCTTTTCGTCATCTTCATCTTCCTCATCGAGCATAAGTGAGTTTGCAATAGATCTAGCCAACCAAGCCATATCTGAATCTCTCTTTCTTACACAAGTTGTGATCGTGATCTTCTTTTTTTTCAGCTCGAAGTTAAGCAAACTTGAGAGATAATAATGAATTGAAAGCTGCGTCTATATCAATCTTAATATCTAATTTAAATCTTTTAATCTTAACCTTATTATTTATCTTAAACAAATTTCGTCGTTTTCGCGTAATTCCAGTTTGGACCTACGACGTCGTTTATCATAACGCTAAACATTACTGGGCCAACACAAAAGCCCATATAGTTTGAATCAGGCCCGCTTAAAGCCTAGTATTTTTGTATTTTTACAAACGAAATCGCAAATTTTTTACACGATTGGCAACTGGTGAGATTTTATTTCCAGACAAGAGCTTTCATCACTGACATCACACTCGTTGTACATTGTTCCAGAGATTTGTTCAGTCTCTTATCACTGTTGCAATGATCTACTTGTCAAATCAATACTTTCTTTTCAATTGTTCATTCATCTTACACAGTGGACAAATTAAACAATGCATGTTCAAAATTGTCTTTCGTTCCCCCTCCACAAATCTGACACACCCATCTCAGATTTCTAATCCTACTGTTCTTCAACGATCATTGTTTTATTTCCTATATCAAGATTCGTTCTCTCTTACATTTCTTGTCCAATAACCAATAGTGTCAAATTCAAATGTCAATTAAAGGATTTACCAATAATTTCTTCCATTGCGTATGCCTCAGAAGAAGCTAAAATAAGTTACTAGAGGCTTTCCTTTCTTCAATTTCCTTTACTGCTGAAAATCGAACCAAACAAGACTTGTTTGACAAATTAGCTTTGAATTTGGCTAATGACAATTTCCATCTATGTGGTAATAATAATTTCGACTTTGTTATTTATTTAGAGCCTGCGATGTCAGATTTCTTCGATAACGTACTGTAACGACTAACGTGTTTAAGGATACATGGACGAGTACTTGGCAATTGTTATTTGACCAGTGAGCTTTTGTATTATATATTTTTTTTTAAAAAAAAAAAAAAAAAAACTCTAGATCTTTTAAGCAAGGCTATCCTCGAGTGGATATATCCCAGCTTGGTACTTATTTTAAAATAATTTTGATGAGATTAACCAGTCCACGATAAAATACTTAGAAATTTCTAAATAATCTGCCGGCCCATAGATTGCAACTTCAGTCTCATTTTGGGTTTACACAACACAAAATTATTAAATTAGATTCGCATTTTGTAATTTTAATTAAGTATAAGAATAAGATAAGTATCGCCAAACTGTAAACATCCAACTAGACACATTCATATATAACCTTATTATAATAATAATAATAATTATTTCTGAAATGAAATAATAAAATTTATTATATAACGAAGTTCATACACGGCATCTTCTTCTCTTCTCGCATCTCCTTTCTGTCTCTCTATTATTTAAAGCGTTTTCATTTCATTCTTCGAATTTACTTTATTTTGATTAAAATCATGAAAGCTAAAGATATGAAGAAAGAGAGTAACTTTGCAAGGTTGGTGAAATCTCCGGTTCGTTTCTTGCTCATGGCACGCGACGCATACATACGTAGCATGACGTCATGCTCCGCCGGTTTCATCCGCGGTGGTGGTGGCTCCGGCGGATTTGGCTTACCGGCCGCTAATTTTCAAATCTGCGAAGCAGAAAGCACCACACTTCCTCGTAGCTTCACCCTAAATTCGGCCACGACACCACATGAACGATGTCGGTTTGTCTCAAGCTTCTCACGTGGCGCCGGCGGTGGAGGAATCACGGTGGAGACAACGGAGATGAGACGACCGTTGGATCTCCGGAGAAGTTACAGTTATGTGGTGATGGGGAGGATCGATGAAGAGAAGGCTTGTGATGAGTTTCAAGAAGAGGAGTTGTCATTTGACTGTAAGAAAAGAAAATTCGGTGGAGTTTTCGCTAATTACTCATCAAAGCAATAAATGAAGACCATGTTGAATTTTCATTTTATTTTGTTCTTTTTTCATTTCTGGTTAGTATCCCAATTTCTAAAGGGGTTTGATTTTGTGTGCATTGTTCAACTGTTTGTATTAGATTTCTTGTTTGTATATAAAGTTATAAATCTCAATATGAAATATATGTAGACTGTTGTTAAACAAAATAATAGAAATTTTTCATATATTCTATATCTATTCGGATATACAAGTATAGTATGTTTGAACTCATATTTTCACTTAAACTTAACATTATGTCAATTTCGATATTTTAAATACATTTTTTTTTTTTTACATTTCAACTAACACTAGACAGATGACGATAAGATCATGAAATTAACTGTTTATCTAAAAAATAGGTCAAACAAAAAGAGATTTTTTTGGTCGCCCCATAGGCATGAGAGTAGTCCTTCAAGTTTTTTTTTTTCTTTTTGGCGTCTAGTAGTCCTTCATGTTTACATCACATCAATGTCTTTTTTGCTCTTCCTCTATACGACAACGTCAGCGTAATAAATCTTTGACTTGAGCGCGCGTGTACTCCATAAACAAAAGTTTTAGGGCGACAACACAAATGCCACTACAATATAGGGACGTAAAATAAATAATCTGAAAAATTGCACATTTTAGGAATCGAACGGAGATTCCCTTGCCGGATCTTCGAAAATGCGACGGCGGGACGAGAAACGTCGAGAGTTTCACGAAGCTCTTACTAAAACTAGGGTTTAAAACCGATGGAGCTTAATGTAAGAGTCAATTAGAACTTTTTCTTTAAAATACAAGGGTACATTGGTAAGTTAGTAGAAATTCTCACTTCAATTGTTTTTTGGAATTCCGCTTGTGCCCTTACTGAAAGGGTTTAAATACCATCGGCCATTGTCAATTTTATTCCATTCCATCGCAAAACCCCTCTCTATAAACCCTAAAAACCTTAACTTTATTCTACTTACGCCTCAATCGCCGAAGCCGACAATCGAAATGGCGGAACTTAAGCTATCAGAGAGTCGGGACTTAACCAGAGTCGAGCGAATCGGCGCACACTCACACATCCGAGGACTGGGTCTCGACTCGGCGCTTGAGCCACGAGCTGTCTCTGAAGGAATGGTTGGTCAAGTGAAAGCGCGTAAAGCCGCCGGAGTAATCCTTCAGATGATAAGAGAAGGTAAAATTGCGGGTCGGGCAATTCTAATAGCGGGTCAACCCGGAACGGGTAAGACCGCAATTGCAATGGGTATGGCGAAATCGCTAGGCTTGGAAACCCCTTTTGCAATGATTGCAGGAAGTGAGATTTTCTCATTAGAAATGTCGAAAACCGAAGCTTTGACTCAGTCTTTCCGTAAAGCTATTGGTGTTAGAATTAAAGAAGAGACTGAAGTTATCGAAGGTGAAGTTGTGGAGGTTCAGATTGATAGGGCTGCTTCTTCTGGTGTTGCTTCGAAGTCAGGGAAGATGACTATGAAGACGACAGATATGGAGACTGTGTATGATATGGGAGCGAAGATGATTGAGGCCTTGAACAAGGAGAAAGTGCAGAGTGGAGATGTTATTGCCATTGATAAAGCTACTGGGAAGATTACTAAGCTTGGAAGATCGTTTTCGAGGTCTCGAGATTATGATGCTATGGGTGCACAGACTAAGTTTGTGCAGTGCCCTGAAGGTGAGTTGCAAAAGAGGAAAGAGGTTGTTCATTGTGTCACACTTCATGAGATTGATGTCATCAACAGCAGGTAATTTAACTAACATTCCCTGAATTTTGACATTGATAATCATGGGTTTGGTATTTACAGGACTACGTAGGTTGCAAAATTGATATTATTTTTTGGTTATATTGATGATTGGGATTTAGTAGTTTTGGTTTGCCAATTTCAGATGAGAGATGTCAAATTTGAGATTATTTTATTGCTTTATATGTTATTGAAATTCTCAAGCTCAATGTTCATTTCAATAATCTTTAGGGTGGTATGTTGTCAGAGCAATATCTGTAATTAAATAAGTATGACATTCTGTTTGTGGTATTGTTCGAACCAATGTAGGTTGTAGAAATGAGGTTTGAAACATGTACTGGTTGAACAAAAAGAAGTAACTTTTTTTGTATTTCTTCTTTGTTCATTTGCAGGACACAAGGATTTCTAGCCCTTTTCACAGGAGATACTGGAGAAATCCGATCAGAAGTCCGGGAACAAATTGATTCAAAAGTAGCAGAATGGAGAGAAGAAGGTAAAGCGGAGATAGTTCCAGGTGTTCTCTTCATTGATGAAGTTCACATGCTCGACATCGAATGCTTCTCATTCCTTAACAGAGCTCTCGAAAACGAGATGTCACCAATCCTCGTTGTGGCAACTAACCGAGGAGTGACGACAATACGTGGCACAAACCAG
The DNA here is from genome assembly GCA_963854855.1 of Nasturtium officinale. NCBI lineage: Eukaryota > Viridiplantae > Streptophyta > Magnoliopsida > Brassicales > Brassicaceae > Nasturtium > Nasturtium officinale. Next base: position 15,648,454 of record OY978502.1, read on the forward strand.
AAATCACCTCATGGGATACCTATCGATCTCCTTGACCGTCTTCTAATCATCAACACTCAACCTTACACAGACGAAGACATAAGAAAGATCTTAGATATCCGTTGCCAAGAAGAAGATGTTGATATGAATGAAGAGGCGAAACAGCTTTTGACATTGATAGGACGCGATACTTCTCTAAGGTATGCAATTCATCTGATAACCGCAGCTGCATTGTCTTGCCAGAAGCGGAAAGCGAAAGTGGTGGAGGTTGAAGATATAGAGAGAGTTTATCGATTGTTCTTGGATGTGAGGAGATCGATGCAGTATCTTGTTGAGTATCAAAGTCAGTATATGTTCAGCGAACCAATCAAAACCGATGAAGCTCCTCTAGAAGATGAACAAGATGCTATGCAGATCTGAGGATCCATCTTTGTTTTCCTTTTAATTATGCTTTGTGGTATGATCCATGATTATGATTTTTTATTCATAGTATAACTAATATTAGAATGTTGAATTTGGATTCATGTTTGGTTTTGTTTACAAAATTGTGACGAGTGCACTAATAGGTATAGTAATTTTCCCGTAGCCCGTTAAGACTTTTTATGGGCTTTATTGTAGCCCGTTAAGACTTTTTATATGGGCTTTATGCTCAACATACACAAGTGTGGCGTGAATCTATCATTAAACACATATATGCGTGTATCGAGCGCAAATTTGACACGTATTTAGATAAAGGTTTAATTAATTACGAGTGTTCTCTTACCAGACTTTTATCGGTTTTTGGTTGCGTGTTTTGGTGTAACGAATTTAATTTGCTTGTTGCGTCAATCTCAACTTATTTACTGAAAATTAACCATATTTATGAAAACGTGTATTCGTCTTTTCTCTTGTTTTTGAATACAAAAAATCAAAACAAAGGGCTTATGGAACTAGAGTTAAAGATTAGTGGCCAAACAAATGGATCCAAACTCAAAGGTTGATTTTTATTTAGTTTACGCCTTGTTTGTAAAAGAAAACATTACACGTTGGCTGTAAAGAAAATTTTAAGTTTATACATGATAATTTGGAGCATCATCTCGCACATTAAAGCCATATAAAACAGCAATCAGTCCATACGAAAAAACAATTTTTGTAAAGACAACAAAATAAAACAACAACATTTAATATATCGATTCAACAGAGTTAAAAGATTATAAATTAGGTATCAAATCATCATAAATGCAATGTAATGGTTGAATAGTACGTGTATAAACATGGTTGGTTATTAAATTGACTGTCTATTTTAGTTTTTAATTAAATACCAAAAAGTTATGGTCAACTTAATAATTCAAGAGAATTAAACATATTGCTAATTAATTCATTGGTTGCGATTTGTAAGTTCCTTAATAACATTGATAATTTCGTATAGAATTCGAAATGTCATTATTATAAAAATCAAAATAAAATAAATAGATAGACCACTCCCAACCTCTTTATTTATCTATCTCACTGCTTAATATCTGCCAACATCTCTAATTTAGAAATTACTCTTTGTTTTTTTTTTCTGTATTTAATTTCAAAGTTTCTTGCTTAATCTATTTTATCGATCTCCAGCGACCTCTTTGTCAAACCTGACAAATCCCAAATGATAAAGATTTCTTACGTCACTATTTAGTATTTATTAAAACCCGCACAACACTTTTATTTATTTATTATCGTTCGTTATATTCTTTCAGTTTCAGACAGGAACCCAACAAAACTTTTTTTTGTTTACAAAAAACAAAAAGAAATGGGGAATTGTCAAGCGGCGGAAGCAGCGACGGTTTTGATTCATCATCCGGCGGATAAAAAGGTGGAGAGGATTTACTGGTCGGTGACAGCGAGTGATGTCATGAGATCCAATCCTGGTAATTACGTTGCGGTGGTGGTGACATCACCAACATTGAAGAACGAGAAAGGATCGCTATTGAAGCAGCTCAAGCTCCTTCGTCCTGAGGACACTTTACTCATCGGACATGTCTATCGTCTCGTCAGCTTCGAAGGCATACGTTCTGACTCAATTTCTCTGATTTCTTTTTAAAATAAAATCATTTTGTTCAAAAAAATATGGTTTATGTTCATGCAGAGGTTTTGAACGAGTTTGCTACGAAGAAGTGTGTGAAGCTTGGCAAGTTATTGAAAGAGGGAGGAGGACTTGAGTTGACCAAGAAGAAGAAGAAGAAGAAACAGAGGAAGAACGTGGATCAGGAAACGGCCCGAGTCAACCCGAATTCAGATCCGGATCCGAACCAAGATAGGGCTAATGACACGGTAAGTACATGTTAATTAGTGCTCTCATTTAGCACTATCTTTACACGTCCAAATATTGTATTCAAACCCGGTTTACAATTCCTATTTCATAGATTTTTTTAAAAAAAGATATCTATATAAATTGGATCCCTGAGTCAAACAATTAAGACGTCAAGTATATATTTGATAATATTTAACCATGACTTTCAAATAGTCTTAAGACTGTTATGGTCTCCTTGCTTTGTCCTATGATCATTATGAAGAATCTTAGGTTGTTTATTTAATTTAATGGATCGATCTTATAGGAAGCCGAAGAAGGCGGTGGAGATGGGTTTCTGAGGCGGAGCCACGGCGGAGGAAGAGGTGGCAGTGGTTGGAGGCCAGCTTTGCGCAGCATTCCGGAATTTGGATCCTCATGAGAAGTCTTCTAAAGCGTAGATATTCTTAAAGCAGCTGTCCGGTAACATTGAAAGTTTTATGTAAAGCGTTGTCATCATTTATGTATGGCTTTTATGAGATTCAGTCTTAAGAAAAAATCAAGAACTTTAATCGTTTCAATTATACACTAACACACATTTGAATTATTCGAGAGTTTTAAAGATATTGGAGAACGAGATTTCTCAACGAACGATAGTTTGGCAATGTATGTATACGAGACAGATGAACTTCTTCCAAATGTGTGTGTTTTTGTTTGTTATGCATAGTTTTGTTGACTAATAATCGTGTTATTTCATTCGATTTTTGTTCAGACATGATACCTTCAAAATAATTGTTTATTTTATTCAGCCCAAACATTTTCTTTGGCTTACAAATGTTTTGTGCCGAGTACCGGACCTACTGATTATATAGCCGGAGTTTTTTCCTTGGCAGATTCCACGAAGCATTTATTACACTAACAATGTATGTTAAACCGACAATTCCTTGTACATTTGGATATTGTTGTCTTTTTGGTTTTATTTATTGTTGCTGTGTTCAACCTCATTAGATTTTATACCATAAATTTTCAAGACATCAATTATAACGTTCATGAAGATGTTAGGCGCTAACCACCGGTCAACTTTACAAATGATAGGAGTTAAAGCTATGTTTTAGGCAACCGTAATTATTTTATATATTAGTCACATTTTTTTGTTTTGTAGTTGGGAAAAAAATGTAAGTATTGTTGCTTTAAAACTTGTTTGGCAGCTCATTTGGTCGGCCTTTTTTGTCAATCATAGTTATGCGGTCAATGCGTTAATTGACTATACATAATAATACCCTTTGGTTCAGCTAACTTGACGTAACGTAATTAACGGTTCAATCATTCTCAGTTTCATTAATATTCGACATTTGATCATCGACGCAACCATATTTTTTAAGCATCACCGCGTTGGACGTAAGAACTTTTCTTTGATACTAAATTGATGTTTAGAATTTATTCTAAATTGCAGCATACTGAATACAATAAAATGCAGATTCGAGTCTCTGTTTTTATTTTGGCAAGCCACGAAAATGGCGGAAATGCTTCACTATTTGGAACATTATGCCAAAAATTGTAAACAGAAGAATATTGTGTCACATTGAGATGTTTATAATTTAAAGTAATTTCCGGTAAATTTTCAAAGCTTAGTTGAAATAAGATAAAAGTGTGACTAGTAGGTGTTTTTTTTTTCCGGGTTTGAAATAAAATAATTTGAATAACAAAATAGAAGCAAGAAATCTAGAAAGGGCAAATAAACTTACTTATCACCTAAACTGAACCAGTATTGGGCTACAACAGGCCCATTTACAAAACGGGGGTCCACCGTCTGTTTTTTTTTCCTTTCTTTCGAATTACCATAAATACCCTTCGGATCTATTGTTATGTATTTGCTTCTGATTCAAATCCGCGCCCTGAAACATTCATTTATTTCGTTCTTCTTGAAACCCAGAAATCGATGGGCGACTATCTTCGTATCCGAAACTCCGGCGTCTTCGTCATCGGAATTATCTTTCTACATCTATCTGCTTTTTCTTCTCATGTTTCATCTGATGAACTTCTATTCGGTAAGTTTTTATTATTTATGCTTATTGTGCGGTTTTGGCTTTAAAATTGTAGAAATTAAGGGTTTATTTTTTCAATAAGATTGAGCTTTGAAGTTAAAATTTTGAAACTAGCACCCGAACTTGACTTTTATTAGTTCCCGCCTAGGAGATTTTTTTTTCTTTATTTTTTGATAAAAAATAAATTACTAATTCAGTTGAAAGAATTCGTATTTGTTAATTTCTGGTAACTATATGGACAGTTGTGGGAGAAACCAAAGAGCTTCAAGTCACTCCTAGTTTAGTGGTTAAGGGTTCTCCTGGATTGAAGCCAGACAGAACAGCTCTTTGTGAGAGGATACTTATCAATGGGCTTCATAGGTTTAAACATATAGACAAGTATGCACATTCACTCAAGGTAATGGTTAACACGTCAACCGCTTTGAAGACAAGTAACATAGATGTTTGCTTTCACCGGTGAGTCGTTCAAACAAGTTTCTGTATGAAAATAACAAGATATGATTCAGAAATCATAGTGTTATATAGCATCATGACTTTTATGTTTGTAGGAATTTGTCGCGTGCAATTGGAATGTGTCCTCATAGTCGGTGGGAGAAAGTCTCAAAGAGTTCATGGGTTCAGACAATGTCACCCTTTGACCACAAAGTCCTTGATGTTAGAGTAGCTAGCTCATCTAAGGTCACTCTCGGAATGTCAGCTGTTGAAGGTGCCTTTTCCGTTTCGTTTGATTGCATTGCTTAAGTACTATTTTCGTTCCTCATGGTTTTGCCATTGCTTCTACTTTTCTGATCTTATCAGTTTCTGTTTTGTAGAATTATTCTTGTATCGCATTGTATTCTTAATAATCGGTGCGGTTTTATTGGCTTCGGCTTCTGCATTAAGCAAATCGTTAGCTTTTTACTACAGTAGTGCCATGGCTGTTGGCATTATCCTTGTTGTTCTGCTTGTTCTCTTTCAGGTAACTTCTTCATATTTTGTTCAGTCGGTTTAACGATAATAAATAGAGAAGGTATTACCTTTCTGGTTCACCTTTGTAATGTGATGTGTAGGGAATGAAGCTTTTGCCAACTGGACGGAGTTCATTTGCATTGTTCATATACTCATCCCTGGTAATCTATCTTGCTCCCTGGTTTTCTCTGACCTCCTTGCTTTATATTACCACTCACAAGATTTTTTTCCTTCTTTCAGCTTGGTGTGGGTGGTTTTCTTCTTCGCTACATACCTGGCTTGTTTCAAAGTCTGCTAACAGAGATGGGAATAGATGAAGAAATGTACACTCCTGTATGTAAGTTTTGATAGTGTCAATACTTAGTAGCTTTTGTAATGTTAGAGCGTTAGAGATGTATCTTGGATCAGTCAGAAAAAATAATCTGCATTTTGGTTTTACAGGTGGCCATTTTTGTTGGGGCGTTTCTATCCTTGGGTGGAGCATTTTTCGGATTTTGGACTGTGAGGAAACTTATTCTGACAGAAGATGGCTCAATTGACATAAGCACATCAGTCTTTGTTGCTTGGTCTATCCGAATTATAGCTGCGGTTTTGATACTACAGGTTTTGACCAGTGTCCCTCAAACTATACGTCTACCATTAACCAATTGATCCCTTTAACATGAGTTTATTGTTTATAGAGCTCCGTAGATCCCCTACTTGCCGGAGGAGCACTGATATCTGTTGTTCTTGTTTCATCGAGTTTGAAAAAGATAACCAGATTGAAGTTCATTCTACGTTTATACGAGTAAGTTATAACCAATCTGTTTTCTTCAACAACCCAAACTATCTCTGTTCTTCGTTTGCTTGATTACACAGCAAGCATCCAAATCCCTGATTTTTCACAATTTTTACTGCAATTTGATTTGTTTTCAATAGGATTCCAATGAATTTACTGTTAGGAATATGGGAGGCAATTCGTTATGCTGATGTACCATCCGTCCCGGGATATCTCCATGACTTCATGGGAAAAAGTCCTGATGCCTCTCAATTTCGCAACCGTGTTACTTATGCATCTCCATCAGGAGGTTTGATTTGTAACCCCTCTTAAATCACATCTCAAACGTAAACTAAAACCACTAATAAGCTTTTGTATCCAGGAACCAACGGGATACGAGAATCTCCACCATCTGAATCAGATACTTTTCCTTCCACTTTCCATAAAACTCCAGAAAGGAGCAAACTAACAAAAGAAGAATGGAGAAAGCTCACTAAGGATATCACGACAAAGGCGGTTCAAGAATTGGTTTCTTCACCCGGGTTTGGCAAATGGGCAGCAGCAAATGCGGATAGGATCAATGTAATTCCAAGAAAAGAGTCTTCTAGCACAGACCGGTCACGGAAATGGCTGCGTTTGTTTTGAACCAAGCCGGTTTAAGTCTCTAGCCGATTACAGAGAAAGTGAACTCTTTTATGTGTAGAGAGACAGAGGTCTTGTAGGTAAAGTTGCTTTCTTCTTTAATGACTTGTTAGTGATTTAGCTTTTGTGAGGGAAAAAGAATCACGATTTGTTGTAACGATCCTAATTTGTTTTTAGATTGTGTCAGCTTTGTGTGTAGACGTTGCAATGAGCATAGTTCTCCTTTTTATTTATGGTGTTTAATGGGTTCTACTTTTTATGATGCGGTTAATCTATGGAAATTAATATGCTTTTAATCTGTGGATATTAATATTCGAATATTATAATGAGATTATCTATGTCATGGGAACATGGACTAACATGTGGGTGGATAAAATTTCTCGAATTCTGAAATTTCCTAAAACTATTCAAGCGAGGAGGTTGTATTCATTTGTTTTTTCCCTATTGGTTACTATATAGTACAAGGAAAATGCGATCGAGAAAATTAATTGAAATTTAAGTTGAAATAAGTAGTATTAACAAAATATGCAAATTATGATTTCAAGAAGGATTTAATTAATATAATAATAGTAACTTCAATGATTTTTACATTATTAGCGTAAAACACATGATGCAACTTTTTTAGTGTTGTAAACTTAACATTTTTTTTCCAAAACATATTCAGTGTTTAAATTAACCTCTTAGTATAGATGATACAACTGATTTTCTGATAATTCATTGTACAGTATATAATTATATAAAATTATTAATCATGGTAGCAGTTGAAAGAAAAAAAATTCTTCTACGGTCAAGTTTCAAGCACAGAAGCTCACCTAATTTTCAAAGAAATTTATTCGTAATCTTTATGATGTAAGAGAACTTTCTAGAAATTTGGCTGCTTTATTAATATCAAGAACAATTATATTAGACAAAAGAAAATATAAATATTCCTCACCGGCAATATTGCTTTGCTATAAAGGAAAGACAGAGTTGCTTAACGAGAGAGAGAGAGAGAGAAAGAAGAAAAGAAAAGCTGAAAGAACACAAAAAGAAGAAGAAAGATGTATAACCAAGAACATAATCCTGTCGGTGCTCCTCCTCCCCAAGGTTCTTCTCGTTTGTTCTCTTCTTTAATTTTGGGTATTTAGTTTATCTTCTTCTCTCCTTGTTTAATTTGCTACCTTGAATACCGGTTTTAAGGATATCCTCCTAAGGACGGTTATCCTCCGGCCGGTTATCCTCCAGCTGGTTATCCGCCACCGGGATATGCTCAGGGATACCCTGCGCAAGGTTATCCTCCGCCGCAATACTCTCAAGCTCCACAGCAGAAGCAGCAAGTCGGTATGCTTGAAGGATGGTACGTGTTCTTGATTCCATCTCTTTTATTTTTTTTTCCTGGTTGTTAATTGAATAATATTAACGTCTTTCTCTGTTTACTACACATGCATCACAGTTTGGCTGCGCTCTGTTGTTGTTGTCTCTTGGATGCATGCTTCTGATCGGATGATTTTATGTTGACATCACTGTCCACTATTCTATTTCATATCTGTTATGTTATGTAAAAGACAAGACTTTGTCTCGTTTTAACAATCTGTCTTCTGTTGTTATTATTTTCTTTCTTTCGCTTCGAATTTGTGTTTAAATTTTGGAATCATACGCATTGTCGACTCCGAACATGATCATGTATCTCTTTTAGTTACACGAGTTCAAAGTTATTAAGAAATAAATCTGTGAATGATCAGGAAATTTGATGAAATATATCAAAGGAGTGTGTTTCATCATCATCATCATCATCGTATTATTGTAATAAGGAAACATAAAAAAAAAAAAAAAGAATCCAACCATGGATAATGATTCCTTCAAACAAAAGCTCACAGATGCTAAATAACAAAGGGATGATCAAATGAGTTTTCTCCTTTTGCTCGAGAAATGGAAGAAGACGAAGATGTAAGATCAGTTTTCTGGTTGAGGTTTGCCTTTCCACTTGAAGTTGTCCGAGTAAGACTTGGCCTGTAGTTATGGTAGATAAACCATCACATATGGTTAGGTTCAAACTTAAATCCAAAGAATGTCCTACCCAAGAAATAGAAAAAGCGAAAGAGACAATCTTTCTTCAAATTAGCAATCTTAAACCATACGAAGCAAAATGAGTCAAGTTAAAGCAGTTCCTTGATGGCATTAATCTTAAACTATATTTCTTTTACAAACATTTAAGGGGTTCCTGTGAATCTAAAGGCTAAAGCTAACACCTCCTATGCATTGAGTTCGGTAAGTTACAAGTGGCATTATAGCTAAAAAGATAGTTACTAACCTTCAACAAAGGTGTTTTCGGCTTCTTGACCTGGCATGAGTCAGATATGAATTTTCAGTACTCTTAATTCTATATTAAGGGATCTTAAAACAGAAGCAAGACAGACTCATATCGAAGAAGGAAACAACATACCACATAATCCCAACCATGACGCTCCGCAAATGACTTAGCAGCCTCTTCAGAATCAAAACCAAGAGCGGAGTCACCAACATTGGCATAGGGATCACCTGTAGAAGTCCATCCCATCAATGGATTCTCCCACCTACAAAACAAACATGCCAAGGCCAGTACACACAACCCATCAAGAAAATAGCAAATACCACATGCTTTTGGTCTATTAAGTCTAAATGTAATTAACAAGTGATGGGATAGTCAAGCATTGCAAAGATAGGGCATTAGGCATAAGTCTCATAATACGAATAAAAAACACATTATCTCCTGAAGAGGATAATCTTAATCAAAAAGATAAAACTAAAAACTCGGGGCCACTTAAAGAAGAAGTTTCATACTTAAGGGTGGAGATGAAGTTAATCTTCCATTTTCCAAGCTTTCCAGATCCTTGTTGGGTAGCAGTTCTAGCAGGTGAGTATATTATCACCTGTAAATTCCAACTCTATCGCTTAAAGATGATTCGATTAAAAAAATCAAATCAAATCAAATCAACAACTCCGATTTCCGGGACAAAGACGAGTCTCTGATCATGATTTGAGTTTTTCCGCACCTATACCTTAATTTCTGAAGCTGAATTCATAATAAATGAAGGAATCGAATGGTTACTGACCTTACGGGTGAGATGCTCCTCAGGGATTCCGGAGACCTTCCCGATCTCGCCACGCTTGTAATCGGACTCAACCACTGCGTCAGTGGAGAACGGTCGAGCAACACGCCGGAGCGTCGCCACGATACGGCCAGTCCCTTGAGTAGCACGAAGCGCCATCGTCACGCTAAAGAGAAATGAGGAATAATCTCTGAGCTTTTGATTTCGCTTTGGTTTCTTCTATTCCGTTTATTTTTGGTAAATGGCGAAGAAAAGGGTTAAAGCTTCAGAAAAAAACTGACATTTTTTCAATTCAGCCATTAAATGTTTCAAATTTATCCCATCGGTCTTACTATTATGTAAAGCTCTTTAAAGCTCCATAAATTGTTCTGTGAGATCAATTAACCCCAATCCTCCATTTTGTTTTTTTTGGTCAAAGCCAACCTTCCAATTTTTCTTTGGAATTTTTTTTTTTTTTTTTTTGCCTTCTATACCATTGAAAATAATATAAATAACGGGAAGTAGTATACTAGTATGTTGTTGGTTTATGCACAAAATTTATGTAGGATGAATTCTGTAGCTGTGATTCAAATCTGTAACAAACACACACCTATCAAGTTTGTAATTCAAAACATTTACATAACTTCGACTAAGTAGGTGTTGTTGTGTAATCTGATACAATTTGAGGCAAATTTGTGAATCTAGAGAAGTTAAGGGTTCCGTCCTCCGTAGCTTGAATACCAAAAAAAATAAAAAGCTCAAGTTTTTGTTTTCCCGTCTTCTCATATTTCTATGGATATTCTTCCTTGTACTACTCTCTCTGCTCTTCTTCTTCTTCGTTCGTTTCAGCGAAATTCTAAAATCCACATTTGATCCATGACACATCTACATAAAGATTTAGCTTTTATCTTCAAGTGTTTCTCTTGAAAACTCTCCTTTTGTTTTTGTTTGATCTGTCGCATGCTTCTTCTCCTTCTTGCTCATTTCTGGTTATTTTCTTCTAATCTCTGAATTTTTCATTTTTGTATTTTCTCCGATCGTTCTATTTGATTTTGGTTGATGATTTACATTTGTATTAGCTGATTTCTCCAACGATTTCTGTTTTTCGACGTCGTTAATGGAATTATAAAACCACTTGAAAACATTTTGGATTTGATCCTTATTTTGGTTAGAAATCGCTCGAATCATTGATTTGTTGAAATTGAGCTTTGTGCGTAGCTAATTTAACTTCACTTTTTTCGATTTGTGTGTTTACATTTTTATGTTGTGGCTGTGTGTATCTGCTAGATTATATTGATTCCAATTGTGCTTCGTTTCTGTGAAAATGGCAAAAGCATTCATAAATCTGAGTTAGATGAAATTCTATTGCGGTCTAAGCATAGGTTCAAATTTCAAAATTTTGGTTCTGGTGGATGCTACGTAGCAGTTAAATGCTCAACAATGACATTGATGTTGTTAAATTTTCATAGAGTTAGTCTTTTTGTTCTTTCGCAAATTTTAAGGCTCTCTAGTGTTTTCATGTCTTAGCAGAGAAAAGAAGATTTTCAACTTTAAAAAGTGTGAACTTTTGATAACTTTGGATGGGTGCCCCAAAGCAGAAGTGGACGCCGGAAGAAGAAGCAGCTCTTAAAGCTGGAGTACTTAAGCATGGGACTGGCAAGTGGCGTACGATACTCTCCGATCCTGAGTTTAGTTCAGTTCTAAAGTCTCGCTCTAATGTTGATCTCAAGGTAAACAAGTTGACTTAATTGAGGGGTTGTTGGCTGAAGCGATCTGCTTTGTTTTAGTTTGTGATTGCGTGTTTCGGATTAATATTGATTGTTCAAAGCCTACTAACAGGACAAGTGGAGAAATATAAGCGTGACAGCGTTATGGGGTTCAAGGAAGAAGGCTAAACTTGCGCTTAAAAGGACTCTACCGGCTTCTAAACATGATGATAACAACCTAGCTCTTAGCATTGTGGCTTTGGCTAATGATGATGAACGGCCTAAAACAACTTCACCTGGAGGTTCTGGTGGTGGATCACCACAGGCTTGTGCTTCTAAGAGATCAATTACAAGGTCTGGATCATGCTAAGAGTCCTGACTCATGCACCACATTTAGACTTTTACTTGTGTCTTAACTTCACAAAGATTTGTTTTTGAGCTATTGTCTGTTCTTGTAGTTTGGATAAGATCATCTTGGAGGCTATTACCAACTTGAGGGAGCTACGTGGTTCTGACAGAACATCGATCTTTATGTATATAGAGGTAACGTTATACCATTTGGATTTTATGTTTCTTAGGAGTTTGCTGCATACTTAATAAGCTGTAACATTTCAGGAGAATTTCAAGACTCCGGCAAATATGAAAAGGCATGTGGCAGGAAGATTAAAGCATTTATCATCAAATGGAACATTAGTTAAGGTAAACACACAAGTTTTTGTTCAAGATTCATGATTAATAACTCTTAATTACTCTCAGCGTTTCAAAAGCTGACATGATGATTTCTCTCTTTCAGATAAAGCATAAGTACAGGTTTTCTAATAGTTATATTACTGTAGTAGCAAGGCAGAAGTCTCCTCAACTCTTTTTGGAAGGAAACAACAAGAAAGCCCCACCAAAACCCGAGGAGAACGGTGCCAACAGTCTCACTAAGTCCCGAGTAGATGGTGAGTTATTTATGATAAAAGGCATGACAGCTCAAGAAGCTGCAGAGGCTGCAGCAAGAGCAGTTGTAGAGGCAGAATTTGCTATCATAGAGGCTGAAGAAGCAGCAAAAGAGGCAGAAAGAGCAGAAGCAGAAGCTGAAGCTGCTCAGATTTTTGCTAAGGCAGCCATGAAGGCTTTGAAGTTCAGGATCCGTAATCATCCTTGGTAAAACAGGAAGAAATAACCATCATGGGGAAGTTCTATATATATATATATATATTTACACAGTTGTTTTAACGGTTTCTTATTTCACGAGTTTCAATCTTGATTCAGGCGATATCTCATCACCTGCAGAGTTTAAAAGTTTTTAAACCTTTCTGCTCTCTTTTTTGGTTTAGTCAGTGTAAATCCGCAGTTTGATCATATGTATGTTCTTTTCTCCGAGACTTTGAAATTCTGTAAAAGTGGTTTTTTATTGTATGTGGATGATCTGTTTAGCAACTTTGAAACTGGTTTTAATAGAGAATGGGAGATGAATAAACTAGTAAATTTAGATTTAGGTCTATTTTTATAAGAATAAACTGAAATCACATGAGAAAATTACAATGTGACGGCTCTTTGGTAATCGCCTTTAGCTGTTCAGTGAAGAACAATGGGTGTTTTAGAAGACTCCACTGCATTAACAAACAAGGTTCGATAACAGCTTAGGCTTCCGTAAACACTAACTATAGTAAGACTTGTTACCTTCCCGTCTCGTGATGCTTCTATAAGCGTTGATGCGTGTTTTGTTTGATCCATTTGGTAACGACAAAGAATCATCGTCTGATACACATGCTCAAAGTATTCCCATTGCAGTGATCTAGCTGAAGCTTCAAGCATGAAGCTGTATGTATACTCGTTTGGGACAAAATGAGTCTCTTTTCTGCTGAAAATCTCTTCAAACAATTCTTTAGCTTCTGAAAACATATCATTCCATTCGTAAACTCTAAGCATCATATTCACAGTTCCTATATCCGGGTCGCATTTATCTTTCATATATTGGAATATAGCCAGGCAACCATCAACATGACCAAACGTCATCTTCTAGAACCCAACGAAGATCCTTCTCAAGTATCTTCTTCAGCTCTTTTAGATTCTCTTCCACATCTACGGTTGTGTTTTTGAATTTCTTTCTTTCGGAGATTCTTCAGGATTTTAGGAGTGGGATCAACACCGTATTTGAGCAGCCTCCATTCAATCTTCTCCATATCTGGTTCGAATCCCGGCGGCACTCTTGCCGGCGATTGAGAAAATCTCACCACCGATGCATCCATTGTTGCGAAGATGGTGATTAGTAAAGTGGGCGTTCGTTTTATATCCTATCGCTTTAGATTTTTTAGTTAAATATCCGTTTTTGGCCTGAAGTTTGTCAAATTAACGATATATGCCACATAAGTTTTCGTTCTTTCAAATTATGCGTGAACTCGTAAAATTAACAACTTCGACCGTGAATAAGATGAAATACCAATCAAGTCTAATATACAGAGAATAGCACAAGACGCAGAAGAAAGACGACAAAGAATCAGAAAAACACAAAGACAAAAATCTTGTTTTTCACATGATTAAAAAAAACAGTCTTCTTCCACCATCACCATCATTATCACTAAAGGAGCAAACACAAGATGACTGAAAAAGATCAAGAACTGCAGAGAATTGACTTCTGTTCTTCTGACGCAAAGTTTAGCTTGCTGACTTGGAATGCTTTACAAGCCAATCAATGACTTGATCAATGTTGGTGGAGTTCTTGCAAGAGATCATGAAGCAACATACTTCTCTATCTGTAAGTGACTTGAGTCCCCTGTGCAAAAAAAAATGGAGAAAACATTATCAGAATCTAAGTAAACAAGGCAAAGTCATTTGTTCTGTATTCCGTCTAAAGCTTACATTTCCTCGGTTAAGGCTTCTTTGGACAAAGCTCCAGGCTTGTCGATTTTGTTCCCAAGGACAAGAAGAGGGATACCACTAAGCGATGTCTTACTCAACAAATCATGGAGTTCGCTTTTTGAGACACTAAGGTTGTCAGGATCAGCAGAATCAACTACATACCTGAAATCAGATTGAGGCAACAGTCAAGAGTCTTTTGAATCATCTAAAAAATAATTAAAAATTTAGTAAGAAGAAAGAGTTCAGTAGATCTCTTACACAATGGCGGAAACAGAACGGCAGTAGCGTTCCCACATGCTGCGGAACCTAGGTTGACCACCGAGATCCCAAAGCTTGATTGTGACACTTCCTTTTGTCACTTTCCTCATGTTGAATCCGACCTTAAAAAAAATAAAAATAGAAAGAATCCATATTACTATTAATTCAAAAGCGAGCAAATAATTTGTTACTTAAAAGTAAGCATAACTCACCGTAGGAATCATGTCTTCACTGTATCCACCGGTCTGAACAAAGAAAGGTAAGACGAAGCCATTAACGAGTGTATAAAAAATAAATAAAGAAGGAACGGTAGATACAACTCACAGCAACAACGTTAACAAGTGATGTCTTTCCAGCATTTTGAAGTCCTATCAATGAAAGCTCCATTTCTTGCTTAAAGAAAAGGCTGTAAAATTGGGGGTATTGAAACAATTGAGACTCTATGCATTTTGGGATTTGTCAAAGGTTACAACCAACAAAATCTTGCTCCCAAAGCTAGTTACATAGGATTCTTTATACAATTCATTACTCACAAGTCACATCCCTATGCACTTTTCTCTTCGTGCAGCAATATAGATCCCAGTTGTATTGTATAAAACCTAAACTAGGTTAGGTAGATTTCATGATCACATAAACAGCTAAGAGAAGGAGTAAGTTTATTACTTTGTTAGCCAGAGATTGATGTGATCGGATTCCTATTCTGTTCCTTATCAGAATAAAAATTTGGAGAAACTTTTCCATCAAATATGCATCAGTAATGAATTCGGCTAAAAGCCCTAGTTTTTGTCGTAAATTTACAAATCAGAATTAAATTCGAATATTTCCTGTCATTGAACTCAAATATACCAAAGAGAAACCAGAAAAAATAAAAATGAAGTAGAAGAAATAGGAAGTGACCTTCGAAGCCAATTGAGAAAAGCATCCCACAAACCCATTCTTTATGATTCAAAGAACTCAAGTTTCCGACAGAGACAGTGATTCGTAGAAACAGAGACGACAGAACAGATCGGTCTGCTAAAAATTCTCTTCCACAGATCTCTGTGGACAAATAGGGAAGCTTCTTTTTCCCCTTTATTTTTTTTTTTTCTTTTGTTCTTTTGCCTTGTTCCGCTCTTCGCTGCCGATATTATTATCTCATTGAAGAATTTTTTTTGCTTCTGGCAACACAGCAAAGAGAGCCGGCGAATTAAAATTAAAAGTCGGCAAATCTGGTCCGTTACATTTATGTGGGTCCATCTACGTGGTGAGATCAACGGTGAAGGTCTGCTTAGAATTCATTTTTGTAAGGAAACTGAAGCTGTGTGTGACAGAGCGAAAATCATGGAGCTAACATTTAAAATTGTGTTACACCAATCAGAGTAAAGATTCGATGGGACAGAGACAAGTTCGGAAGAAGAATTGGATTGATACAAAAAAAAAAAAAAAAAAAAAGGAATGTGTTAGATCACGCGACCACTCGCATTAAGGAGGCGCGTGATAAATACTAACCAATGATTTGCTGGTGAGTAGCCGGTCCAGGTTAAATTGGCGGTGGTGGGGAAGCTTATACTTATACGCGCCATTTTGGTCAATAATTGAAAATCGTTTAGGTGGGTTTGATTATAAATTTCTAGGCCCAGTAATAATGGGCCAATACAATAATGACTCACGTTTAGAGTGTGCGTTATGGATTTTTAATTCCATTTGAATCATTTATTTACGGTTTTTTATTTTTGTAAATTTATTAATATTTAAACATTTGACCTAATTATGATCCAGATTGTATTTAACAATTTACAGATGATTATCCCATTTGTAGCTTAATTATTTAATTGGTTTAACGAGAAAGACTCAATTATTCAGAAGCATAATCGTTTGACTGATCAGTTGGTGGGTTGAGCCAGCCCTTGCAATAGTGCAACGCAAAGGCGACTCTTGAGAGCCCAGATAGCGAGCTATCTTAATGGGCTATCTCCCTTAACAAATAGAGTTAATATCGTGTGGGCCGATGACCCACATATCAGATATTAAACTGATAAGAACAGATACTACACTTGATCTTAGCCAAAAGGCCGAGAAAGGTATGAATTACAATATCTCATGGCCTCATTATTTATTCCCATTCTCTTTTCTTTCACGTTTCTTTTCTTAGCGATGTGGGACTTTAAATGAGTGAGAGAATGTTAGACAAAACGAAAACTTCCTTAAACCCGAAGCCAAACAAGCCACTAAAATGTTTCTCCAAGAAAAACTGGCTTTTTTGTATATTTGGTCCGAGCTAATGTACCAGGTGGAAACTGGGGAGTCTGATTTTTATATAATTTACGTACACTTTAGCGATAAACTAAAGTCTAAAGTGTACATTTTGATATTTTTCCCTTTGTTTACCTTTTTAATTAGTGAAAAAAGCGAGTCAAATAAAAACCCAGATAAAACGGCTCAAGATACGTTACTCCAATCACTCTCCTTACTTCAATTTAACAAAAACAGAAAACGAACACATACACACACACACACAAAAAAAACCTTTTAAGAACAATGTAGTCACAAGCTATCCTTACCGTAGTAAGTAAGCCAAGCACACGAAGAAGAAAGGCAAACTATTTCATAATAATTTTAGTTTCAGTTAAAAAAAAGTCCCCAAAAAAGAAGAACATGATTTTCAATCATCAACTTCTTCAACATGACAAAACCAAGAATAATCGGATTTCAGTCTCATCTCCTTTTAACCGCCGTGATCTCTCCCATTTTGGCGGTTTCAAGTATATCGGACGGTGGAGATCATGAGAGGTTTAAAAGACACGATCCTCTTAACAGCTTCAGATACTACAACGGAGGTTTCGATGTTCGAAACAAACATTACTGGGCAGTGAGTCTATCTTCTTACTTTAATGATGTGATTAACATTGTTATTAATATAATAATCAAGAGTTAACGAAATCTCAGGCTACAGCATTTACGGGAATCCACGGTTACGCCGTAGCCGGAGTGTTGATTATTACCGGCATCTGTTTGGGACTTTGCTTAGCTTTCTCCGACAAAAAAAGACGCGTTTCTTTCAGGCGCCGCCGATATCTGGACCGTTTCTATCTTCCACTGTTCTTGCTTCTCCTCCTCTTTATACTTCTCTCCATGTAAGCTTATAAGTTAAAAAAATACACTCTACCTTACTCTCTCAAAAATGCATATAAATTATTTGATAGGTTTACAAAACAGGGCAGCGACAGGGATAATGATAGCAGCGAACCAGAACTCGAAGAACAGAACAGTGGAAATGAAAGATACCATAGACAAAGCAGGAGAAGATGTTGAGATAAATATCCGTACAGTGATAGTATCGTTAACGAAGATACAATACTTGTTGCTACCATACGATCAGAAAACGACTCATCTTCTCAATGTCACACTACACATCGACTCGGCAAAGGATCTCGCCTTATCCATAGCTTCCTTCGTCATAATGGTCGTTCCATTGATCTCGCAATCAAAATCTCGTAAGATCAGATCAGGACTCCTCTTTCTTTCTTCTAAGTCTTGTGTCTGATTCATAATCCCAACATATTTCATCTCTGAGTTTTTTTTTGTCTCTCAGGTATGTATCTCATTTAATGATTGCATCGACCAACTTGTTCGTTCTGCTTCTAGCTTTTGGTGAGATCATTTAGCAATGACTAAATTTTGAAATCATGACCTTAATTAAACTAAATTTAATGGATCTTTTTGCTTTTGTCTCCAGCACCTCTCTTGATCCATTGGTACCCTGGATTCATCATGTAAGTAAATCCAAAATCGATACAAACATTGTTCTTATTAGATTATATTTTTTAAACCTTTTTTCTTTCTTCTTAAAAAGGGTGATATTCTTGTGTTGGATCTTAACAACTCTTGTTTGGGTTCTAACTGGATTCGATTTCTTCATTCACACGTAAGTCAATCAAACCCTGATAACAAAATCTCCACGTATCCCTAAACCCTAACGCTTTAAGTTTTCACATTCTCGCAGCTTTGCAAAAGACCTTTGTTCAGCTTTCAGTGGCTTCATACAAAACCCACAAAACAGCACACTGACTAATATTTTCCCATGTATGGATCCTCTTCATTCTGATAAAACCCTAACCCAGATAAGCTTCATGATTCATAACTTCATCACCGAGGTATTCATGATTACTAGATAAAAAATTTCAATTTACAAGAAATTAGTCAGTAACTCTGGCTAATGGTTAAATCAAAATCCTCTGTTTCTTGCCCAGTTAAACTCAAAAGTAACAGAGTCAATTCGTTCCCATGCGTTGCTACTCGGACCAATACAGTCTCGTCGGCGCCGGGATCTGGACTCATATGTGATCCATTTGTCGGACAACAAATTAACAGCTACACACCACAAAGCTGCTCCAATGGCGCCATTCCAATCGGCGAATTCCCAAATGTAAGTATTTTATATTAGTACCTAAACCAAAGGGCAAACCATGAATCTCTTTATAAAATTAATTTTCTTATGTGTTAGATTCTTTCGAGATTCACATGCCACAACAAAGATCCACCGGAAACTTGCAGAATCACCGGAAAATACATTCCGGAAGCAGATTACCTCAAGGTCTATGCTTATAGCAACTCAGCTCAAGGCATTCTAGACATCTTGCCCTCTCTTCAAAACCTAAGAGAATGCCTTGCCGTCAAAGACACGTTATCAAACATCGTCTCTAACCAATGTGAACCCTTCAGGGCTTCGATGTATCGCCTTTGGGCATCGATCCTTGCTCTGTCTCTTGTCATGTTGGTTCTTGTTTTGCTCTTCCTTGCTAAAGCTTTCCAAGAGAAAGGAAAGAGTTTTGCTTGGTTTTCGATTTATCCATTTTTTCCTACAGAAAGACGACAAATGAATATATAGAGGTTAGTGTATATATATATATATATTATATTTAATGGATTTTTTTGGTATTTACATTTTTCTGAAAGATAGAGAGTGTTTTAAGAAATGTAATTATAATATTGTACCAAACATTTGTAATAACTAATAAGTATGACTTAACAAGTTTGTCTACACTCAAAAACTACACTCAAAGACGGAGGGAGTATTATTCATTGTTAAATTAACTGGAATTCAATTTCTAAAATAGAGTAATGATTAATGATTACAAGAATCAGAAAAAAAATCAATGATAATAATATGATAATAGAAATTAACGCACTAATTAATAATGACCACCACTACTTATTTTTAATACTTAAAAATACAACGGGAAAAATTATCAGAGCTGAAGACAGAGTAAGAAGAAGAAGAAGAAGAAGATTAGAATCACCATCAGTCTCATCTTCGCTCACACGTCGGAATCATCGAAGACCTTGATACATCCATTTCAACTACACTTCAATTTGCTCATTTCTGAATCTACAGAAAAAAATCTAGCTCTTGATTTCTCGATTCAGGTTCCTAATTTTGAGCTTGATTCGCATCTGAGAGAAGTGTTTTCATTTCGGTGTTTTCTTCACAGAAAGCTAAGCTAGTATAGAATCCTCCGAGATTATATATACATGTCGGGAAATTCCGCTTCTTCCGGTCTCCGAGGGTTTTCAGGTAAGTTTTCCGATGATTTCGGCTCGGATTTATTGAGCCTAGTTTGTTTCAGGTTCATATCTATTAAGCTTGAACCCATTTGGATCTGATGATATCTAGAATTAATCTCATAGCTTTGCGTTATCAACTTTGGTAGAAGCTTTGTTGTAAGACCTAATTTGTTGAAGTAGAAGTATATGTTTGGATCTACAGAAGTTGGATGTGTTGTATATTTACAGTGTTTTAGAAGACGTGAAGAAAGAGGATAGTGAAGAAGAACAAAACACAATAAGAAACCAACATCTTTGCATTGCATTGCATTGCAATGAATGATGCCGGAGGTTACAGATATGCATTGCTTACTATTGTATGGACCGTCGTTGGATTTTTCCTGGTGGCTCATCTTATCTCCTTGTATAGCAGAAACGATAAAATTCATCAACAAGTTTCCTCTGATCAGTTTCAAGTAGTACATCATCCTCCTGTTGTTCATGAACTTGTAAGAGTTGAAGAAGAGAGCTTGAGATTGCCACCACCTAGGAAGCGCTCTCCTCGTACTAGTAAGCGGAGATCAAGAAAAACCCATTCCTCTGGTTGAGGAGTTTCTTGATGAGAAGTCGCCAATCCCTGGGAAAATTTGGATGGACACAGAAGGGAGAGTTGGGAGTAAAGCAAGATAAATATATCTATGTGATAACCAGAGCGCTATTCACTTAGCAAAGAATTCGACCTTTTGATTAAGCGCGCATCCGGTTCGCTTACCAATAAAGTCACAAGAAAGGGCCAGCTAGAGTAAATGACACTTTGTTTCATTTGTCCCAAGTCTGTAAGCAATTTTCATTGTCAGTATTTTGCGATTTTGTGCTGTCTTCAGGTTGATATTATAGGGGTTGGTTGCTACTCTTCTCAAGACTTATGAACATAGAAAAATGAAGGCATTGTTCTTAGAGCTGAAGAAACAAACAAGACTCATGATTTGCATAAATCCAATGTTCTTGAGCGACCCAAAGTGATCTACAATGAAAAGACTGAAAAGTATGTGATGTGGATGCATATCGACGATGCAAATTATACTAAAGCTTCAGTTGGTGTCGCCATTAGCGATAACCCGACAGGTCCTTTTGAGTATCTATACAGCAAACGTCCACATGGGTTTGATAGTAGGGACATGACTGTCTACAAAGACGACAACGGTGTTGCTTACTTGATATATTCGTCTGAAGTCAATAGCGTGCTTCATATGGGACCTTTAACGGAAGAATACATTGATGTGACGCCGGTTCTGAAGAGAGTAATGGTGGGACAACACAGGGAAGCTCCAGCTATATTTAAGCATCAGAATACTTAATACATGGTCACTTCTTGGTGCACTGGCTGGGCACCAAATGAAACCTTGGCTCATGCGGCTGAATCAATAATGGATCCATGGGAGAAACTGGGGAATCCGTTTATAGGTGGTAACAAAATTTTCCGGTTAACAACATTTCTTGCGCAGAGCACGTATGTTATTCCGTTCCCGGTGCATTTATATTCATGGCAGATAGGTGGAACCCAGCAGATTTGCGGGATTCGAGATACGTGTGATTACCGTTAGTTATAGGCGGACCCGCTGACCAGACTTTGGACTTCAGTTTCGGCTTCCCGACATGGTCGAGAGTTTCTATCTACTGGCACTGTAAATGGCGGCTGCCTTAAAGACAGACAGAGAATTAAATATGTTCTAACCGATCTCTATGTGGTGATTATTGCTGTTGATTAGTTTTGTAGATTAGGTGATGATTTTCTAATAAAACTTTTACTCAGCTTCAGCTTTTGAACATAAAAGGTACAATCGTATTAAGATTTTGGCTCTATCAAAACTAGTCAACAGTTTTACAAAGATGGTAGTGAATGTTTTCACTTACCAGCTAGAGAAATCTTTAAATCCTGTGGAGGCAGAAGCAGTAGTTGTTTTTCTTTTCTTAGACACTCCAATGGTTGAAATATCAGAGTAGAGGGAACCACTAGTGTCTTTAGTGGCTGTATTACTCTTAGCTTTCAAGTATTTTCCGACACCACCGCCACCCGCTCCAGCTTCTACTGTTCCTGATCCCGGGTTGCTGTACCACGATCCGACTTTCTCCTGATACATCACGATGATATATATAAACCTTATCAGATCAATCGAAAGTAAAGAGATAGAGAAGAGTTAGTATTTGGTGGAAGGGAAGTGATACTGACAATATCTTTGTCTTCGTTCTTCTCTTTCTCAGCTTTCTCTTTTTCTTCCTCTTCATCAGGTTCCGTGTATGGATTCACAAACACATTTGCCTCAATAATCTTAATCTCTACCTGCAGAAATTTTAAAATACCATATCAGGAGACTGAGGCTACTCAAGAACACAGTGTGAGTTGAGTTTTTGGAACTTACAAGAGGACGGTCGCTTTCGTCAACAGGTACATTCTCCATTGCTGCTAGTGTAGCCAAACCACCAACAACTCCACCAAAAACTGTGTGCTTGTAGTTTAAATGGGTTGCTGATTTGTATAAGATGAAAAACTGAGAACCATTAGTGTGAGGACCACTATTCGCCATACTAACTACGCCTCTTCCCGAGTGTAGCAGTTTAGAGTTCGGCTCGTCTTTGAATGGCTTTCCCCAAATTGATTCACCACCTTTTCCTGTGCCAGTTGGGTCGCCACCTTGAATCATGAAGTTTCTTGTGAAAAGAAAAGGTCAAAAGAACAGGTTTTAATTTTATTAGTCAATAATAAACCGATAAAGCTTCTTGAAACAAAACAGATTTCCAAGGCATATATGTATACCTGATGCTTCTGTGAAAGGGCACTCCATTGTAGTAACCACGTTCACAAAGAGTGATGAAATTCTCGCACGCTCTAGGAGCTATATCGCAATGTAGCTCGATGTTCAAATCGCCATGTGTTGTGTGAAACTGAACATACCCTTTCTTTTTTGGGGTTTTCTCGACTTTCATTAATTCAAAATCATTTTGGGTTACAGGAGTAAATGCACTAGAAGTGAAAGAACGAGAAGCAGCACCCGACGAATAGCGGCTCTTTACCTGCCAAAAAAACACCAAACATTTTAACAACGTAAAGTAAGTTTCAAACCGAGTTTATTCTATAGAAGAACTAACCATTTTAGTATTAACAGGTGCTCTATCTCCAGCCATATGCATAGCAATTCTTGCAGCTGTTTTATCACTAGAAGCAGCTTTAGCTGCATCAGCACTTCTTCCATAAACTGAAGCAGATGCAGCATCCACAACACTGTAAGTCTGCTTTGGTTCGTCTGCTTTAGAATCCTCTTTGATTTTCGATCTTGACTCTAGAATCGCAGCAATAGCAGCGGCTCTTTCATTACGTGCCTTGTTACCACCTCCGCCGTGTAAAGCAATCTCTTTAGCTTTTTCAGTTCCAAGATCTGCAAGCATTTGCTTGATATCTCCAGACACATTTATATTACAAGCTGGGTCTGAGTTCATCTTCTTCAATTCTGTATAAAAACGGAGTTCTAACAAACTTAAAACAAAAACATGGATTATGATAAGTTTGCTTGGTCGAATATAAAACAGAACCAAACCTTCATCATCGATCTTCAGGCCGTTCTTGACATGATCAAATTCCACCGTTACTTTACCGTCAACTGCATTAGGATTCTGCAAAACATTACCAAAGAAAAGTAAAAAACGCTTAAACCACAAGAACACATTGCAAAAATCTTCAAGCGAATGAGAAAGAGGTGAGTTACCTGAATTGTTATAAGGTCAGCTCTTGTGAATGGTTCTTCAGTTAAAAGCTCTTTCCAATTCTTGGTTTTGATATTTAATTCTTTGATTGCCTAAATTTATATAGCAACATTAAGAAGAATCATGAATATCAAAGTAAGGAAGCAAGATAATAACAGAAAAAAAATGCAAACCTCATAGCAGAAGACATTTCCGGTAGTCCTCACAGCAACAATATGTGTAAATTCAGTGAAGACTTTGTTGAGAACAGGACAATGATACTCTCCTAAAATGGTAGCCACACATAGATATGTCTAAGCACATATCAAGCAAAGGAATCAGATAAGTAGGTAAAGAAAGAGAAAGAAGAAACCTTGAGAATTTTTGTGAAAGATGAGAGGAATAAGATCTTGTCCTTTCAATGGTGCTCCTGTGACTGGATGTTTACCAAATTTCCTAATGTAAGGCACTATTGCTCTGCAATTCACCAACCCAAAAAATCAATAAGCTAAAATAAAGAACAAGTAGTTTCGTAAGTAAAATATAAAGCTTAGCTAAATAGATGACTATGAAACAACTCACGTTATCTCGAAAACACTGCCGTCGATTGTACATACAGGATCCTCGAATGGCAAAAACGTAAGCCTGAATCAAATACAAATTCGATTTGTAAAACGAAAAATCAAATGAAATTGTAAAAAATGATAGAAGAAGAAACATACGCGCAGCAATAGAAAGGAAGACTCTTGAAAGGAGTACGATTCTCTTTGGATTTAGCGCCACCCCATTCTGTTGCCCACTCCGTCTTCGTTATGTACATCCGATCTTTGCTGTGCTGTTTCTTCCCCATCCTTTTCTTCTTCTTCTTCGACCTTGCTTTCTTCAAACTCGGATCCAAATCACACCACTCTGAGACTACCGCCCTCGCCACCGTGTGTTGTTTTATTAATTATTATACAAGACAAGACGCTACTATCAGTTGCCGCCGTTGAACCGTAGCCAACCCAAATAGAATCCGACCCGGATATAAAAGGCTTGTTTTATTTGACGGGCTGACAAATTTTAGGCCCAAACCATTGAGAAACGTTCACTCAGCGGGAAAGTTGGCGCCAACTCCTCCGCCATATATAACCAATTCTCTCAGTCTCACCACTCTTAAAACTTTTCGAAATTGATTGCGACTTTGTGAGTTGGGACCTTTAAAATTATGTTTTACCATGTGATCATCAAAAGGTTTAAGGAACGTTACAATAATGATTTTATTATTGCATTCAAACAAACAATTAACAAGCTGGTAATGATCAGTGATACATGAGATTTTGTGTATAACAAGAAAAGTATATATTTTATCAATTATGTGATTTTGTGGGAGCGCTTTCAAGGGGTCTTGAGGTATCCATTTTGGTCCAAGTACGACACAACAATCTCTGCCATTTCAGAAAGAGAAGAAGATGAAGAACCCTTGTCTCCATTATTTTCTATCACAATCTGCAAAGCGTAGTCAGAAAAAAAAAACAAATAACAACATTAAACTCAAGTTTGAGAATGTGTAATTCCACAACTTAAACGACAAAACTTGGATAAAATTATGAACCTCGCAATCCAAAGGTGGTTCATATGGATCATCTACTCCTGTGAAACCTAAAGAAGCAATGTGTGGTGAACAAATTGATATAATCAAAAGGATGGAGCATGAAGGTTGTAATTAAAGATAATCAGCATAAATTGGAACTGAGTTGAAAACAGAAGCAGAGAGAAAGCAAAGTTACCTTTGATTTTTCCAGCACGTGCAAGTTTGTATAATCCCTTTGGATCTCTAGATTCACAAACATGGAGTGGCACATCCATGAATACCTAACAAGAGAACCAAAAGAGACTCGGTTAAGTTTAAATTTGATGTTAACTCTGGGATTCACATTCCATTATGGTTTTATGAACTTTGAAAAACCTCAATGAAATCTCCTTCAGGTAACAATGCACGGCAAGCAGCTCGTTCCCTCCGGTAAGGAGATATCAAACTTGCAATACAGATAATTCCAGAATCTGCAAACAGTTTAGCAACTTGGCCAACTCTTCGAATGTTTTCAGCTCGATCATCTGCTTTGAAACTAAGATCACTGTTTAAACCATGTCGAAGATTGTCACCGTCAAGTATATACGAAAGCTTTCCACGATTGTGCAAAGCTCGGCTAAGAAAGCAAGCCAGACTACTTTTCCCTGAAATTTACAAAAGATTTAGTAGCAATCTATTAGACACCTCAGAAAGCAGTAGTTCAAGATCAAATCAAGAACCAAACCTGAACCACTCAAGCCAGTAATCCAAATCACACATCCTTTTTGCTTAACCAATTCTTGCCTATCGGATTTAGTAACGGGACAATTGTGCCAGACGATGTTCTTTTGCTTTCCATTGATTTGCTGTGTTTCACCTGATAAAGATCCATTCACAAATATTGTAGTACTCATCACTGATATGTTCATCTAATAAGATCCTAACTTATACCCTTAGACTATGGATCTTGTTGCACGAAATCTCAAGGCAAAGAGCACAATTTCAAAAAATTCTGAAAATATACAATAACAGAGAATGAAAACGGATTGCATTGAAGACACAAGTAAAAGATAGGCTCTCAGAATTAGAAACTACCAAAAACAATTCAAAGAGAAAGGAAGAAGATTCACAGGAAACTATCCCCCAAGTCAGATCCAAATGTTCACAATATGAATCATATCGGAATTGTTAGGATTAATACCGGCGCGATCAGAGAAACGTGATGATATCGACTCATCTGTTGCCATGATCGGACTGACGAAGCTCCGTTTACGGTGACTTTTTCCGCGAAACTTCAAACATCGAATACAAGCGTGGCCTGAACTCGTGGAGCTAGCCAACGATGATGCCAGAAACTGCTGCTCCGATAACTGGAGCGACTCAAACCCTCCGAACGCCGGCGAAAAGTAGCATCTTCCCACGCATCTGGCCACAGCAGCAACATCCATATCTCAAACCAGTTAATAAAATTTCGCAAGAGTTAAATAAAACTTCGAAACAGAATTCAATTGAACAAGCTCAACGGTGTGACAGTGAATTTAACGATCGAAATTAATACTATTTTAAAGTCGGTTAAATTAAAAGTTACAAAAATTGTTATTTATTTGTTGGCTTGTGGAAGCCGAGTGGTTAGCCATTTGTGTCTTTGTCGGATTCTTTCACCTAATCCAATTGTTAAGAGATTCTCGAATGTGATTTGGCAAGTTTTGTTTTATCGGTGAACCTAATCAAATGATATTAAACAAGTGTTTTTAGTGCAAATGCTAAACTTTTTAAATGGATCCAACTTCATCTTATCGTCAGTATAAACACTACCATTTCAATCCACTTCATCTTATAATATAGATACCAAAAGACGAAAACCAGTCTCTTCAATATCCAACACATTGTTTTGGAGGAAAAACCTATAAGAAAATAAAAAAAAGGTACAATACCTCAAGTTTTTTTTTTTGGTTATAGAATAATTGAGTACAAATTTGAACGCGTGTAGAAATCAATCAAGTATAAGTTGGGCCTCTGTAGTGGTTTGAAAGCCCATGTATGATAATTTTTACAAAGCAATCTGACCCAAACCTCGAAAACCCCTAATTCTCAATTACGAAACAAAACGGCAGCGTGTAAGTAAACTTCAACATCTCATATAAGTGTGATTCACATTTCACACAACTTTTTCTCGGATCTTCAGTCCCACACAACCAAAAACCTTAAATTCTGCATTTTCGCAAATTCGGGGAAGATGAAGTACAATCCGCGAGTGACCTCTTCTCGCCGGAAGAAGAGAAATGCTCACTTCTCAGCTCCTTCTAGCGTGAGACGCGTGCTTATGAGCTCGCCGTTATCCACCGAGCTCCGTCAGAAGTACAATGTCAGGTCAAGGGGAGAGAAGGGAAAGTGATTCAGGTGTACCGACGCAAGTGATACACATCGAGAGAATAACTAGGGAGAAGGTCAACGGAACTACGGTCAACGTCGGAGTCAATGTGGTGATCACTAAGCTCCGTCTCGACAAGGACAGGAAATCGCTTTTGGAGCGTAAGGCTAATGACACGCCGTCGCGGATAAGGACAAGGGAACCAAGTTTACGGCCGAAGATGTTATGCAGAACGTAGATTGAGATTTTAAAATAATAATAAGAGGTTGTTCTTGTTTTTTTATCTATCTTTTTTTCAAGTTATATGAAATTTTGATTCCAAAGATAATGAAATTGATTATATTTTATGCTAACGAAATTGGATAATATTCGAGGGATTGGATTGTATTTCGTTGTTGATAATCATATATATTATTAGAATTAAACAGGTCTATTGTCTAGATGTAAATGATCCTCTGATGGAACGACGACAATTAGAAGTCTTTATCAATTATCACATGCCTTCTGATACTATTGAAATCGAACAACGTTGTTTTTTTTTTTGTTTTTTTTTTCACCAATCGAACAACGTCAGAACACGAGTCTTGATAGATTCAATTCGAATCAAGCATAAGGCTTCATTGAAAAAGGTAAAAAAAAAAAACACTAAACGGAACATATCCGAAAAAGAATTATCCGTCAATTTCACTGCGGAACTATTTATTCCGGTAAAAGAGGGCAAAAAAAAAAACGTTAACTCTCGGGTCCTGCCGTAAAGAAATCAACAATGAGAGGAATACGAGAAAGGTACGGAGATTCACGCAGCGGGTCTTATGTGTGTGTGTTCTCAAGGTTTGAGAGCAAGAGAGAGACCAAACCTTGGATGCTTGTCTAATGCCCTTGTGTCAATCTCACTGGAAACAGTCACTAGTGATTTGGGCACCACCTCATGTTGAATTAGAGCACCGAGTGTGCCATTGTTGTTGAGCTTAGCTTTCACTGTAGTCGAATGATCAAGTGCATACAATCCACCAACAGTTATCGTGTTTTCATTGGTTGAGAATTTCCTGTAAACCTCACCAACTGCTGCGCTTCTCTTAAGTTCGTCAAAGTGATGAAGGTAAGATGCTTTTATTGAGTCTCCTTTGTCTCCCCTGAAAACAACTCTAAGGTCAGACTCACACAAAACACAATTGGTGATTGCTTTATTTGAGATTTGGACTCTTACAATATTATGGAAGCGCATGCATCTGGCTTTGTCACACTGATCCCGGCATTGTACTTGGTGAAAGTTTTAGAGTTTGTGTCATATCCAGCTTCAGTACCAAATGAGATGACTGGCGAACCGAGAGTAGCTGTTATGTCGATCAATGGGTTTTGCTTCAAAGCTGCAGCTGCAGTAACTGTTGCGTGGTCATGGAAGTATTGGACCTCGAGCTGTTAATATAATTCAAATAGTTGAAGAGTTATTTTCAAACCACTCAAAAAATAAACATAGTGAAAGGATTCTAAAGTTTTGAAAACCTTGGCAGAACTGTAGTCAGGGACTTTGAAGGAAGCAATGGCTTTTGTAGAAGGAAGGATCTCGGTGAATGTGACTGTTGTCAAAACCTGCCAAGCAAAAGCATACAAATATGCTCTAATGGACTAGTTCGATTTGATAAATGACATAGTCAACTGAATCTCTACTACAACACTTACACTTGAATCAGTGTCGATTTTGACATCGAACAAAGCATTCTTGTACTTGTACTGTGTGGCGACATCAGCAGCATGAACTCCTCCTTTCTTCAGAGCAGTAGACGTAAGGGCCTAAACAACAGAACACAGACAAATAATAAGGCTCTCCATGCATTTAAATTAACCATGAAGTATTACTGCTAGATTCTTTTCTGGCAATCATTTGGATTCTGAATACAAAAATACTATAAGCTAGTTGATACTGTCACACAAAATAACTGAATTCTATAGAGAAAAAATAATCTACCATAAGCTAGCTACGCAATTTATAGAAGAATTTTTACAATGAATAATACAGTAGTGTCCTTATGGCATACTTTTGTAATTAAAGTCAAAGCTACACCAATGTTGACCTCATTTTCACACATTTACATACGCATCGAAATCAAAATCGAACGAAGAATCTGAGAATAGGAAAGAGGTGCATCGTTATAACACGTACCACGCCGGAAGCACTGTAAGTGGAAATACTGAATTTCTGATCGGAACTGTAGTCTCTCGTCAACAAATCTATCAAAAACGAAAACGAAAAAATCAACAGAATCAGCTTAAAATCGATTGAATCACCCAAACAAAATCAAAATCTAACATTCTTTAGTACAAAATGGATCAATAATTTCAAAACACCAGCACTTCGAATCAGTGAACAGGCATAAGTGCACTCAATAACTGCGCGATTTCAACCGGAATCGAAACTACGACAGAAGGGAAAAATAGAAGAAAGAGCGATACGATGATCTTACCTTTGGCTTTTTTGCCGATATCTGTGAATAATCCTGGACCTTTGCTCATGGTTGATCGGAAATGAAGAGATCGGCGAAGATTTGGAGGAGAAGCGGTGAAGATAGAAGAAATACGACTTGTTTATTGGTTCGTTTTCTCTGTGGTAGACGAAATAAATAGCGAATATTCCTTTACTATAATAACAGCCTGTGACTTTCTTTAGGGACAAACCACTAGCAAACGTTGATGTTGATCTGGCACACAAGTGCTTAGTGAAGATTCCGATTGGGCCGGAGAGAGATAAGTGATCTTGCTTGCTATCAGCCTCTCAGTCTCAGCAACATTGATGCGAACTTTCTAGTCTATAGCCCATTGGGCTTATTTAATCAAACTACGGCCCAAGTAATTGACCATCGGAACCCTCTACTGTGTAATATCATAAATCGCAACGATCGGTGATTCATTTCGCCGACTCAATTAACAATGGCGACGCACAATATCGTCCGTTTGATGGCACAAAGCCAATCCGCCTCCTCTAGATTCCTCGAACCAGTGGCACGGTTTTTAAGCTCCGGTAGTCCTCCTCCACCGAGGTCTCTGTCTCCGAATCAGGATGTAAACCACATCGAGAAGCCAGATCAGAAACTCCAGGAGAAATTGCAGATGCCAAAGGAAGAGGAAGAGGAAGAAGAGGAGGGAGGTGGAGAGTTTGTGAACAAAGATACTGGTGAGATCGGAGGGCCTCGAGGTCCTGAGCCGACTCGGTACGGCGATTGGGAACAACGTGGTCGATGCTCCGATTTTTGAGAAGATCCACGAATCTGTATGTTACTGATTTTTATATTTCTGAGAAAAATTGAATTAATTTCGTCTTATATTATGTATTGCCCTGGCTAAAAAAATATGTTATGTATTTGCAAACAATGAAGAACAGCGAATAAATTATAGGAGAAGTACGTTCATTGCGTTCTTGGAATACATAATTTCAACCTTTTAAAAATTTGAAGTTTTGATTTTAGTTTTCGTGTCAGTTTTGGCGTTTATGTGAATTATCAATTATTATAGGTAGTAAATATGTATTTCAGACAGTTACCAATTAGTAATTAATAATTACGTATGTGTGTTTCAAAACTCTGACTACTAACTGTGTTAAAAGATAAAGGTAAGCTAAGTGTTTTACTGATGACTAATATAAAAAAAAATGAAAGTAATTCCCTATATCGCATTTTTTGAGTAGATGATTTGATTAAATGAACGTGTTATTGCAATGACAGCGAGACAACAAAAAATTGGGCAACAATCAATTCAAGCCTACCTACGAAATATCTTCTGGACCACAAATATTATTAGTTAACATTTTTAAAAATAGGAAAAATAAATTGTAGAATCACATTTCATAAACATGAAACTGGATGATCTCATTCATTCACCAGTGACCACCAAAACAAATAAAACAGGTTTTCACCGAAGTGTTATGTATTTAAAACCCTCATACATGGTAAACATGAAATTCTGTGGATAAAAATAAATGACTTATCTAAATCTAGCTTGTAAAAATCCAAAAAAATGGACAGCTAAATATGAGCTGTGAAGCGCCGAACAAGAACAAAACAAAAGGAAAAATAAGATCTGTTTTTGTACGGCTCTTAAATTAAATCATTTATTAAAAAAAAAAAACATGAAGAGTCGTGTCTCAATTGATAAAGCGATAATAAAACCTCTTTTAATATAAGGGAAAAATAAGGAAAAAAGCCGTTAAGGCGCGTGGATTCTCAGCCGTCCGTCTCGTAACCGTGGGCTCCACGCGCCTCTCGGTGATTTCCACAGGTGGTTGTGTTGATGAAGAAGAAAATATCTTTAAATTATTGATGAAAAGAAAATAAGGAAATTATAATAAAATCCTTTTCGCTGGATTTTTCTAAAGATTTGTCGGCTTGTCTTGTTTTCGTGAGAGTGTGTTTTTATATAATGATAAGAGATCTATGATCTCTGAAGCTTCTTATAAAGAGTTTCTTCTCCTGCTCTTTTGACCAAGGAAAAGATTTTCTTGTAAGATTGGTAGATTTGGTCTTCGAAGCTATAGCTGATTCTGAGGATTAGAGATTTTTCTAAAGGTATGTCGGTGAAATTAGACTATTGATTGCTTCTGTTTCTTACATTTTCTATCACTTTGTTTCTGAGTTTTTTTAAGGTCAATCTTGATCGTTGGTTGTTTTTTGTTTGTGTTGATTGTGAAGAACAATTCCTGGAATCGTCTAAATGTAAATGATTCTTCATTTGAGATATATGTTCTGGAATTTTTTTTCTGAATCACAGCTTTTCGCCACAAAGAAAATCTTATTTTTTGGAATCATATTTGCATGTTTGGAGTGAAATCAAGATCTGTATGAGCAAAATATTCATTTTAAGGGATAATGAAGTTTTTTTTTTGGTAGCTAAACAATATAAAAAAAAAATTCATATGATTGATGCAGGAAAGAGAAGAGAATGGTGAATGGTTGTGTTGATCTTCATCAATCCTTCAAATCTGCAGATTCTTCTATGCCAATTCCTCCACCTCTTCCATCAAAATCTAATGGACACCAAAGAAGACACGCCAATGATGTAGCACCAGGACTTAAGAATAACTGCGTTTCAACAGCCACTAGAGATATGTGGGATCGTCTTTTCAACGATGGATATAAAGCTGATGTAGTGATCTATACAGATAAAGGCAACATCATCTACGCTCACGCCAACATAATTGTACGCTCTCCTTAAAAACTTATATCAACTCTCTTGATCAATGAGTACTTATTTAAAGTGTTACTTGTTCCTCGTAGACTTGGTATATATTGACATAATTGTAAGCTCTCCTTAAAAAAAAACTTCTATGAACATAGTTGTCAATGTTTACTTAGCATCTTTAGCTATGCGAATACAGACTTTAGCGGTTACATTTGAAAGTGTTGCTAATAGAGCTCTAGACTTGGTATATATATTATTGACATAGTCTTTGTGCATGGTTATTGAATTAACAGGGAACTGCTTCCCCTGTGATCAAAGGCATGTTGAAGCAAGCTCAAAGACATGGCAAGTGGTATACAATCTCAATCCGTGGTGTCCCTCATGACGCTGTCCGAGTTTTTATCCGTTTCCTCTACTCTTCTTGGTATAAATTCCGTTTCACGTAGCCTCTATACTTATTTCTAACGTTGTCTCTGAGTGGGTATTGATTAAGGCTTACGTTTATTTGTGTAGTTATGAGAAAGAAGAGCTGAATGAGTTTATCATTCATTTGCTACTTCTGTCACACGCGTATGTGGTTCCTCAGCTGAAACGGCTCTGTGAATGTCATCTAGAACATGGTTTGCTTAACACTGAGAACGTAATTGATGTGTTCCAGCTCTCGCTGCTTTGTGATTATCCTCGGCTTAGCGTAATCTCTCACCGTATGATCATGAAACACTTTAAGGAGCTTCATGGCACAGAAGCATGGACAGCTATGAAGAAAAGCCATCCGTTTCTTGAGAAAGAAGTTAGAGACTCAGTGATCATTGAAGAAAATGTAAGTAATTCCAACAAACTTGTTGTTTTCTCACTCTATATATTCAATAAAATTCTAAGTCTTGAATATGAACGCAGACACGTAAAGAGAGGATCAGAAAACGCAACGAGGAGAAGATATATTCGCAGCTATACGAAGCAATGGAAGCTCTTGTTCATATATGCAGAGACGGATGTAAAACAATAGGACCACATGATAAAGATTTCAAACCAAGCCACGCACCGTGTCACTATGAAGCTTGCAAAGGATTAGAATCACTGATTCGGCATTTCGCAGGCTGTAAGTTTAGGGTTCTAGGAGGTTGCGTACAATGCAAGAGAATGTGGCAACTTCTTGAATTGCATTCACGTGTTTGCGCAGATTCTGATCAATGCCGAGTCCCTCTATGCAGGTAAAAAAACACTCAAAAGTTCTAGCTTTTAGTACTATTCAGATCAGAATTTGGGTTTATGTATCTGATTTGTGTGGGTTTTGTGGGAACAGAAACTTTAAGGAGAAGATGGAGAAACAGAGCAAGAAAGATGAAGTGAGATGGAAACTTCTGGTGAAGAATGTATTGGGGAGTAAGAAAATCGGAGGCTCTCCTTTCCTTTTACCGGTGACCAGCTGTTAAAATCCTCGTCTCAGGATTTTACCATTTTCTCAATCTCAAGATAGCGAGTTTTAAGCGTTTCTTGTGATCTCCTTCTAAAAACAAGTGTAACATAATAAATGAAATTAAAACACACATATTTTGGTCGGGAAAAAGGTCAAAATCTTCTGATAAGTTGGAAAATCAAATCCGGTTTAGGTATCGGTTTGGTGGTTGTGTTGTTTTAATTACTCGGTGGTCACCCTAAACTGAGTCATCTTGTTGAGAAACAAACAATACAAACAGTAGTAGAAACTACCTACCATATTTAATAGGACCCAAGTTGGTTTTGTTATTTTTAATAGCTCCAAATATGGAAAACAGAAACGAAAAGATCGTGGTGGGAAAACGTGACTTCGAAGTTCGAACAAGACAAAAGCAGTAAGAAGAGAGAGAGAGAGAGAGATGACGTGGTACCAGTGTACACAACATAGGTCTCACTCACATGAGTCACATCACATGTTTCTATTCATCAAATAAGTAATGTTGTAAACATTCATTGTCACAAACCCAAATCCCAGTATCGTATTACAACCTCATATATTTTCCTTTATTATCACTTTCGTACTGGATTCTGATTCCTTATCAACAAAGAGAACAAAAAAAAAACACGATTCGGGACCTTTTTTTTCACCTAACATCATCACTTCTACTGAAGAAGACGATCTTTGTATAACTGTATTGAATACATCTTGTAAAGGCTAAATAAACAAAAACTCAGCCAATATCAGAAACTTCGATATCTTGATTCATATATCTATCTATATATATTTAAATTGCCAAGAAAAAGGTTCCTTATTTGTTACGAAAATTTGATCATTTTAGAGTTTGTTACTCTCTTAACCGGTCCGTGTTCTCCGACTTAACCAACCCAATATCTGCTCCGGTTTGAGAAACGCCAATTTCAATACTTGGTTTGATGTAAAAAACTGTTCAGCTTTTTTGTTGTCATCACGTAGAGGAGTTGCTGCTTTGTTCATCATCTGAGCTTGTGTCTTGCCTTGCTTTATACCTATGAAGAACCGGTAACGAAGCTGTTGCTGATATCCTAAACGATCTAGCTGAAGCCGAACCCATCGATGTCGACATTTCTTGCATAGTCTTCACTTCTTTACAAACATTATCGAGAACTCCCAGAAAATCTCTCACGACCATAAAGATTCTTAAAGGATGTGCTTCTTCTTTCGCAGCGTTTCCATGGAAATACTCTGTTACTTCTTTAACCATTGACAAAGCTTTTCTTTCCCCTCCTTTAATCTTTCGAATCTCTTCCTCTGCTTCTTTGAGAAACGTTTTCATCGAATCAAAGAACTTGCCTTGAGTTGTCTCGGTCTTGAGAAATGATCGGAGTTTATCAAGACCCATTTCAAGCTTTGTCACGTAACTGCTCAGTACATCGAAATCCATTCCCGCTGATTTTTTCACATTAACTAGATCTCTGCTGAGTCCCGCAACTACTTGTAATCCTTGCTTTCTGAAACCATCCTTGTTTCCATGGAGTATGGTTTCGTCTTTTGTTGTTGTTGTTGTTCCCTCGGTTCTTGTGATTTCTTGAACAACAAAATGAAGTAATGTAGTTTTGCCATCAACTCCTTTTATGTCAACGAGCTTTAGGAGTGTATCAAGTTTGAAGGCTTTGGCATCTCCTCGATTAGTGCCAACGTTCATTCGATTTCCCGTCATTAGAACAGCCTCGAGGAGCTTTAGGAATAGCCTGCTTGCTTTTAGTTCTAAGCTTGCGTCCTATGAAGCAACCAATGAATAACAAATTAGGACAATTTGTTTGTAAGATTGCATCATTAAGTGTCTTTAAGAGTCACTAACCTCTAATGTCTGGAAAGAGTTCCTTAGATACTTGACTTCTGCATCAAAGTTGGCTCTATACAACATTGCTTCAACTCTTTTGAAGGCAAAAGGGATATCGAGGATGGTTTTGAGGAATCTTTCAGCTGTTCCAAGTTTAGAGACATCACCAGAGTACTCTCGGAGTTTTATCTCTTCCTCCTTTGTTGGAGCCATCTTCACCAAAGTCTCAAGAAGCTCAGCACCTAAGCTCTCCGGATTACCTGTTACAGTGCCACAGGTTTAGTTAATTGAAATAATAGGGACCACACATATCTCATGCATTTTACCACAATACATAATGAAATCAGTTGTGTTTAGAGAATCATAATGAATGTCAACAGCATCATGTTTGATAGTCCTGCAAAATAAAAGGATGTCCTTTTTTTCCTTTACATGTGGTTTATTTCACAAGTAGAACAATCATGTCAGAAGCAAATAAAGCAGAGAAAATCATTTCATATGTCATTGTTCTTTGCAATGATTATAACTTGTGGCCTAATCCTTTTTTAGTATTATTTAGATTTGCCCCACCTTTACCTCTGACTATTATTTTTCCTACTATCAACAAGATCTTTATTAGCCCATCAAGGCATCAATACTCAAAAACAGGCTGTGTGTCGAACAGAGGAACCTAAATGTAAATATGCAAATGGAACCTTAACCTCGAAAATAAATCAAATTGGAGACAAAAACTTACCATCAGTAAGAGCTTCAGACACTTCTTCACGCGTTACATTCAATGCTCTTAAGAGAATAGCAATGTTCTGCGATTTCTTTGGATCCAGAACTCTGTTCTCATTCTCAGCTAGAGGCATCAATGACCTTCTCACAGGATCCTTTGGAGCTGAACTTCCCGAATTGCAACCAAACAGATGCTCCATCCTATCCTCGTTCAATCTGTATAAACACCATAAGATCAAAAACTTACTAAAAAGGTCAAAACTCAAACGGATGTGGCACAACAATGTCGTAAACAAATGATACCCACTGGAATGAGCTTGATTTGAGTTGGTCCCAAACGGTGGCTCGATCCGAGCTCGCTCGTACTTTGTCCCAGTGGAGTGGTTTTAACTTTGGCTTGCTTGGGTCTGTGTCACCGTCTCCTGTTTTCTCAACAGAACCGGCTGACACACTATTGACCTCTTCAACAGCCTTCGATATAGGACTTGGAGTCTTGAATGCTTGTTTTCTTGAAGGAGACGTTGTGGAAATTGTTGTTGCTTCAGAATTGGTGAGTTTTCGTAGTGTCGGGAAATCTCTCAGCCGTTTCTGAGGAGGTGGAGGAGGAGTAAACAGCGGAGGAGGCGGTGGAGGTGGAGGTGGAGGTGGAGGTGGCGTCTGGAGTGGAGGAGGAGACTGCCGTGGTGGAGTCACTCGTGAGCTGAGAGGAGACTTATCCTGCGTAATCGCCTGAAACGCAGCTCTGTTCGGTGGCGGAGGTGGCTGCGAGAACTTAGGCTTGTTTTGTGAATACGGATGCTCTGGCTCATCATTTTCAAATCCCCTTGGCGGTGGCGGTTGTACTGGTGGCGGCAGTTTCTGTCTGATAGACGGGATGATAACGTGTTTCATCTCCGGCGACCTAGATGTTGCCGTCGTGGGAGCTGATTCAAATTTAGACCTCGGTGAAGTTCTCTTCGAATGAGGAAGTGATCCTCCATTGGCGTTGGCAGAGCGAGGAAATGCCGTGTAGTAACCGCCTTCATCGCTGCTGATCGTAGATCCGTGAGGCGTGTAAAACGCCGTGTCATGGCCTTCCTCGTCGGAAGATGATGAAGAAGGAGATAACGCTAACGGAGAGTTATCAGACGGCAGATGCGGTTTAGCTAACGGAGGAAGCGGTTGAAGCTCCGGACTCGGTCGATACCGATCCGACCTCTTAACCGAATTTAATTTCCGGTATGGAGAGGAATAAACCGGTCCACCGTTAGACTCACTCGCTGATTGACGGCTGGGTTCAACAGTTCCCATATAGAGAAAAGTAGAAGACGTGGTCGTGGCTTGTCCTGGATCTTCCTGAAATCTACGAGAACCGCCGCCATCGCCAGCTCCAGTAACAAGCTTCTGAGTATCGGTGGCGTGCTTCGCTTTATGACGATACAAGAAGAAAGCTAAAGCAGAGAGCATACCGAGGGTGACAATTCCAACAGAAATGACGATAGCAACTTTTTTCCCAGGTTTGGCCGATTGAGTAGTAGGCGTCGGAATAGGTAAACCGCCATTGACGTTAGCGGAAGTAGGAGAAGGAGGCGGAGGAGGAAATTGACTCTGGTCAGGCGTAGAAGGATTCTCCGGGAAAAATGGCTGATCGGGAGTGTCTGGAGTTATAGGAGGAGACGGCGTCGATTCGAAATCTGGTGGAGGAGGAGTAGAAGTCACCGGAAAAAGCGGCTGATGAAGAATTCTTCGATGAATGTTGTTAACTTCAATACTAACTTCGATGCCAGCAACGGAAATGACGGGAACAGAGATCGAGAAGAAGAGGAAGAAGAAGATTGTCGATTGAAGAGCTCTCATGGCGATTCCTCTTTAAATGTTTTACAATTCTCCTCTCTCGCTAAGTTCATCTTCTACCTTCTTTTCTTTTTTTCTTTTTTGCCTTCTTTCGTGAGATCGTCTCTTCAACAGAAAGAAAATTAAGAAATGGTTTATGGAATATAAAAAAAAAAAAAAAAAGAAAAAAAAAAAGGTGAAAAAAGGAAAAGCAAAGAGCAGAGCTGAGCTGAGTAGTCAAGTGAGTGAGGCAGCGAAAGTTCGTTTCGTTTCGAGATCTGATATTTATGTGCTGACGTCAGCATTCCCGGATCGTTTAAGTTTCTTTCACGCTTTCACCTCGTTTAATTATCCATTTGCACATACTGTAACACAATCGCATTATTTATATCTACTATTTATATATTTGTGTACGAAATAACATGTGTTAAAAATATTACTATTATGATTATACTAGTAGTAGACAGAGCCTAACATTTTACTATTAAGATTATACT
The DNA here is from genome assembly GCA_963854855.1 of Nasturtium officinale. Taxonomy (NCBI): domain Eukaryota; kingdom Viridiplantae; phylum Streptophyta; class Magnoliopsida; order Brassicales; family Brassicaceae; genus Nasturtium; species Nasturtium officinale. Next base: position 15,687,567 of record OY978502.1, read on the forward strand.
AGTAAAATTCAAATTTGTTCTTAAATTGTGGATGGACTCTATTACCTTGTTTTTATTTTATCTTTGGCGTTAACATTTAAGTCGTTCAAAAAAAATTTACCTGCATAACTCATGAATATTAAAAAAATAATTACCTTAGTTATTAGGAAGATTTCGGGAAAGACCAATGTGAGGGACCGAGTGTGGAATGCTCGTTTGACCTCTATATTCATTTCATTTCTGAGTTCCCATTAATTAGCAGGTTAACAACGATTTATCCATCAGGTCCGCTAAAAAAATATTAAATCATTTAAAAATATATATTATATTTATAATTTTATAAAATAATAAAAAAATGTAAAGTATAAAAAGAAAACTCAAAAGTATAAATAATTTATTTTAAAAATCTTAAAATAATCTAATTTTTCTTTAAAACTCATAATAAAAAAAATTAATTAAAAAATAAATATATATATATATAAGCGGACACCCATCTAATTTACAAATAAAAATATCATTATTTGTATTTGCCCTGATAAATAGGTAATTCATATCCGTATAACTCATTAATTTTTTATTGATCCGCACTTGTTTCGTGGATAACGATTTAAATTTACGGCCTTAGTTAAATAAGTCTGGTAACTGTTTTGCAATACATTTCATTTTCTAACTACGGCGAATCTGACTGTCCTTTTCCGTCCAATGTATAAATTTACGATTTTGTTTCGTTAATGCCAAAACAAAGGAAAAAGACACGTACATACCACTCCATCATCGACTTTTCGATTTTATTGTTTTTTCCGAATTATTTATGTACGTTTCTTATGATTTTCATCTTATAGTTAAAACTGCCATTACAAATAATAATTTAGATTTAAACTAAAACCTAGTCCGGCTGATTCTATAGACGGAAAGCCATTCCTCTGTGGTCCAGTCCACCGTATAATAGAATATGGGCCAACCATTCCAATTTTCAAATGACTCTTAAAAGTTTTTTATTTTGTTAATTACGAACAAACATTTTCTGTAGTTGAAAACAAACTGTAAATGTGTCGGTAGGTTTAGCTATATCCCAAATGCAAAAAAATTATTTTATATAAGAAGTTCTCCATTCGACGACAATATAAAAACAAAAAGAAGTTCTCCATTGTGTTGCATTCAAATATTAAATAGGTAATATCTTACATGAAATAGGCTATACGTATTAATCAAGTTTATAGCGAATCTATCCAAATATATATATATATATATATATATATTTTAGATGAAATAGGTAATACGTATAAATCAAGTTTTATAGTGAATCTATTATTTTAAGATATATGTAATGACTACAAAGCGAAGAAAGAAACCCATAAATGTAAATTTGGAATAAAGTGACGCAACGGGCTTAAACTTACAATTGCATCCATTTATTTTCTTGTAATTTATTCTTTCAATTTGTAATTTATTCTTTCAATTTGATAATTGGTTTATAGATCCACCGACTCTCACTCAATTTGTTTACGTTAATTAATTATATTTGACACAAGAATATAACAAAGGGGTCAACCACACGCTCTCTATCTCTAGCGTTTTGCTTTACCTTTTTTGTTGCTTTTTTCTCTTTTAGTTTTTTTGTTTGCATATAACTTTTTCATTATCTTTCATCTTTATACTTTTTCTTCATTTTAATTTGCTATAAGCCCATTTCCTTCCGTCATATACCATATTTACCAATGAATAAATAAAAACGTTTGTTTTTTTCTTTTTCTTTTTTTTTTTGGTAAAACGAAGACTGAACGTTAGTTACTAGTGAGTAAAGTGACAATATATACATTAAAAAAAGAAAAAGAGGTTCAATCTAAATACTAACTTACAACATTAAAATTTCAAAGTTATTTCAAATTCGTATATTTTGTATGTTATACAACTCGTAGCTTCTTTTGTAAGAAATGGGATGTGCATAATGCATTGTCAATCGGAAGAAACAAATATTCCTCTTGGCCAACAAAAAAATCTCAAAAAAGGGTTTTCTTCTGCTCCACGTAAACAAAAAAATCTGCCCAACACTGTACACTGGTACTGTGATATAGATATATACTTAAAGCTCAAGATAAATAATATTCTTAGACATTTATGTACTCATTTTTCTGTCATTATTGTCACTCTTTGATATTTTTGTTGAGATCCCAAGCCAGAATTATCAATTACGGTATGATTCTGTTTACTAAGTTAAGAAAATAGGCTCTCGATTTAATTAATTACAAGAACGCAACTAATATTAATATTGCCTTTTGCAAAACTAATAGTAAAATTGATATTTTAGAAATGCACTATACTTTCGGACCGAATTTTTAATGTATCTTTTTCAAAACAAATTTCTTGATGTATTTAAACGAAATTAACGTTGAATAAAGACTTCCTAAGAGCATGTAATTAGACCGACAGATCCGAGAAGATCATGGGTCGGATGGGTTATGGGTCAATGCTTGGATTTTTAAATTCACTGTCACCTTCTGATTTGTTAATGTTTTTTTAATCGTCGGGTTAACTAATTATAAATTGAGGTGGCAATCATGATAAAGCTACTAGACAAATCCCTTGCTAGTGTTGTCATAATCATTATGACAGGATTATTCAAAACGTTCAAGGCAATTTTAGAATCCCACACCATTTCATTCAATAATATAAGTCTAATCACAACCTTTCAAGTAAAAAGTGTCCGTCCTTGGAAAATAAATAAAATTGGCTGAACTTGGACAAAGATGTCTAATTAAGCCCATACATATGACTTTTTGAAACCCATTATTTGCAGTTTCTATACAACCACTTGAAGGCCTACTCATAATACGACGTCGTAATAAAAGTTAGATATATAAAGTCCATCAAATTGTTTTTTTTTTTTTTTTATCAGAGGCTATATATTCCAACGTTACTGAGGGCCCACGATGTTTGTGCCTTCCGTGAAAAATAAACAAACATGATCTACGTATTATGAAAAGAAAAATTAACGAGCTAAACCCAAAATTAAACAAAGTGGAATTATTTTGAGATTTAACGAGCTATTTTATCAAAAATCCGTTCGTAAACTGAGACCGAACCACCCGATTAACATTAGATTACTCACAATTGAAAATCCCATGGGAGACACGTGTCGTAAATTCGTTATGTACGGGTTCTTTAAACAGAACAATTCAAGATTTCAACGGCATTATTTTTCATGCCAGTGTCGACACAACACTTTATATAGTAAGCTTCAAGAACAAAAGTCACAGTGCAACATTAATCTTCTTTTTCTTTTTCTTTTTCTTTTTTTTCCGTAAAAGAAAAAAGGACAATATTTGATTCTTCCTCTGTACTCTTACAAAAACCCATCTTTTTATAAACTTCTCATATTGCTGAGAAAGAAACCAAATACTAAAAGTAAAGAAAGAAACTGTTCCAAAGCAAAATGAGAAATCTTCTTTACATTTTCTTCTTCATCCCCTTTCTCGGGTTTTCAGGTAACAAAACCATAAACAAATACGTCAAAAACTGTTTCATTTTTTTTTTTGCAACTCATAGCTATATATAATCTTTAATTCCTGTATGCAGGAGCTGGTGAAGAATCAATACCCATTGAAGCACAAGCACTGAATCTACCTCACAAACTCATTCAACTTCCCGAAACTAGTGATCTTGATCTCGCTGTTTCTGTGAGTGACAACAAAACCATTACTGAGATTTCCTCAAGTATCATAAAAGCTGAAACGTGGCTCAAATCCCATGTCCTCTCTCGTTACCCTTCCACAAAAATCACCACCATTGTTGTCTTTTTCCCTGATTCTTGCCAAACCACACAACACAACCCCAGGTTTGATCAGGTTCTATCTTCTTTAGAAAACCTATACCATTCTCTCACAAGATGGGGTCTTGAAAAGAACATCAAAGTCTCCTCTGGCTTCTCGTACCTATGCTTAAACAACCCAGAAATGTTCAGGCATGTTCTTATCTTCCTCAAAAGCATAAACTCCACTTTTACCATAAAACCACCTCTAAATTTCCTTTCTTCACCTGATAATCATCTTGATTTGCTTCATTCCGTGGAAAAGTTCGGATCTTTGAGCTTCAACAAAGTCAATTTCTTAAACACTGAACCAGAACAAGAATCAACAACGACGATGACAAGAAGAAATCTGAGATCTTTAGTCAATATAAGCAGCAAACTCACAATCTCTTTCCCAGCATTACCCTCTCCTTCACCGGAAAATTCACCAATTCACTCCACAATACCTAATCCCCCATTTCCGCAACCTTCCATTTCTTCCCCTCCTCAATTCTCACCGGAGCTATCACCTATCACAAATCCAGGGTTATCTCTTCCGCCGTGCTATCCCCCATCTCCGGCACCATCGCCGCCGTCGGAGAAGAAGAAGAACGTGGAAGGGCTATGGTGTGTAGCGAAACCTAGCGTAGCGGCAGAGACATTGCAGCAATCTCTGGATTTTGCTTGTGGAGGAGGAGGAGCAAATTGTGATGAGATAAAGCCTCATGGGATATGTTTCTACCCAGACACGGTCATGGCTCACGCCTCTTATGCTTTCAACAGTTTTTGGCAAAAGACTAAACGAAACGGAGGCAGTTGCTCTTTCGGTGGCACTGCCATGCTTATTACAACTGACCCAAGTATGTCCAATTAACAGATTAACCGTCAAATTCGATAGAGAAGGAGATTACAAATTTATGAGATTTTGATTTGTTTTCGCAGGTTATCAGCATTGCCGGTTTGTTCTGAGTTGAGATCGGTCAGACATTGAAGAACTGGAGTGAGCAACCATGGAAGCAAGAAGAATGAAGATTTCCAGATAACAAACTGTATTAGTTATCCAGAATATTTTTTATTCATGGTGAGCTCTAGTTTTGTTAAATTTAAATCATGGGTTATTAGACTCTTTTATCATTTAAGGTTCAAGTTAACTGTACTTATCAACGTTAATGAGCTTTATTTTACGGCAATACGGAAACGAAAAAGACAAATCAAAAGAAAATTTATCAGAGCCAGGTTTCGATCCTGGGACCTGTGGGTTATGGGCCCACCACGCTTCCGCTGCGCCACTCTGATTTTGTAAATATTCAATATATTAATATTAATATATAATTGTTAATAAATATTAATATATAACCGTTAATAATTTATATAATATACTTCCTCTTCCTCAGGCCTATCTGTCATTGTTGATGGGCTTTTTTGTTTGTTTAGGCCTATTACCGAATAATCACCCATTAATTTTTTTTTCTTTTGACACAATATTTTTTCCCCTCCTATTTTAAAACTTTTCTTGTTTTTTTTTATTTATAGCTAAATTACAAATATATAATATTTTAAGTAAATCTATTTATTTAAATAATTTTTAATAAAATATAATTTTTCAATATTTAAAACAGAAAATTATAATTTTGTTTTATATTTATATTTAACTTGATTATTTTTGCAAATCATTTTTTAAGTTACCATTTTGATTTAATTTTTAATTATTCTTTTTGATGGAGGAGAGTTTGAGCTAAGAATGAAGCTGGAGTCCTTTCAATTAGCCAAATGAAAAGCAAGAAACAATAACGAAGAAACTACTTGAGAAATTACAGAAGCTGTTTGTTTTGTTTTTTTAAATATATCAAAATGTATATTTTAATTATATAAAATGATGTTTCATTTAATAAGAAGAAGCTAGACAAATTGCCGTAAAAAAAATAAAGGAAGCTAAAAAAAAATATTGCGTAGAAAATTTCCCAGTTATATACTTAACGACAGCTCTAATATTCGTTGAAGCGTTTTTTGAAAGTTGAATTGACTAAGTAGACAAAACTGTTATGAGCAACGACGACCCACTTCATAATGCAACAACTCGAAGACTAAGACCCACTCCACTTTCTTTTTATCCCGTCAACGAGATCCCCAATTGTTACTTAACAAATTAATTAATTTCATTATCTTCTTGTTTTAGCTCAACATTTTTATTGTGTTTAAGTTGGTGACTACTGACTAGTGGGCAAGTCTTACCCACAAACCCCATTCATCTTACAATATGTACATTCTTCTGAAAAAATTGAGTGTGCTATTATTATTTATTTGATTTGAAGATAAAAACTTAGATAGTGTATGTGACGGTGGTTGCAACGAAGTGTCACCGTCATGTTTAGCCTGAGCCTTAAGTCTTGTACCGGCTTTAACTATCCACCGAAAAGATTCACCATTGTTGTTACGCCACGTGGGCCACCAGAATAATCCAGCCTTATTTACCCAATAAGAGAATGCCAGATAAGCAGTAATCCAATGCCACCACATATCATAACCGAGAAAAGATACACTCCAGAGTGGCAACTGGCAACAAAGCTTCTTCTTCTTTTATTTATTTTAATAAAACTTTTAAGATATGGCACTCTATCTGAAGAACAATTGTCCTCTTAAGTTTAAGTTTAGTTTTTACATTCCAAATCGACGTAAATTTTTTTATTCCATCAAATCAAAAATGTTTGGGTAACTGCCGCGAAAACTGTGATATAAAATCAAATTGGAAGTCATCAAAAGAATTTGTATATATTTTAACTAAAACCTTTGAAGAATTCTCAAACAACTGGTGGAAACTTCGTCTTATACGTATGATAAATGTAAGGGTGATTCATATCGCTGAGATTTGAGAAATCAATTCAATAAAATACAAGTGGATTTAGTAGAACAACTATCATAAAAAGAGGTTGAGATCAATTAAAAAAAAGTGGAATTATTTATAAGTTTATAACTCGTAACTAGCATATTTTAGGCATGGACAAATTACTTGAGATTTGAGATCAGATCCGATCCGAAAAATAAAATATCCGAAATAGTCGGATCTAGATTCAGATATTTTATTTTGAGACTTCGGATATCCGGATCCGATATCCGTTTTTATGTATAATTTTTATTTAAAATATATATATAATACTTAAATTTATATTATTTAATATATAAAAATTTACTTAAAATAAAATAAATTTTATATGAAAATTTTGTATATTTTAAAAACTTTACAAAGTAAAAATATTTTAACTATTTTTAAAAATTATTTTAATGTTATTTTATTTATTTTTAATTTATTTAAATAATTTTATATTATTAATTTAGTAATTTTACATATTTCTCACGTATCTGGATATCCAGATCCAGATTCAGATGGTGTAAAAATCTCGGATATCCGATCTGTGACTACGGTATCAACCATCAAATGATCAAAAAGTTAGAGGATCAATAAAAATTCAAAATACTATGATATTAAGATATTCCTCAGTAAATTAAACCATTTCTAACTAAAAACACTACATTGACTTCGTAAAAATAAATCGTATAATATTCCACAATGAATAACAACATATTATATCTTTATATTAATAAAATAAAGGAATTTGATGGATTGAAGAAAGCAAGAGCAGCACCACTTGATCACTCATAGGCCACGTTCCCACTCTCAATCCCAATTCTAAAGATTTCTTACAAAAATATATGTAAATCAAACCAAACTCTCAAAAAACACAAACACAACACAAACCAAAGACGTGCTCACAATACATCACACACTTCACTCTTCCTTTTTGTTCTTCTTCTGCTTAAATACCTCAAAATCACATCTCAAAATTACAATCCATATGGCTCTCGAGACTCTCAATTCCCCTACTTCAGCCACCACCGCTCGTCCTCTTCTCCGGTATCGTGAAGAAATGGAGCCGGAGAATCTCGAGCAATGGACTAAAAGAAAACGCACAAAACGTCAACGTTTTGATAACTGTCATCAGGATCCAGAAACGAATTCGAACCTACCTTCTGAAGAAGAGTATCTCGCTCTCTGTCTCCTCATGCTCGCTCGTGGCTCCACCGTACAGTCTCCTCCTCCTCCTCCGCCACCACGCTATTCACCGTCCGATCACCGAGATCACAAGTGTACAATCTGTGGAAAATCGTTTTCGTCTTATCAAGCCTTAGGTGGACACAAGACGAGTCACCGGAAACCGGCGAATAACAGTACTACTTCCGCCAACAACGAACTGTCTAATAACAGTCACAGTAACAGTAACGGCGGTTCCGTTGTTATTAATGGTAACGGTAATACTAGTAACGGCGTTAGTCAAAGCGGAAAGACTCACACTTGTTCTATCTGTTTCAAGTCGTTTTCGTCTGGTCAAGCCTTAGGTGGACACAAACGGTGTCACTATGACGGTGGCAATAACGGTAACGGTAATGGAAGTAGCAACAGCGTAGAGGTCGTTGCTGGTAGTGACGTCAGCGATGTTGATGATGAGAGATCGTCGGAACAAAGTGCGATCGGGCACCGTGGATTTGACTTAAATTTACCGGCCGATCAAGTCCACGTGGCGATTTCTTTACGTTGACTCAGTTTGAGAAAAAGTCAACTTTCAAGCGAGTAAGGGTTAGTGGACGGTAGTGATTAACGGTCGTTTCTTACCAGTTGCTTCGGCTAGACTGAGTCTGTAATAAAATTGATTGGAATGGACTTGCAATTGTAATTGCATTATTATTATTATTATTTTTAAAGAAAAGTTTATTTGTTGTTGGATTTGTTTATAAATAGGGAAAACAATTGGGATATTGATATATATTTTTTTTTAAAATAATAATAATTCAGAGATGGATGATTGGATCGTACACGTTATTTATATAGTGGACCATTCTGTAATAGTTGAAATTCTTATTTATTTTTAATCGTTTATTTTGTGCGTAATCTATACTTCATTCACTTCCGCAAGCAAAGGAAAGCCACTTGAATTCTGTTACTCACCCAGCTCCTAGTGATCTGTTCCTTCGCATAAAGTTTGTGTCACAAACTATATAATAATTACAAAAAAAAAAAAAATAGTCAACAAATGTCTGCAATCTCTTATAAGTCATATATATTTGCGACGTTTTAGACCAACCCAAAAAAAAAACAAATAGTTGCGATGTTTCTGAGTAATAACACGGCATTAGTCTGATCGAATCTGACTTGCTCAGAATAAAACTCGATCTGACGTGCTCAGAATAATCCAGCGTGCAACTAGAGATTTTGCTTCATTCATGAATTTTGTTTTTATACACTTTTTCACGAGTGAAGAACTTGTATAAAAAGGCCAGAAACAAGGGTATACCTATTAACAAAAAAAAAGGTACCCAGTACTGGCTAAAATCATAATCGTATAGCTGTTTAATACTGTTTTTAGTTTGTACTCAAATTTTAAAACTGAAAGGTCTGTATCATTTTGCTATGATTCTTGTCTTGAGAAGAGAAACTGAATAATCGAAACTTGAGAATAACAATGTTACAATGGGGTTAGTGACCGGCTCGTGGACCGTTATCGAGTATTAATGAAACGGGTCAACCACCATCTCAAAATCCAAATATAAGCCCATTCCATATGACAAAACAAGCCAGCTTACTAGCCCATTTAGCTGTTTATTAGTCTTTTCTTAAATGGGCCGATAGTGAAGAATCATAAATGTATACAATATTTCGATCATTATTATGTCATTCCATCCGATGATTTAAATTAATACTCTTTCTAAGTTTAATTAATAATCATTGAAATATATATATTAAAAGGTGTTATGGTGAGTAAAATTGAAAATTACAAGGAGCTTTGACCGTAATGATTCGAACATGTTACCAGACACGGAGTTATATCAGCATATATGCATGCATATGATCTTGTTTGTCTATGAGAATCTGCGTCTCCCATGTGCTTTCTGATATCATCAATTTAATCTTGGTTTACTAATTTACTCATTTTATACTACTATAAGACCCAGTATGAAATTATAAACGATGTTAATCATGAATAAAGGTTAAAGTTTCAATGAATTCTTATGAAGTATTGTTTTACAAAAATATAAACTAAGAAACTCATGTTTATTATACTTTAGTGATTACGTTGCCAATGTTAACAGTTTATATTTTAAAATAATCTTTAAAGTTGTCATCGCTGTTGAATAACATATTGTTAACCAATTATATTTGGTTGTCGGTAAATATCAACATATTGAGAAAAGAAACACTGACTTAGTATAAATTCGAGATATAGGACGTTGAAAAATCCACAAAGCACATGTGACATGTACTGATGTTCAATCTTTAAAAGTCCATTGACCAAAACCGTTGGAAGTAATCATCAGCTTTTTCCCTAACCGACCAAACTCTTAATAAGGATGCTGGAAGCCTTATCTTTCTCCATAGTCATGTTTTTATTTAATTTCATTATTATGCGTTTTTCTTTTAAAACTTGATTTCTTATTTTTAATAGTTTTGACATTTGAGATTGCCCTCAACAGCTAGCCGAAGTAGTTTTGATCCCATTACAGAGTGTGCTAGTTAATTAGATTTATAAATTAAATCAATTGTTCAAATGTCATCGATCAGATTACAAATTAGGGTGATGCCCGTCAGAATCCTTATAGCAAAGACAATATTGTTTTATTATAATAAAGTGTATGAAACGCATTAAGTGACGTGGCTCAAAGCCATGTTAAAATATCAGTAAGGATAATACTTTATTATTTCAATCACAACATATTTTTTAATTAACATTGGATCCTTTTGGATTTCAGTGTTGGGGTCTGCAGAAAGGAATTAAAAGGCAGCAGAAGTATTAAACAAATTTGATAATTTTTACAGAGTTACTTGGTGTTTATGTAGTATAAAATATAGTATAATTTAAACGTTAATTATTAAATGGCAAAAGTTACAATTTGAATATAATATGGGAGCATATATTATTACATAATATTAAAAAAAAAAAATGTTGCGTGGGGTCCCCTTTCGTCCACTTGGGCAAAAGACGGGTTTCACTTTGTTTGATCGGTCTGACATTTATTGAAAGAAAACCTATTAAATAATCAAATTGTCTATTTTCCATTCTTCTTTTTGAAGGTACAATAGTCTTCTTCTTTTCTATTTGTGATAAAATCAAAATCAAGGCAAAGAAAAAAATACATAAAAAATATTCTTCAGTAAAAACCAATAATTAAATAAATTAGTTTTTTTTTATAAATGTAATGAATTCTTGCTAAGTTTGATGGAAAAAAAAACATGTTAAAAGTTGAGTATTTTCTATGGGTCTAGGTCTTGAAACGGATTCCATCACCTACGAAATTTGATCAAGAATAAGATCCATATAAATTTAAATAACTAAATAGTATTCGGTTTTTATTAGTTTGGGAAACTAATATGATTTTCTATCCAAAATCAAAATGTATCCAACATCGGTATCCGTGGTCAACCCTTCAAAACCAAAGTACTGGCAGAAGCCCTTGGATGATCATAACTCCGAAAAGACTGACTTGACTAATAATATGTATAAATAATTGAATACATATGAATTTATATATATATATATATATATTCACTAAAACTGTATTATTTTCTAGTGATAAAACTCATTTCCCCTCCCCCAAAAAAAGGGACGGTGAGGGTCTGAGAGAGTCAGAATGTGGACATGATATATAAAGGAGCATACCCACTGTTAAACTTATATTCAGTGTGACTGAATTTAAGTTAAACCATAGGTTTGGTTATATCCACAAGAGAAAAGAAAACATCACTGAATTCGATTGACAACAGTGAGACAAATCCTGGGTTATTATAAAAAAAAAAATAACAGCTTTTCTTTTTCTTTAATCTAAATTAATACTAGTAAAGTTGAGTGGTGGAGGCAGTGGTGCTGATTCAGAGGGTGGGGCATTGGGAGAAGAGAGAGAGAGAGAGAGAAAGAGGACAGAACATTCTGAGGCTTTCAGATTTGCACTAAGGCGAAGGAAGACGAAACAGCTCACCTTCTTTGATTCTCTCTGTTTTCTTTTTTCTTCTTCTTTTACTTTTTTGGGTTTTTTTTTGTTGGATTGCTGTTTTGTGTGTTTGTCGGATTTCTCTTGGAATAGAGTTCTCTGTCTGCAAACAGCAGCAGCAATATAGCCCACACTTTTACTCCCCTGTCTTGCTTCTTTCCATTTTTTCATCGAATTTGATCCTAAAGGAGGATTCTTTTACCACTAAAGGTATGAGTTTTGTTTAATTGCTATATATTTACCTGAAACTTGATATTGGGTATCTCTAAAAATCGAATTGAAAACCTAAAAATCATGTCTCTTTGTTTTTTCCTGCTTCAAGGGTTTGTGCGTAACTTTTTGTTTCTTACACATTTTAAGTTCCTAGTTCTGCAGACTTATACTCGAACTACATGGTTTGACTTTGTTATATCTTTAATTTTCTATAAATGGGTCAATCTGATTTTTAATTATTCCGGTTTTGGATAGTTTTGGTTTCGTGTCACCGACAATCACATAACAGAATCTTTTTTTTTTTTTTAGCAACTCTCCATCGATCTCAATTTGTTCCTCAACACAAACCAAGAATTGCTTTATTCTTATAGGATATTCGCACTTTTGTCTAGGGTTCTGGGTTTTTGTTTCTTCTTCCTTTGATGCTTTCTGAAGCTGTAAAGATTCGGTGCAAAAACAGACATTTAAAAGAAAAGAAAATAAAAACAGAGAATTTTTGTCATAATAAAGAAATCATATATATGCAACGTGTCGGATTCATTAGCAAGTAAAGCATCTCTCTTTTGTTTTTGCTCTTTCATGTTCTCCTCTTAAGGTTAGCAACTGAAGAAGCAAAATAGGTTTCTTCTCTTTTAGTTTAAGTCTAAAAGTCTACTAATATATTAAAGTTTTAGAGCTTATGGCTTCAAAAATACTCTGCTTTTTTATGCTTTACTCTTGATCCCTTTTGCATCCAGTAGGGATCTTAGGTTTTTGATTCTTAATGCTAATTCGCAGATTTTGATTTGAGAGAAGAAGAAAGCAGAACAATCTTCAGATTCCTCTTTCTTGTTTCGTTTATTTGTGAGAAATGAAGTTTATGAAACTTGGCTCCAAACCGGATTCGTTTCAGTCTAATGAAGATTGCATAAGGTAAAAATGTCTTCAAGATTTTGTTTTTTAATTTACACCGGACTCTTACTTTATATGCTGTTTATAGATATGTAGCCACCGAGTTAGCGACTGATGTAGTTGTAAATGTTGGAAATGTGAAGTTCTATCTTCATAAGGTAAATTCAATCTCATTTTTTCAGAAATCAAGAACTCGTTGGAACCAATCATATTGGTCTTACTTACCTATTGATCTATATAGTGAAACAACTTTTGTTTTGTGGGTTTAAAAACAGTTTCCACTTCTATCAAAAAGCGCTCGTCTTCAGAAGTTGATCGCTACAACTAGGACTGATGAACAATCAAATGATGAAATCCGCATTCCCGATATTCCCGGTGGGCCTTCAGCGTTTGAGATATGCGCAAAATTCTGTTATGGAATAACTGTAACTCTCAATGCATACAATGTTGTAGCTGTGCGTTGTGCTGCTGAGTATCTTGAGATGTATGAATCGATTGAAAGCGGGAATCTTGTTTACAAGATTGAGGTTTTCTTGAACTCTAGTGTCTTAAGAAGCTGGAAAGACTCCATCATAGTTCTTCAGACGACTAGATCATTTCATCCGTGGTCCGAAGATGTGAAAATCGATGTACGGTGTTTGGAGTCAATCGCTTTGAAAGCTGCTGTGGATCCAGCAAGAGTAGATTGGTCTTATACGTATAACCGAATAAAGCTTCTTCCACCTGAGATTAACAACAAGAATGGTGTACCAAGAGATTGGTGGATCGAGGATGTCGCTGAGCTTAGCATTGATTTATACAAAAGAGTGATCTCGACTATAAGACGAAAAGGCGGGGTTTTGCCTGAGGTTATTGGAGAAGCTCTTGAGGTATGTGCAGGTAAGAGAATACCCGATTTCATGAGCCAGAACGATGATGATGATGATAATGGTGATGATGAAGATGTGATTAAACACAGATCTTTGTTGGAGACATTGGTTTCAATGCTGCCTAGTGAGAAACATAGTGTTTCTTGTGGATTCTTGATCAAACTGTTGAAATCTTCTGTTTCTTTAGATTGTGGAGAAGGAGAGAGGAAAGAGTTAAGTAGAAGAATCGGAGAGAAGCTAGAGGAAGCAAGTGTAGCTGATCTCTTGATCAGAGCTCCAGATGGATGTGAAACAGTCTATGACATTGACATTGTCGAAACCTTAATCGATGAGTTTGTTACTACACAAACACAGAAAAGAAACGAGCTTGATTGTTCAGACAACATCAACGAAGGAGATGGGTTTGTTTCAGACAGTTCAAAAGCAAATGTCGCCAAGTTAATCGATGGATACTTAGTTGAAATCTCGAGAGTCGAACCCAATTTCTCTCCTTTAAAGTTCGCTACAGTTGCAGAAAAGGTTTCGGATTTCCCAAGATCATCACACGATGGAGTTTATCGTGCCATTGACATGATCTTAAAGGTTAATTCTCCTCTTAAATTTCACAGATTCTCAGAAATTTCTCAATTTTATCTGCTTAAGTTATGATTTTTGTATTGTGGTTATGATCAAATGCAAAAACCAAGTTTATGTCAAATGAAACTCAATTTTTATCTATGGGTTTATAGCAACATCCAGGAATAACAAAGAGCGAGAAGAAATCGATAAGCCGATTAATGGATTGCCGGAAATTATCGCCGGAGGCTTGTGCTCACGCCGTGCAAAACGAGAGATTACCTTTACGAGTCGTTGTACAAATCCTATTCTTCGAGCAAGTTCGTGCCACGTGTCCAACCTCAAAACCTTCTCTTCCATCGAGAGGATCTCACGGGAGCTCGAGGACAACGACAGAAGAAGAGTGTGACTCTGTCACGGCCACGGAGGAGACGACGAGAGACAAGACAAGTAGTTCTGAGAAGACGAAAGGTAAAGGAGTTGTAATGTCTAGGATTTTCTCGAAGCTTTGGACAGTTAAAGACAGAGATGGTCTCGGAGATGTTAGTGGATCAGATACTTCTGAGAGTCCTGGCTCAGTCTCTACCGTCGGTGATAAATCGACGCCGTCCACTCGCCGGAGAAGATCATCGTCTTGACATAGACTGTTTGAGCTTTTTTTTTTTTAATTAGGATTTTTCGTAAGCTAACTTTGGTTTAGATCAAATTTGGGTTGTTTTGGTGATTATAACTCGAAGCTTTTGGTTATATGTGACCGTTACAATTTTGAGAAATCCAAATTCTAATGTTACCTCTCCTTTCCTTTTCCTTTTTTAATAAGAACGTTATATGTATGTTGCTTTTTTTTCTTCTTAATAAGAAAAAATAATCAAGAATGTCGAGAAAATCTTTTGAAGATTACTTGTAAACTTCGTATCTATTGAACGAACCTGTTCCTCCTTTGTGATATTAGTACAAGCAATTTGCAAGAAGAAAAAAAATAACATTTTAAAGATAAAAAGGTTTTAGCCGGCCAGATTTGACCATAAACTATGAAGAAAAGTCGATGAATTTTCCATGAGCTTCTCCTCCGTTCTACGTCATCCCATTTATTATATACTTTCAAAAGTTTACGTTTGTTCCATTTTAGTAGTTTGATTACTTTTTCATTAACTTTTTCCTCGTTGACCAAAAAGAAAACCTATTATTTTTCAAGGACGAACTATATACAACCAAGAGGTTGGTTTTGACTTTCTATGCTTGGGTTTGGAGATTTTACATTGTCGTACTACATACAAGTGGAAATTATTCAAAACGTCACCAATTATTGAGCTTGTAAGACTTGTATAACTGGGGTTTAAATTTAAATAGAAAAATTACATACAAAGAACACAAATTTCTCTATGGAAACAAAGCATACAAGCATAAAGAACAAATCTAATTGGAGATTAGAGTTTACGTTCAGTGATTTATATAGTACAAAAAAAAAATACTATATGTAAAGTGATTTTAATACACAATTAGAGTCGAAATCTAACTGTTGAATGAATATAAGTGATTTTACATTCCAGTACTCTATACAAGTGAAGATTTATTCTATTATCACCAATTATTGAGCTTGTAAGCCTTGTATAACTGGTTTTAAAATGAAAACTTTGTCCATTATGCCTTTTATAACTATTTAAGTCAATCTGACTTAAACAGTGAAATCACTTATATTCATTCAACAAATCTACGAATTATCACATGTACCTGTAAAAATCCAATCGTACCCCAACAATACGTTATACATATATACATATATATATATATATATATAACTCAAGGTTTTTTTTATGTAAAATAACTCAAGTTACATTGTACAAAAGATACACACATTATCGTAGCTTGTGCTTGTAATGCTTTTTCTTGACAATTTATTCAGCACGAAATTACAGAAAAAATTACGAAAAAGTGTAAGAAGAGGAATTGAGTAATATGTATAATACTGAGATTTAGTAGTATTGGGTTTTGTAACTTTATATTTTTGTGTTTGGTTGTTAGAGTCCTTTAAAATATTCTATATAAATAATTAAATTTCTCTAGGGTCAACGAAGATAGACAATCCAGGTGGTGACTTGGTCCAATCTACGCCGTCACCGTCACCGTCATCTCTGAGACGTTTCAAGCACCACAAATCCTCCGGCGAAAGCACTTTCCAGTGAGGAATTCCAACTCTAAGCGGCTCACAGCTCGCCACTTCAGCTGCCACGATGGCGCAATCGTTTTGCCTACCTATGTTATGCGCGTGCGAACAAAGCGCCTCCACCATCTCCGCCGCGCGTGGCCCTTCCCCGCCGATGCCGTAGATAAAATGCATCGCGAATGACTTGAAAAGATTTGGGAAAGACGGAATTTTCAGAAACGGAAACGCGCCGTCGAAAACGCGCGTTATCTTCGCCAATGTACGTTTGAAACGCGACACTCCTTTGACTTGTAGTCTGTATACGTCTCTACTGTCCCAGATACTTATAACTGCCCATGACCCGGTCGGGTCGGGTAAAGACCCGGAAACGTAATATCCGTCACGTGGCACGGCCAAAAAAGTGCCGAGCGAGAGCTTGTTGGTAAGGATTGAGTTGATGTCCGAAGGAAAAAACTCGGTGGATGAGAATCGGTTGCGGTAGAGTGACTCAGCGTCGGAGGGAGTGAGTTTGATGATATTGACTCGGCGAGAGACCGTGACTCGGTGGTTGAAAACAGGGTTGACCAGGAAAATCGGTGTACGGAATTTGGAGTAACCACTTTTCTCGGTAAAGAGTTTGACCGAAGCTGCGTTGTCGTTTTCAGTTTGCACGTAAGCATAAACGGCACCGTTTCGTCGAAACCACTCTTCGAGTCGTTGCACCAACTTCAGTGCAATTCCCATCCTCCTAAAATATTTATTTTAATTTAATAAGTAGTCGTTAATAACTTCCTTTTCCGTTAGGCGTTATGTATTATCAAGATAGTATAGTTTTAAGTTCTAAGCATCATATATATTTTTTTAATAAAATAGATGTGATTGTACTTTTGTTTTCATCATACTGAATTAATATTTAAAACACTATTTAGATTTTAGGATACAAACCTGTAAAACGGAGAGACTCGGAGGCCGGAGACAAATGCAAGTTTTGTGGTGCTTATTTCACCTCGACCGAGTAATGCATTCTCACCACGTGTCACCATCTTGATCGTTCCTCTGATCACCCCAATTATCTCACTACCGATCTCTGCCACCTGTCACATGCATTGCCCAAATCAAGAATAGTTCTCAATAGATCAAATCAAAATCAGTGAACAATTGAACATAAACGTGTATATACTATACTATATTTCATATACATACCAGCATGTGGAAAGAGGGAGATTGTCGGATCCGGGCTAGCGGGTCACCCATGAGATCCACTAACAAAGATCCGACTTCACAGCTTTCCTCTAGCTCTTCTACTCTCGTCAAGTCTTTGTTCGAATCATACTCTCTCACCACAATGACTTCAAATCCTTTCCCCATGATTATTAGCTAAGTTAAAGTATTATAAAGCCGTACGGATAGCACAGAAATCAAAATCTAAATGTGTTTTTCTTTTTGCAAATATTGCAGATTGTTTGCTTTCACAAATTGAGGGGTCACTAGTCTATATATAGTCAGTGTTTTGCTTTGTTCTCCCTAGTTAATTATATGATTAGCATTTTATTTAATCATCACTATCTCACTCTATTTTTTTAAAAGTTAAATGTTGTGGTTAGTGCTCTTTCTTTGGAGTTCTATCGATTCTTCTTGAATTATATATGTATATTTAATTCGCGTATCTGGTTATATTTTATGTTCATAATCCGGTTACGATTCGTGTATAGCAATATTTTCCGGGAATATCACGGCTCATATATATGTTAACTTACAATAATATTCATATGGACAGATCGAGAGGAAAACTAATAACCCACGATTCTAACTTCTATCGTATTTTTATAGATCTTCCAATTATATATTGCACTGCGACTGGCATTAAATCCCAAACTTTACATTAGAAACTAATTTTATTTCATACACACACTCACATATATACTTTCTTTCACGTTCACGAGACATATATGCATATTCCGTATGGTAAATAATTTACATAACGTTCTTAGCTAACTTTAAAAATATTTTATTATTGCTCTTGAACCAATTATGCAGCTGTTTGACATTTCGATCGAAGTCGTTTACAAACGAGAACGCGCACAAATGAAAGGCATATTGGGAATATAATACGTATTTTTTAAAAAAAAATATGAGCACAAAGTTAATGTAAGAAAAAGTCGATCAAAGCACACACACCAAAAAAAAAAAAACTGAAAAGGCGGCGGAGACACGTGGTGGGTTTAAAATTAGCTACGATCCCTTTTTATCATTTCCTTTAATTTCGTTTAAACATAGATAGACCAATTATATATGCCTATGTATAATTTGCTGAATATAAAAATATATAGATCAATTAGTAATATAACACATTCATCATATCATATATATGTTGTAATTGATGTATCATCACCTCACCTCGATATCCCTTTCTATTTCGAATTACTTTTTCTTTATATACGATCATACTCAACTTTTATATATCAGAAGATAGTGATTTTTGAACTTTAACCAAATCCCTGAAGTGTGTTTTATGACCACCTTGAATCGAAACAGCAAAAGAAACCATATGTTATGAGACTAGTTTTGTTCACTTTTTGTAAATGGAAAAGGTAAAGTTCCTACAAGGACACCCCTGACCAAACAAGAAATAACTAATCCAGAGTATGAAATCAAATTACCGTTCTAAACCAGGGTGAACCAGAACCTTGATTAAAAATAAACAAAACCGATGAAGAATCTAACACACGTGGCATAATAAGACTGGTGGTCCTGCAGTTTTCTCCTGAAACTTAGGCCGTCGATTTGTTCTCGGCGAGGACCACTTAGAAGAAAATCGATAACATATTTAAAAGTTTAACAAAGGTGCTTAGCAATCTTTAGTTTACAGTGGAATATATCATCTTTCTGCGCTAATCATAATATAAGGAACGTGATCTGACGGCTTGTTTTTTCCACAATATTCTCTCAACTTTTTTTTTTTTTACTTTTCATATTCTTTGGATTGGATTCGTATCTCCAGTTTCTTCTCTATCTCTTCATAGTTGCAGTCAAGTCGGTCAAATGAAAAAATAAAGTTCAGGTCTGATGATTTTTCTATCACCTCTAAAAACCACTAGATTACACACAAACATATTCGTAGTTAAAGTGTACATATAGTTTCCCTAGAAAATATACTTATTAAAGTTAATCTGAATAAACACACAATTCTTTTTTATTCTTTTAGTTTCGAACAAGTATTTTATGAAAATTTAATATTATAACTTATTTACCAATTAATAGAAAAATTAACTTGTCGTCAGTCTATATGATATCAGAATTTTAAAATGGACTAAGAAAAAATGGCACTACGTATACGAAGATGCTGGACTTGAAATATAATAAGAGATTTTTTTTAGAGAACAAGCTAGATGGTCGAATATATAAACAAATAATGAATATGTTTACGTTTTGTATACTGTGGGCTGCACGATTAATTAAAATCTCGACGCATATTGTTTTCTGTATAATTAAAATAAAGATAAAGATTACCAAAACGCTAAAAACAATGTAGTATCACTCTAAGCTCTATAACAGGAAAACATGTAATATCACTAAAAATAATTTATATGTGCCGTGCGACTGCCTGGAACATTACTTTGGAATATTCACTAGTTTAATTAAAATATTTTTTTTGTTGTCTGCATAAAAGAGTTGAAAATTGATTAAGAAATGAAGAATTAAAGATAATCAAATATCAAATGGGCATGATTAGTTGTAAACCTCTAGGTTATTTCCTTTGACTGTAATAAAATAAGTTAAAATGCCAAAATTGTACATCACGCTACGTATTAAATGCCATTGCTAAAGACATAAAAATGTCTGCTGATGTATTGGCGTATTGCACTTTGTGACGTCACTTACTTCTTAGTAACTTTATTTGTTTATTAATTGTATTCTTCTTTATTTTATTTAGGGGTCAAGCAGCTTAATGTATAATCATTATAAACATTTTATAGAACAAAATCCACTTATATTATATGCACGTATCCTATATAAGCAAGTATTGCAAAAAAAAAAAAAAATCAATTAAGAAATCTGCTCTACTACACCATGTAAACTTTAGAAATAGAGTTGCTGAACTTGTTGATCTATTCACTTGGGGGTCAACATCCTTATATACGCGTTTACAGATGAAAATATACGACGATCAGGTATGGTTTGTTAATTTTTATAACTTAGGAAAACGAACACGTGGAAAATTGAGGTGGTTATGTATATGTTTTTGAATCATTCTATAAGTAAATGTTATTTTGAATTTTTCCATTGCATATGATTTGTATTAAAAATGAGATAAAATCTAGCATGGATTTATCAGGTATATTAATTAGTATACGTGTCTCAGCTTGGAGTTCATTTACTGGGTTAAATTCTGGCCCATCATATATTTAGTCCCATTCGCCTAAAAATGATAAAATTATTGGGAAAAATAAATCTTGGTATCTTCGTTACCCAAATTTCTCGTCCGACTTCGTCGTACTCGTCCATGTTTAACATTTTCATCAACAGATAAAAGGATTCGGTACGCGTATGGCCTGCAAAATCATATGATCCGGCCCATTAGAAACAAATAAATTTTCAGTCCATTAAACCATGGGCTTTACTCTTTACTCTTTCTTTCTTTTCTTCTTGATTCAAAAGTTTTTACTCTTTACATAATAAAGCAAAGATAATGATATATTAAATGACAGGTCAGGAAAATGGCTGTGGATATCAAAGTAAGTCTCGAACTGTCGACCCAAAAAGCAAAAAACAAAAACAAATAAGAAGCAAGTCTCGAACACAAACGACGCCGCTCCATTGGAAGTTTCATATCAACCACAAATCTTTAAAGAACCTTGTTTTCCAAAGAAGCCGTTAGTTGCATGCAACTAATTGCATGCAAAGCCTCGCTTTATTAGTATGTGGGAAAAAGAAAACGCTGATTGCGTCATCCATGACATAATTGCATGCAAAGCCTCGCTTTATATGTGGAGAGGGACATGGAAGAAGAATTGGATTCAAAAATTAATATTAAACTATACATGATCAAGTAGGTCTCTTAAAGAAGTTATAGGGTCAATAGCTTCTTTCTTTCTTTCAGGGGTCGACTTAGAGTTTAGTCCTCTAAACTATTGTATTTTTATCCCATAGTTTTGTCCTCTCTAAATCTTGTAGTGTCCTTTTTTAAATTCATATGTATCCCATTAAACTAAACTCAAGCTAGGTAATTAGTGGAATATAGGAGCAAACACACATATATAATAAACTCTTTATCTTTATCTCTCTTGTATTGCATTGCATGTGATCTTTTAAATATCATACCAAAAATAGTTGTTATGATTATCATTCCATGGAAAGATAAGATTCCTAAAAAGCCTAAACCCACTATTAGAAGCAATTATTGATGCTATTTTTTTTTGTTTGCAAATTCAATCGATTACTGCCCATAAGTTAAGAAACTCCAATTTTCCTTAAAAGTTATCATCAATTAGAAGCTGCGGATAGTGTCACGGACAATAAAAAATGAGATTATGTATAATATATTTGGTCCAAGAATAATAATTATTAGAAGTAAAAAATAATTTTAAAAACTAAGGGCTTAGAGAAGACACAAGTTTTTGCGGGGACACGGAGCCGCTCGCACCCATCATCTTGGAATCTTTGCCACTCTTCTAGGGTCACTTCACAAACGTTATAAAAAACATATATAACATTATTAAAAATTAAACCGTTCCAATTGATTTTCTTATAGAATAAATCGCAGTAATTATTGTTGTTATTTAATTAGTGTATGATTCTTCTACGGCGGCGAGCCTCACGCTCCAATCCCCTTCGTTTTCAATGTCTCATAATTATATAATTGTTATTTTTTTCATTTTAAAAACTCCAAATTGGATTTTAATATATATGTACATATGTGTATATATATATATATATTGTATGTGGTCTTCTCTATCTTCAGGAACATTTAATCTCTCTTTTGTTTCTGAGCAAATAATATTCATTTTCTTTTCTTGCTCCCAAAGCAAAATCTTCTTCTTCATCTTTGTCCTTCTCCCAGACATCAGCAACATTCAGGAGAAAAAAGAAAAAACCCTAAATTAAACTAACGAACAAAAAATTTCATTGAGCAGAGGAATTGATTAAATTAGAATTTGAAAACAATGAGTTGCAATGGTTGTCGTGTGCTCCGGAAAGGTTGCAGTGAGAATTGCATCCTCCGGCCATGTATTCAATGGATTGAAACAGCCGATGCTCAAGGCCACGCCACTGTCTTCGTAGCTAAATTCTTCGGCCGAGCCGGTCTCATGTCTTTTATCTCCGCCGTACCGGAATCTCAACGTCCTGGTAATTTTCACTAAACCAGATCTCAACCGATTTTGAATTTTCTTCTCATTTTCTGATTCTTGTTTTCCATCATTCTGCAGCTTTGTTTCAGTCTTTGCTTTACGAAGCTTGTGGAAGAACTGTGAATCCGGTGAACGGAGCAATCGGAATATTATGGACTGGAAATTGGAATATCTGTCAAGCAGCGGTTGAAACGGTGCTTCGCGGTGGTTCATTGAGACCGATCCCGGAGCTTCTCACTCACGGCGGCGGATTCGCTGGTTTTCCATCTCCTACTTCGGAAGAAGCATCTGAGATCTGCAATGAAATGTTGAATCTCCAGCAGAATCATTCCGATGATAGTAAAATTTACCATCATTCTCGATTTTCAAGCTCTAGATCCAGATCTACGCTTGATTCTTCTTCTCCGACGAAACTTAAGCGATTAGCATCAGAACAACAACCATCTTCGGAGCTTAATCTATCTCTGTATCCTAACTCTCCAATTAAAACAACGCCGTCTTCTATACGGCGGCGATCAGTAACACCGTCGATGAACTCAGAGGACTCCGTAACGACGACGACGTCATTTTGCACTAAAGATGATCTGTACGGAAACGGAGGAGAAACAAGCAAGCTGCTTAACCTTTTTTTTTAATCAAACGGCGTCGGTTACTGATTTAGTTAGGGGTTAAAATGTAATTTTACACATTTCTTTTCCTTTTTTCGTTGATTGGATATTGGACCGGCGAGCTAATTAACTACGTCCTTTTCTTCTATCGGTTTAGGGTTATTAACCAATGTAAAACTTTGAGTGCAATTTTAAAACTTTCGATGGTGTTATTTTGCTGTCTATTTTTCTTCTTATCTCAATAACAATGCATCCTAAATCCTAATTCCTATAATGACTTTTATTTAAAACTAGATAGAATAAACTTGAAATAGATGAGCATTCATGACTCAAAACTACTATCCCCTGGGTTGGTAGCTGACATGTTGCTACATGTGTGTGTAAATGTGCTTACAATAATACAAATCCCATTTATAAAATTTGCTGGATACTTGACGTTTAGAAACTTAAAATACGGGGAAAGAAACAAACAAACATAAAGAATATGAATTCCAAAGTTTTCCAAACCATTACGTTGGACTCCTAGCACATTAATAAACTAAAAGAGGAGGAAAAGAACGAAACAATTAAAATAGTTGCGCCGTACACAAGTAATGTATTTAAATGATAATAACAATAAAGTGGATTAGACAATATCTAAGCATGTGGTTGGACCAAATGGTAGGAGACGAGACAAACATGACACGTAAGAGACATTGTATAGAGGCGGCTTTTGGACGACGCAAATAGCCAGTTTTTCACCCATGGAAATGGAATCCTCTTCAACGCACTCTCCTTTTCTCCATACATATCTTCATATTATTGATATACAACTTTCGAAAAGATTTTAAAAAAATATAAATATATTTTATTAATTTAATCCGATGGTTTTGGATCGACTCTCCAATTTGATCGGACGAGATTATTTTGTTCATATAGTCACAGTGTGATAACATAAATGGTTTATATCTAGGTATTTTGTAAAAACTATCACTAATAAATCCATTATTCCAATCATACTCTTGAGTTTTCTCTTTGTATTGTTATTATTATTATTATTTTCGTTTGATGTTTGTTAGGTATTATTTTTTAGGTTCATGTGTATGTGATTCTCTGACACTTGTTTAGAATCTAGATTGAAACGCCAATTACTTAAGTTTCAAGATTGAGTTTTCCGCGATGTTTTTGACTTAATAGCAAATTTTATTTATAGAAAACCTAAATCCATATATTAATACAAATGTAAGTTAACTTATAAGTTATAGCTCGGCTCGTATAAGAGATATTTGGCGTTTTATGATAATGTTGTATAGTATCACTAAAGGATATTATGACATGGGACCCTCCAGTTATTCTTCTACCAAGTACCAACCATCCAATGGCAAGCATAAGTCAGTGGTCCACGTCAGCTATCGACCTTTTCTCTGACTTCTACGAGTTCTTTTATAATTTTAAATTTGCTTGTTTTTCCAATCTTCTTGCTTCCACCGCTAACCACAGTTAATTTGGTTTTTACTCTAAATCCATACATTATATTAAATAATTTTAATGATTTTTTAGAGAGACATACAGTAATCATAGTATATACATGGAAAAACATAATCTAATTAAGTTAACACTTTTTGTAAAGTGATAATACGAACATTTTCGCTCTGAATATGTAAAATTATTTCTAATTAGCATAAAATCTTTAAATTCTGAAGCAAAAGCCGGCCAATCTTCTAGATTTTGGCTCATAGAAATAAGATCCGAGCAGTGCGTTAGAAATAAAACATGTGTAAATTGAGTTATCGCCAAACACTGCATAATCCACATCAAAGCCTCCAACTCTATATGAAGTTGGGAAAGATAAGGACGATATGTTTTCAATCCAACTTGAGAGTCTCACTCCTTAAGATAATTATCCAACCAATTCCGCTCTTGTTGTCCTCCTGATGCCATGATGGGCGAGTCGTTTGGGATGATCGAGTCCATCTGCTCTTTACCTCAAGGAATCGGTAGACTTTGTCAATCTTCACCCTATTTTCATCTATTCCCTTATTTCAATCGTTATTCTATTTGGCATTTTATGATGTGTGAAATCGATGTCATTGATAAATTCTACATCTATCTTCCCTGATATGAGGATTTATCTCCACCGATATTGGGAACGTGATGGATGGTCCCATGTCATGCATCTATCTTTCAATCTGCTCCGTCTGTTCCACAAAAAGTTTTAATTGGTTCCACCTTATTATTTTTATTTTTTTAAAGTAGTCAATATCCATTGTAAAAAGGATTTGGAATATAATGACATGACCATTTTTTGGCGCTTAAGAAATTAACCATCTCTTTAAGGCAGTAACAGTTTAATGTTTTGCTTTTTGTTTGTCAACTTAACAATTTAGTGTTGTATTATAGTTTGTTTATTAAAAATAATAGATGACTGAGAACCTAAAGGTCTTTTCCTTCGGTATAACCTAATTCATATGGAAGATTATACATATCATCAATGACTTGTTGACTGACCAATAAATAAATCATCAATGACTTGTCTCAAGAAATGATGTGATAAAACTTTACAGTAAATAAAAATTGAAGTCAATAATGTTAAGGGACGGATAGGATGACTCGTGTCGTGCTGGATGTAAAAAGCCGTAGTTGTAATTGGACCCTGGTAGGGCCCATTAAGTCTTTGTCCTTCATCTTATGTCTCTGAGCCCACTTGCTGACTTGATAAATCTAGCTTTATCCATTGCATCAATGATAAAGATATCGGAAAATGTTATCAATTTTTTTAATGCTATCCACTTATCATAATGAAAAAATGTTTTCTTTTATAGATTATGAAAAAATGAAATTTGAATCAATCTCATACATGATCAGAATGGAAATTTAGTTCTTAAATTTTGACATAAGAGATAATTGATTTGGTTTAACTTTTTTTTTTTTTTTTTTTTTTTGTATTTTTATAGGGAAATATATCGCTGAAAGATTTTATATGATGACGTAAGGTAATCTTAAAACGAGCAGTGTTGTTTCTGCCACTAATGAACAGGCAAAAGTTAATAAGGATTTTTTAAACGATCCTTCGTCGTGGGAGAGTCCAAGAGACATATGCCCCTTCAACGATTTTATTGGTCGTATGAGTATCCCATCTCCTAATCCACGCACTTTGAATTTGGTTACATTATCACGTCATCCACTACGGATATTTAAAACTCAGCAGAAACTAAATCCATTTCTTAATCTAATCACTTGTTTATTGATTCCTTCCACACATGTCGGATCTGACTGAAAATAATTAATACTATAGTAAGTTTCAAGGTTATAATTCCATTGACTTCAGAGTGTGCGCACAATGCCTTTTGGTCGTAATGCAGTACTAATTACTACTTTCATATTGGGATTTTTTAATTGTTAACTGAGTTAACGAAATTATTATACACCAAGTTCAACAAATTTTTATACATAATATGTGGTTACAAGATTATTAAACAAATATTATACCTTGTTTTAAAATTGGAATGAGATATGGCGACTTGTTCAAAATCTTGTTATATGTACGATCTGAGATTACGTTATCCCGAAAGACTGGATAGCTCTTTGTATAAGAGTGTTTGCTAATTTTCTTCTAGAAATCGATCTAGCTTTTATGGATTTACTATTGTTTCATGTGAGATGATTATAGTCCTGATGGAATCTAATAGAATGAGTTGAGAACAAAGTAATATTCATTTCTGTATCAAAAAGGCCGTTGGTTTGCATATTATTTAAGAGGATCGAGAATGTTCTGTCTGGGGTAATTTGGTAAATTAAACAATGGGAGGCGTATAGAATCTGGGGACTTGGGACCAATGAAGATTTGAGAGCGATGTGAGGACCGAACAGTGTTCGGACACGTGAAAGTCACGTGACAGTTTCCCGCATCGCCGGAAATTATATCCAGTCTTAGCCTCTTCAGGCCTACAAAGAATTGACAACTTTGACTAATCTTCTCACGACACATGACTACATTTTACACGCAAGTATAGAGAGCATTTTAAAGCTTAAAGCACAGAGAATACATTTTATAAAATAATTCAACTCTCATGTCAGTAAGTTGAAAAAACAAAACCCCATGTGACCAGTGTTAGTCTGTTAGATTCATTTTGGTGGGTAAAACTTCGTACTTCACTAACGTGTTGACGCTAATTCATTTTGTACCGGCTATCATTAAAGCCCAGTGCTTACTGGTCCCATAAATGTATCACTGATCGTTTTATGTTAAGCCCAATAGAAGTTGGCTCCAGTAATATTACTATCTGGCCCAACAGCTTTGTCAAGAGCCCCTCGTCCGACTGTCCCATAGGCCAGAGCTCCTTTACCCATTTTTCGACTGTGCGTGTGCGCCGATGGATACACTTATCTTATTCTTATGTACCTTTTTTTAATGTAACTCAACAAAAATAATTTGATGTGAGATCATTATTTTTGAACTTTAATATGATGTGTTGTATTATTCAAGAAATATCTACTAGTCCATGCGTTTTATACTAATTTTGTATAAGCTTATTATTCAAAATCAATTGACAATAAATACATTAACTCATTTTTTTTTGTATGCAAGTACCACTCTCTAAAACTTTATTGCACTATTTTCTTGGATTAATTTCATACTTGTGAATTTATAACTCAAAATTAATTGATAATAAATAGATTGACTCGTATTTTTCATATACTAGTATTGATATTTTTTTATATATAGGGATACTAACAATTTTTGTTTCACAAACTGCTACATTAATATGCATAAAAACTTGAAAACGATATAAATTAAAAAATTAACAAAAATTCAATATATCTTTTAAGATGAAATGTAAAGAGTATGTTTATTATATGTATGTAGGCATGTTAATATAATTTCTTTCTAATTGACTCTTGCAACTGAAGCCCAAGACCATGGCTTCATCGAGTTGCTGTTGTTCTAATGGCTGGTCATGAATAGTAGTATAGTATTCACCAAAACGCACATTGCACGAAAGAATTGCCTTTCAACATCCGTCTTGGCATATAGAGTTGAGAGTTCTTATAGCAAATGACAGTGATAACGTAAATGCTGATTAAGCACGTGAATAAGACCAGATTAGAGGGGTTAACAAAACATATATTGTCTAATCAGGAAACCCAGCGAATTTATAACTGATAAAATGACATATCAACTCTTATGGTCGACAATGTTGTATTTGTCGTGGTGTCTAATTCAACATCGGGTAATGAAACGACACCAGACCCTAGTAAGTATGTCCTCTAGTCCCTGTTATCTTAAGGCTTAGGAATCCTCCTACAACATTCAAAAGCTATATGGCTCTATAATATACACGCGTGTGTGCGCATCTCTTGGATACGATGTGCCCACTTAATTATATTATGTGGTCGGATTTTTCCTCACATTTTGTATAACAAGCAGTCTGAATATATAAAATATATATATGTTTAACGAGTTGCCACATGTTATAAATTTGAAGAGTGGTTTTGTTATACAAGCAAATTTTTATTTTTTTCTCCAAAACTTATTTTATTTAGTATGAAGGAACTAATATCTTTGAAACGTAGAAGAGTTTGGCCAAGATGTATTGGTAATAAAATGTAAAAACTTATATAAGAATAAAAGATATTATATCCATACAAATATAGATGCCACGATAAATGCATAAGACTACACTATCTCTAAGTTTAGCTATTTCAGACATAGTAACGCCTATATGAACTAAAACCCAGAGAAAAGAAAACGAAAGCACATGACCAGAAAAAAAGCTGTACACCTACGTTTTTGTCCCGCTTTGAGGATTGAAACGGTGAGTTTCATATTGATAGGGTACTACTCAATATGTCTCGTCTCATTCTTCCTTATTGCCTTAAGCACTCTCTCATCCTTCTTTGTTTTATTTGCTATATTCTCAAAAACACAGCATTTGCATTTATTATTCCCATAGTTTTGCCTTCATATTCTCCCTCCTATATGTTCTTTCTGTTCCCTTGTCTAATATCCAATTATGAATACAGCCCGGATTCTTAACCCAACCCGACCCGTTTGGTCCGGTTCCTTTTCTTCCAAATCTCTCGGCGGCGATGCCAACTGCATGGAGCAGCTTCTCCTCCACTGCGCCAATGCCATCGAATCAAACGACGCCACATTGGCTCAACATATCATCTGGGTCCTCAACAACCTTGCTTCCCCCGAAGGCGACTCCACACAGAGACTCACAGCCACCTGCCTCCGCGCGTTGATTTCACGCGCCGCCTCCAAAAGCCCCGCATTCGCTTTTCTATCCGTCGCTGCTGCTGATCCCCTTGTCTCCGAGAAAACACTTCACTGCTTCTCCGTCATTGAGCTCGCGGAATTCGTCGACCTTACACCGTGGCATCGGTTCGGATTCATCGCTGCGAACGACGCAATCCTCGACGCTGTCGAAGGTTACTCCTCCGTTCACATTGTTGACTTAAGTTTGACTCACTGCATGCAAATTCCTACTCTTATAGACTCCATGGCAAACAAACTCCACAAGCAACCTCCTCCGCTTCTCAAACTTACCGTCATCGACGGTGCCGCCGAATCTCATCCGCCCCCATTGCTAGGAATCTCATACGAAGAACTCGGCTCAAAGCTAGTAAACTTTGCAAAGACACGTAACATTGCAATGGAGTTTAGAATTATCTCTTATTCTTACTCCGACGGCCTCTCTTCCCTTATCGAACAACTAAAAATCGACCCTTTCGTTTTCAACGAAGCTCTCGTCGTTAACTGCCACATGATGCTTCATTGTATCCCCGAAGAAACCTTAACTTTGAATCCTCCTCGATCAGTTTTCTTGAAAGAGCTTCAAAATCTAAACCCAACGATCGTAACCCTAATCGACGAAGACGCGGATTTTACCTCGAATAACTTTATCTACAGGTTCTTCTTCTTCTTCTTTTTTTTTTTGGGTTAAAGGATAATGGTTTAATTCTTTTACAAAAAGTTAAAACTTTTGAAACCAATGTTTGACCTTATGATTAAATTTAATAAAGAATTAGCAAAAACTTGACGAAAAGTTTCAATGAGATTGATTATGAAAATGATACATACGAGTTTCATGTGTGATCAAATTAATGTTCAGGTTACGGTCTCTCTACAAATACATGTGGATCCCTTACGACACCGCTGACACGTTTTTGACACGAGGCACAGAGAAAAGGCGGTGGTACGAGGCGGACATTGGTTGGAAGATAGAAAATGTGGTGGCCAAGGAAGGTACGGAGAGAGTTGAGAGAGTGGAGCCTAAGAGCCGTTGGTTCGAGCGGATGAGAGAAGCTAAGTTTGTCGAAGTTGGATTCAGTGAGGCGGCGGCGATGGAGGTTAAAACGATGCTGGAAGAACACGCCACAGGTTGGGGAATGAAGAGAGAGGTTGATGAAGATGATGACGTGGACCATTTTGTGCTGACGTGGAAGGGACATGGTGTTGTGTTTGCCTCGGCTTGGGTACCGGCTAATGATGGAGTTGATGATCTTATATAGTGCTGAAATTAGACAATGATGTTTTCTTTTTCATCAATTACATTAACAATGTTAGATTCATAGTCAAATCCCTATTTAGTTGGGGAACGAATCAAATTCTAGTTGGAAAGACTTTTACCGAGAAACGCCTAGAATCTAATTTTGGTAGGAAAGCCGCAGAAGTAGACAATAAATAATGCTTATCTTACTTTAAGTAAAGTATTAATGTTGATTATTGAACTTATTTAGTAGTAGACTATTGGACGAATTTTTAAACTGACTCGACCTGTTGTGTCTGACTGTGCTGACTTTCAAACTCTTTCTAATTTTGCAAATTAATATGATTGGTCCGTTAGCTAACTCTCCAGCTGTATATTTTTTGCACGTGCCACGTTGACTAAACGTTGACTCTCTTCAAAGCAGAAGCTTCTGAAAAAAAAAAACCCAAAAGAAATTGGAATATGCGATCTATTCATCTGAATTTTTCCAAAATCTCTCCTTTTTTTTCCTCTCCTAGTCGCGATTAAATTTGAATAATTATTGTTCCAATTCAAGCTCGATTCGATTATTTGTTTCGTCTCTGGCCTTCATCTTCTCAAGGTTAGTTAAATTTGGCAGTTTTACCTTTTTGGGTTCTCCGTAGAATTTTCCGAATCTGGTAATCTTTAAAAAGAATTCACGACTGAGAAATTATGAAGTTTAATTTTCCGTTGTTGCTGTTTCTCTCGGGGACGAATTAGGATTTTTCTACATTTATTTTATTTTGGTAGGTTACTGTTCAGTGTTCATTTGTGTAGTGTGGTTCGGAGGATTACATGAATATTTGAGTATCGAAATCATTTCAATGAACTTGAAAAAGTTACTTATTAGGACAATTTCCAATCTGGGTTATGTAATTCGGATCTCAATTCGACAACTTTCAGTGTATCGGAACTTGGGTTGACCTTTTCTGTCGTGATTTGACTTATACGGATCCCAGTTTCAGTATTTTTATTTTTTATTTAGCGGTGTGTGAAATTATGTTTATACTTTTTAAGGAAAATTCGAGGGACCCAAATGCCAATAAGTCAGCATCATGTCGTTAGAACAAACATTTTGGAGTTAAAATCTCAGATTGAGAAGAAGATTGGTCGGACCAATACTGAGAGTTACTTTAATCTCTTATCAAAATTCCTTAGCTTAAAAATCAGCAAATCTGATTTCGATAAGCTCATCGTTGCGACAGTGAAGAGGGAGAATATAAGTCTACACAACGCTATGCTAAAAGGGATTATTAGGAATGTGTCTCTCTCAAAGACACCTCCATTGATAAAGAATGGTTTAGAGAAGAAGAAGCAATTGAATGGAGTTTTTGAGACAAGTCTTTGTTTCAAATCTCTATGCAAAGACTTTCCAAAATCGCCTCGTAAAGGAAGAACTAAACGGAGGTTTAAAGATGGTAATGTTAGCAAAGGAAAGAGTCAAATCACTGAGGTTGTTTCTTCTAGTGGTCGGCAACAATGGTCAATGGAAGATGGTGAAGAAGTTGACCAATCGATTCGATGTCGGAGAAGTCAACCTATTGAAGCTCCCTTTGGTGTTAATCTTAAAGATGTGATCAAGAAACAACATCGTGTAGGGACATGTTCCTCCTCTGGTGAGCTTCCTGATTCGGTTTCTTTAAAGAAGAAACTCGAAGATGGCCTGGGATTAATGGAGGAAGGATTAGAGGTTGCGGCTGGGTGTGCTAACTTGTTAAACGCGGGGCTCAATGTTTTCTTGAAGAGGTTGATCAAACCATGTCTTGAATTAGTAGCTTCAAGGTCTAGTAGCCGAGGAGAAGTTTGTTCGTCAGGTAACGGTTCATCGGCATCTTCTCTGGTGGATTTTCACGTAGCTGTGGAGTTAAACCCGTCGATACTCGGGGAAGATTGGCCTGCGAAGCTCGAGAAGATCCGGTTAGTTAAACCAGATTTGTCTGCAGATTCAGACAAGCTACTAACTCTTTAACTTGACAGATCTGATTCTTGAATTACAGAGTTTGTGTTGAACATCTTTAATTAGGTTTTGTGTATATATGTTTTGGTTTGTTTTGATTTTGTATGCTTAGTTTGGATTTGTTAACTAGTTTAATGGAAGAAATAAGATAATAGTACAGCCAAAAGAAATAAAAAAAAAAAGTAAAACATTGTTGATATTTTTTGTTTTCAAAAATACAAGAGGCAGAAACAAACAGAACATGGAAAAAACAAAAAAAATCTTGAAAAAAAAAAAAAAAGAGAATCAAATTTTCTGTCTTTCCTCTTAATTAAACATGCCACAGTCACGACGGATGTTACCGTTGCGTCTGGTCTTAACGCCAACGCGGCCAAGTTTGGTCATAGCCGTTATAAACGCCTTGTTAAAAGCACCAGAGTCCTTGGCCCAAAAGTCAACGGTTGGTTTAGAGCGACGATCGGTGAAGAGAACTTGATCGGAAGTGAATAGTCCTTTGCCTTGTTGTAGATTCTTGAAGTAAACGTTGTCGAACTTTTTGGGAGTGATTGGGTCCATGTTAATGGCGATTCTTGGGTCAACTTTCTTGGGACAAGCCATTTGAAGTTCTTTGGCGTAGGCTTTGTTTAGAGTTGGGTCAACGGAGTGAGTACGGTTGAAGTTGTAAATCCTGTTGAACACTTTGCTACAATGGGCGAATCCAAGTGTGTGAGCCCCTACATTGTTGGAAAAATTGTTAACAGCTTAGATTTAATTAATTTTTGCATTACCAAAGTAAATAAACCGATACTGGTTAAGATTTGATATATTTAATTAATATAATTACCTGAAAGAGCGATCATGTCCTCTTGAGTAAGTTTGTTTTTGGCAAAAAGAGCGTTTAGTTTGTCAACTTTGTCATTGGGTCCCGGCAAATTTCCGTTAACGCTAGCCGCGGTCGACACCAAACCATCAAATCTTCCGAGTTCCACTTCGTACCGAGGTCCTCCAGCCTAAACACATCCCAACAAAATTAAGTTTACACTAATTTATCATTGTTGTAGATAACATTTTTTACATAACTATAAAGTTCTGTGTTATATATATATATATATTTTTTTTAATTTTTCCAAATATATATTTTTTTATATCAGTCTAACAAAATAATTTTAAACTTACCTCGACAACAACATCTCGGGTGGCTAAGGTGAGAATATCAGCACAAGAGACTTTGTTTTTGCAGCTTGGGATAGCGTCAAGAGCTTTCTTGGCTTTGATCACAACATCAAATCCATCTCCGGCCAAAGAAATATTGTCTGGATGATCCTTCTCGGCTTTGTTGTTAGGCGTTGACTGAATCAGGACCGACGCATCACATCCCTATATTGTATATACAAAAACAAAGTTAAGAAACCATATGATAGGTTTCACATATTGCAAAGCAGCAAAGTTTTGAGCATTATACGTTGACGAAGCAATCGTGGAAGAAGAGACGTAGAGTAGCTGGGATGGTGACGAAGGTCTGTTTGACTTTTTCTTTGACGACGTTTTTGACGATTTCTTCAACCCTTGGACATGAGTTTCCGTAGAATTTTGGTTTGAGTTGAGCAGTGGTTGTATCCGGAAACAGAGAGATTGCAAGGCAAAGAGCCAAGACTATAACCAGACCGGACCTTGCCATTTTCTCGAGATGATGTAAGTTGATGAAAAATGATGAAACTATGGAAATGTATTTATAAGAGTGGTGAACGGACTTTATCAAATGTTTGTCAAATAAATTATACTACATGTTTTAAAGTTTTTTTCTAAATGGGCTGAATCATATATGTAACTTGGAGCCACGATCTTCTTGGTGATAGGCGACTAATTGCTTACCCAGTAATTTGGGATTTGAATTAGTAAAACAAATGACATTTTTTATCGTTTACTTTCGATCGTGAATACGAATAATTACTTCTTCCAGCTTCTTTGTATTCGGCCCAATTATGAAATTTGACTTTATGGGCTTTTTCGTTGATCAAAATATATTCAGGCCCATTAATGTTAAAGTCTTCCTAAAGGGCGTAAGTATACTCAAACGTGACCTTCGTGCAGAGCAAAATCTGCTACCATAATTTTAGAATTTGTAGGAACCAAACAGTATTGTGATAATTTATTTATATATAGAGAAGGTTCTCATTCATTTCTGTTTTCATGTAATTGTTGTTCTAGTTCTTATCTTACCCTGAGTGAACCTCATTTAGAAAGAAGCGAGTATTTGATTTTTGTGTGTTTCTGTTCTGTCTTCTCTGTTTTTCGACATTTAGGCGCTGTTTTTTGTATCTATTTGATACGTCGTTGTTGGTGAATTATTTAAGATGACAAAATGTGGAAACGAGAGTACTTTACTGTATATAACAAAGACTCGAACTCGAATATTTTATTTCCTTAAAAACAAGGGACATTTTATAAAATCAAGATTTCGCCCCTATTGGTCATCATAATTTCCCTTATTGACATGTACCTGAAAATAGTTTATTTAATCATCTTTTTTTTTTTTTAATTTCCAATTCTAATAATCAAGCTCGTGATTATGAAATGGGAAACCCGAGGTTCAGAAATTCAGAAGGTCGTGATCCTTGATTTTCTCAACATGTCCCAAAACAAAATTCCATTTATTTAATAAACAACTAGTATGCCAATGCCACTTTAGCTTTTGTCATTGCATTTGAATTTTAGTTTTTTTCAAATCCCAATCTTAGAGACTGTCTCTATGTTTCATGAGTACAGTTTCTTAATTTTTAGTAAGACTTAATATTCCTTTTTTAAATTTAATTATATATTACAGGCACTAAGAACAATAAAATATATCGTAAATAAACATTGGTTAACAAAAACACAATGTGATTATTTAAATCTCTGTATTCTGTTGGAATTTCTTAATTTCAAGTTATACTATTATCACGACATGTATTTTTTGAATAAGCAATAGTTTCAAAGCACACAAAGATACGCATTTGTATACACACAATTTCTTTTCTGTTTTTTCTTGTTAAAAATGTATGCACACATTTTCATGTGCATAAAGTTATAAACTACAACATTATAGAGTCTTATTTGCTTATAAATTTGGTATGGTTAATTGAAATAGTATATGAAATAAGACAGAGGAGTTTAAAGCGCGTGGCCATAGCCTAGGAGGGACAAGACATGACTGCAGAAGTCAGTGTCTCGTTTGCTTCAAGAACCTACGAAGACATTCTTCATCCTCATCACAAATTTCAATCCTTTTTTCATTTATTTTTACATATATATATATATATATCTATTCCCGTCGGTCCGATCCACATATTTTTTTTACAGAACTCGTAACCAGCGCTGATATTTTATTATGTGGACACTCCATAATAAGCATATATAGATAATTGATTTATTTGAAGTAACAACAATTCCCGAGGAAGGAATGAGCACTCCACAAACGCGGGCGTCGATCGGACCCACGGCTCCATGCCATTGCTCCTCCTCTCTCCGGCAACGCATGCCTCTCTCCCTCTCGTTCTTTAATTGCATGATTGAAACCCACATTTCTAAGCACGTTTATTTCTTTATCTTTGTTATAAAATTTTGTAGCTATAGACTGTAGTTGTCACATGTTTTGAACATAACAGATGGTTAAATATGTAAACAACGATAATATTGATATATGGTTCGGTGGACAAAAAGAAAAGAACGAGATATAGTTAGTTGCTAGGTTTTTAATCTAATATAACTTAAAATGTTAGCATAATTACCAAATTCCCACATATTTGTTTATCACGAGATCTAAGGGATCACAAGATTTTTCAAAACGTGTTTTCTTTTTAGTGTTACAAAAAATTAAAATTCGTAAGATTCCCATTGTTGTATTTGTAAAATATACTCGTAGGTCAAGTTGTATATATTACAATTTTTAAATGCTAATCGAAAACTACGCAGAAAACTCATGACATCCAAAAATCCCCTACACAAGTTTGTATATGGTTTCTATGGCAGTTTTGCTAATGTACGTATAGCTTTATCTCTTTAATCATTCCTTCTCACAAATTATAATTATGATTAGTGAATTGTGAAGGACTTGACATTGTTTCCCGTTACACATTACATAAGAAGTTGACTTAATAGAAAATGAAATTAACACAAACGGCCAACGCTAAAGCCATGTCTTATTAATAATTTAAATTTGACATAACATGCAAACTCAACGGGATAATAAAATTTTATTTTATGATTTTAGGAAAAAATCGATCTAGGAACATTTAATCGGAAAAGCTTTTCATATAAAAAATACGAAAAATAATCAGGATTCTTACTTACAGAATAATTATTTGGTCACTTTTGTGTGTGTTATGTAGATACGGTGGAGATCAGATCCTGTTGGGTCAGTTTAAAGCCCTTTGAATAGTTTGAAAGGACATCCTTAACAAAATCCAACGGCTAAGATCTTCTCTCATACTTGCCGGACCCACGACATGCCACCTATTCTCAGATTCCGATTCGCTCTCTCCCCTAAATACCAATTTATTCATCCAAAAGTCTGTTCTAATTATTTTAGCATATCTACG
Organism: Nasturtium officinale; assembly: GCA_963854855.1. NCBI lineage: Eukaryota > Viridiplantae > Streptophyta > Magnoliopsida > Brassicales > Brassicaceae > Nasturtium > Nasturtium officinale. The sequence continues at coordinate 15,725,005 of OY978502.1, forward strand.
TTTTTTCTAACAAAATATTAATAATCATACTTTGTTCTATAATACATAATTATAAATTTATTAAGACAACTGGGTTTGTTGTTTTGTTAGTCTGGGTTGCATGTGATTCAAGCTCAGCAAGATATAAGATGTTCCCCGTCGCTCTTTATATATCTTAATCATAATTATATATTACGAATCATATGTTTATTAGATATAAAGTCTCCAACAACCACTAAATTCACATTTATTTGACAATCCATCATTATTATAATTTATACATCCATTCAAATTTTTCTGTTTCTCTCTATGAGTTAAAAATTTATATATAAGATGTGAAATTTATACGAAAAAAAATCCTCTGCAAAATTCTAAACAAGTTCAATACTCATGATACATAAAGATGATATAAATAATATCAGACGACCAATTCTAAAAATTTCTGAATCATAGCCCCAATACGAAAAGAAAACCCAAGCAATGACTAATCTTATTCCATTATAAAAAATGACTGATATTATTCTATGGATGAATATAATTATGTGGATGATGGATCCGAAATTGAATCTAGTATTGTATCATCTGTCAAGCATGTATCTATGTAGACGATTAAGTAGACATGCATAGTTATACATACATGATAACATATATATTATATAGATTGTAAGTAAAGCTTTGCTGAAGCTGTCTGAGGAGGTGGCATATGGCATATTTCTTAGAAGAAACCTTCGAAGGCTATTGGCTAAAGACTCTGTTATTTGTTTGGGCATGAGTTTGCAACAATCACTGGGTTTTGTGTTCTGTGAGAGAGATTAATTAATTAATGTTTTTAAGCAAATGATTACTTAAACCTTCGTTTTATAACCTTTAAACTAGTGAACTTCTTTTTAAATAAATTATTTGCACTATATAAAACTAAGAAGAATGTGAAGTAGCAAATCCATATCTCTTCTTCAAGCTCATAATCATCTGCTTCTCAAGCTCATTATTTTCTTCATAAAACAAAACAGAAATTCCCTTTAATATTTTTTGTTCTCATCATCTTCATTCATCATATAATCAGCTTCTAAACCTAATTGAATCAGGTCAGTAATGATAACCCCTACTGATGATCTCTTCTTAATTTGATTTTTTTCTGCATGTTATTTCTTGATCATCAGCTTGTACTATATTAATTTCTGTTTTCAGATTTTTTTTACAACTAAACATAACTATAATTTAATTTGTTCCATTTTCAGATTGGTTTGTTTCATTTTGATTGAACACCTCTATTATTATTCCCACCAAACTTGACATCAATTCTTACTGTGAAAACCAGAAAAATCCATAAGAATGTAAAAGAATCTTTTACTAATGAAAAGACAATATTGACATGCGCCTAAGGGAAATAACATGAACCACCAAATTGGTTTTGAAAGTACGATAAATATGTTTGAAGTTTTGTATGTATAGATATATGAAGATATTTTTGTGCATGTGTGCTCAGATTTATAAACATTAGTGGCTAAAAACTGCAGAATCTAAATCGAGTACTAGTAGACAAAATTCAGTTTTCTTTTTCTTTGGGTCTCTTAACAACTCTCAAATCTCACAGGTTATTACAAAGCGAAGTTCGTCATCTTATCAAATCTCTTTGAGATCTTGATGAAATAAAATCTTGGAACATGGAGAAGCTTCTTAATCCGTACGATAAGCACTACATGAAAATGGCTATGCTTAAACACGAAGAAACTTTCAAGCAACAGGTGATTAATTAGTAGATTCTGATCCATTTCATCTTACGTCATAGATGAGTACATGTTGAAATTAATATATGGTTTTTAATGCATTTTCAGGTTTATGAACTTCATAGGTTATATCAAGTTCAAAAGATACTGATGAAGAACATGGAGATCAATAACTTGACTACCAAGGGAAATAATGTAAATTCAGGACTAGGAACGTTCATCAGAAGAGTTGACCATAAGACTGACCGGCCGGAGAATTTACCTGGCAGAGGAGAGTCCGGTGGTAATAATATAGAGATTATGGATGAGAGCGAGATCGAGCTAACGCTTGGTCCATCTAGTTACGGAGGTGATGATAGTGATTTGATGAAGATGAACAAGAAGAAGAAGAAGAACTCGTCGTCGGAGATGATGGACGGAAATATAAATTCCGGTCGTCGAAGTTTCTCTTCGTCTTCGACAGGATCAAGCAATAATAATAACAACAATCTTGAAGAACAAGTGAGGCAAGAGAGATTGATGAAACATCAGAAGCAGAAGCAGCCATGGTTTCAAGCATTGACCTTGAATGTTATTTGATAATATTGAATAATATTAATATAACTGTGTTTTATGATAGATTTTCATTTTCTTTTTTCCATTAGTAGTTTTTTTTCCTTTCTGATGTGAATGTTTTATCATTCCTCTTATCAGCTGATCTTTTTTTTTTTAAATGCTTATCAGTAATATTCTTCTTTTTAGAGGCTCTGTAAATAAAATCAATATTAATGTTTTACTTGTTTTCGAACATAAATGGTACAAGCTCGAAATTTTAATATATAGGATCTATACAAGGTTTTCGATCTTTAACTTTTATATACTGAATTTTGATCATGAGTAATAGAAATATTAATAATAGAGAGGAGAAGTTATAAAAGGGGCCAATGATGAATTAGTTAAAGGGACAAGAACATGCAATATCTGCTGTCATGTTCCCTTTAGGCTTTCAAGCATCACCTACTTCCTCTGTTTTAGTTCTGATTTATATTTTCTTTAATTTCCAAAAGAAACAAAATTAAAATGTAAATTATCAGTAATATTTTCATATACGAGATGAGTTGAGTACATGACACCACGATCTTATCTGATCATTATCAGTTTTTTTTTTTTTTGGCACCGATCATTATCAGCTTAAGAATCCAAGTTCTCTGAATCTATGATCTATACTCATAAGTGATGAGTTCCACACTTCCACACATAAAGTTTATCTATACATATATAACCTGACTGTATTTATATATAGTTGATCTATACTTATAAGTTTTGTTTTCTAACTTTTAGGTTTAGAAATAGTTGTAAAAACTAAAATGTCCAGAATGAGATTCTAACGATTTGATAACCCTTCATAGATTTTTCTGGAGTTTTTTTCGTAAACCTTAAAAATAATGATATATAATTATTTTGAAAACTTATTTTCGTGCTATTTAGAATATTTCTAGGAAAAACATTACCAGCTTTATTTACAAACAAACAGAGTAAAACACACACACACACACACAAACCAAATGTAGATAAGAAGAAGCAAAAAACCCTTGAATTAGAACTTCGAAGTTCCAGCAAAAATTGAAGAAATACTTCTAAAAATACTTATACTTATACATGTGTGTGTATATATATGGTTTTCAAGAAATGGAGTGCCTTCGATCTTTGGGTGGTTTGGTTCTTCCTCTACCATTGTATGGTGAGATGCCAAAAGGATTTAGCTTTCCGAGTTTTCTGGAAACAGAGTTTATGAATGACTTTCTCGGCAATGGAGGCTTATCCATGGAAGCAGTTGAGCTAGGTGAATTTGGAATGCTGCTAATTGTTGTCGTTGATGGTTTCTTATCATTCTCTTTCTCAAACTCTTTCAGCTTCATTTTCATTTTGAGAAGTTCGAGCTTCAAGTCCTGGTTTTCACGTTTTAGGTTGGAGAGTTCGTCGTTGTAGGAGCTGAGCTTGGGAGGAAGAACAGCTGCTGCTGCTGCTGCGGTGGGTGGTGTTGGGACAGCAGAATCTGAATCGTTCGTGACTTCTCCTCGTAGACGTTGTTGCTCGTAGTAAAGAACTTGAACAATGGTTTGAACAGGAAGACGATCGTTCTGAGCTGCGTGAGCGCAGGCTTCTCTTGATAGTTTTTGGCAATCCATTAAGCCGCACACTTTCTTTCTCTCTACATCACTCATATTCGGATGCGCCTGCAAGAACATAATATGATGAATGTTTCCTTAATATTTCAGGTGAGGTTTCAAACACACGGATTCAGTGTTTGATCAATATAGTGGAAATGAGTGTAAGTATATACTAACTTGATATTACCTTAAGGTAGATGTCAACGGCTCGATACATGCCATCTTCAGTAACTCTAGACTGTTCAGGAATAAGTTCAGCTAAACCGATAAATTTCTGCAAGCTCACATTTCTATCAGAAGCAATCTCAGCCATATAATTCTCCATTAGTTTACCAACACGTTCCATATCACCAGCAAGATCAACACCATTGTTGCTTAAGCGGACTCCTTCGACTTCAAACTCAAGATAATTAATGAGAATGCGTTGAACAGTGTCAATATCAAACAAGGAGTGTTCTCCAGTGAATGAATAAGAAGGAATCAAGAGATCATCGAGCACGGCTTGTCCTAGTTGCAATCCCATTCTCTTTTCCAAGTCAAGTCTACAAGCAACCGTTGTTTCGAGGTATATGGCTGCACGTAGAAGCATTGAGAGAAAGCTAACAGACATTGCGTTATTCTCTCGAGGAAGAAGGCTTACAATTGTTTCAAGAATCACTCTTTTCTCGTGTTCTTGTTTTGGTTCAATCTTCTTCATTCCTTTCCCGAAAATCTCCTGCATTTTCAGCGAAAGAAGAATATCAAATTTTGTTCTGTTCCGTTCTATATTCTAATCCCATGCATCTATCTCCAAATCGAGAAACCCTAAATTTTCCAAATGGTATGTGTGTTTTGTAGTAAACTTACCAACCCTCGAAGAGATTTTTGAGCATAGAGCATAAGCACTGGACCAAGTCCATACTGCTTAAACCCTCTAGCCATCATGGCGATCAGAACACGTTGAAATGAATCAATCCTAAGAACCGTTAAGTCTTCAGCCCACCAATCAACCACAGGTTGCTTGCTCTGCTGCTGAATCACAACCTCGTTGTTTCCACTATTACTCGAAGAAGGACTGCAAAATTGACTCTCTTGACAAGTCATATAAGCAATTGCATCGATGCAACGGCTCACAAGTTTCACTCTTTCGGCAATGGGCAACAATTCCTCTGTTTTGTGCAAGACTGTGATTGAACTCGATAAGCTCTTGAGAGCTACTTCATTCAAGTAAGCTTCGGCTCTTACAACAAGATTTTCCACAGAGTGTTGCTCTGTCATCTCTAGATACTCTGCTGCACATCGTAGCATGGCAATGTTCTCTGTGCTCATGTCGAAGTTAATGCCATAGCAGAACTTAGCCGCTAGCTCGAATGCTTCCGAGCCTCCAGGGATATCTGGGATATTGATAACTGTGGAATCGGAATCTTTGCTTGATTCTGACACAAGTTTCTTGATAAACCCACATTTTGACAAGAGTGGAAACTGCAAGTTTTATATTTTTGTTAATAAAGTGGAAACTGCAAGTTTCCGAGAGAAATAAGAATCAGCTAGAATGCGATCATGTCATAGGTTTTAACATCATAGGGATTGATGGGTAATATATAGATCCAGAATTAACCTTGTGCAGTGAAAAGGATGCTTCTCCTACATGAACGGTGACATCACTAGAGACTTCCTGAGAAGAAATCCTGAAACGATGGATTTTTTTAATGTTTCATCACAACAAAAGATACAATATTTATACTTGAGAACTGGAAAGAAAAATGGATTGAGAAACTTAATATTTTAAGAAGAGAATGAAATACCATTCACTGGTTCTCTTCATGGCTGAGGACAAAAGATCTTTCTTCTTTGCTGACATATTACGATCACTTAGCTCGCAGTTTCTTCTCACTCAAGAAATCCACCATGGAACACTATATCAAGTCCTTCTAATGAAGAAGATGTGCCTTAACATAATAAAAGAGAGAATAAGATCAAAGAAAAGAGCTTCCTCCTCTTTTTTTCCTCTGATAATTGTGACCAAACAGAAAAAAGAGAACCCAAACTCTCCAAAAAATGAAAACCACAAACTACCCTTACCACCAAGAACAATGATAAGGAGAGAGCTAGAGGACAGAAGGATAGTTATGTAATTCTAATGGAGAGATTACAAGATAGAGAGGCTGTCTAAGGAGTGTGTGTGTGTGTGTGGTAATGGATTGGTTTAAAGAATTTACAAGAGCCCAAGTGGGTCAGACACATCTTTAGACCAAAATAAATAATTCCAAATTCAAAATTAAAAAGAGAGAGTATTGATTCCTCTCCACAAATGTATATATCTCTTGCGAATAAATAATATAATGTTTAATGATCTAATGCCTAATGCCTAATGCCTAATGGTAAGGAGAAGAGAGGGAAGGAGAGTAAGTAAGCTGGAGAATCCTGATTCTGTGACAGAACATGAATGATGAAATCTTTGTCCCTACAAAGAGTCTTATCATCTTTAAATTCTTCCTTTTTCTGATAATTGTAGTCACTATATGCCTCAACATTTTGATTGAGACTCAACTCAATCCTGCAATAAATTGTGTCTCTGAATAATATAAAACGTCCACAACGAAAAAATCAAAATTTTCAAATAGGAAGAGAGAATAAAAACAGAAAACAGTACATGAATCTGATTGTTTTTTACCTCGAGTTGTTTTCATGGCTTTGGTCAGTTAAATCCACTCACTTCATCAACATTATTTGCCTCAGGTCTCTCTCTCTAATGAGTAAATGACAAGATTTTCGACTGCACACTCATACATTGAACTCTCTTCAACCAATCATATGCCTAAATATATCTCAAAATGCTTAATATAATCACGAAACCTCAACTCCTGAATCTCTTCCTTGTTCATAACCATATATGTTAGTAATATTAGAGCGTATCTACGACTACGACCAATTAGCTGTCGCATTTATTAGAGAACCCATTGATAGTGATAGCATTCTGATCAATCTTTTAAAAACTTTGTCGTGGGGACACAAATAGAAAGTTTCTACCTTTTTCCTTTTCTACAAACTTTTTCTTGCCCATTATTTCATATTTTCTCCAGGAATAGCACCATACTCACTGATTTACACTTTAGAACTCTGAATTCTGAAACTTTTCACAAAAATCGAACCTGCAAAAAGGTAATCAGAAATTTCGGAAAATATAGTTATCCCAAAGTTAAAACCATAGCTTTGGTCGCCGAAAAAAAAAAACCCATAGCTTTGGTATAAGCGGCGGGTGGACCGGACCGTTAAGGTCCAATTATACAACTATACTGGGCCATAAACCGGCCCATATAGTTTCGTCAGGCCTTTTTAGCATATTTTATTGCGCAAAAACTACGCAAAGGGGAAGAGAGGAAAAAAAAGGAAATCAGAATCTGGTGTGGAAGAGCGTAGTGAATGATACATACGCTATTCTTTTTGCTCCTCTTCTTCGCATTTCGTCTTCGACGTCTCTTGTTACTGTGCGCCGTCTTAACCTTACGTGCGCCGTTGGCGCATTCTCCTATCCTACGCTCATCTTTCTTCACTGTCTCAGACGTCTCTGGTAGTAGTATCGATCCCGATTCTCTTGTCGAGATCTCTGTTTTTAACGAGACGCGAGCGATGTCAAAGGCTCGTGTTTACACCGACGTCAACGTGATTCGACCCAAGGATTATTGGGATTACGAGTCTCTCAATGTTCAATGGGGGTAAGATTACTAAATTTACTTCCACATTAAGCTTATCTAATGAAATTGATACTGTTTTATGTATAAGCTGAGCTTTATATGTGCTAAAGAATATTTGTGAGTTGAATTCATGATTTTAGATCTGTTAGATGATGAATTTGGTTTTTAGCTATGCATATTTTGCTTTTAGTTCTTATATTATGGTAAACCAGTGATTTTTTTAGTTAAAAGTTTTGATCTTGTTCTTTGCTCACTCAGAGAGCAAGATGATTATGAAGTCGTAAGAAAGGTCGGTCGTGGAAAATATAGTGAAGTTTTCGAGGGCGTAAATGTAAACAGCAAGGAGAAGTGTATAATCAAAATACTCAAACCTGTTAAGAAAAAGAAGGTGAGATTGTTTTACAAGGTTTTGGATTTTATTAGTTTACATGTTTTCGATTGTTAATTGAATTCTTGTGATCCTTTTTTGTAGATAAAAAGAGAGATTAAAATACTTCAGAACATATGCGGTGGGACAAATATTGTCAATCTGCTTGATGTTGTTAGAGATCAACACTCGAAAACTCCAAGCTTGATTTTTGAATATGTTAACAGCACAGACTTTAAAGTTTTGTATCCTACGTTGACTGATTATGACATTCGTTACTATATCTATGAGCTGTTGAAGGTAAATTTCTGGTATTGGTTGGATTTATTAGTATTCCATTTCACTTCATACTCACATTTCATTCGACTACTTGTTGCAGGCACTGGACTTTTGCCATTCACAAGGAATAATGCACAGAGACGTCAAGCCTCACAATGTTATGATTGACCATGAGCTGCGTAAGCTTCGCCTTATAGATTGGGGTCTCGCTGAGTTTTACCATCCTGGAAAAGAGTATAATGTCCGTGTTGCCTCAAGGTATGGTTTTGCGTTATATCCTTTAGTTCAATTTTCGGCTTTAGCCAAACTTCACTCTGATGTTAACTCCTAGTGTGTATCAGATACTTTAAGGGACCTGAACTTCTTGTGGATTTACAAGACTATGACTATTCATTGGATATGTGGAGCCTTGGTTGTATGTTTGCGGGGATGGTGAGTGCATGATGTAACATTTGGATGACTTTCCTTTGCTCAGAATGGTGATCTGATTTTTAGCTAATTATTCCTCATATTAGATATTCCGTAAGGAACCTTTCTTCTACGGCCATGATAATCAGGATCAACTAGTGAAAATCGCAAAGGTATAAGTTGTAATTTAGTATAAGAATTTGGCTGATCTCCCAGTTCCATTGTCTTCATGAAGTCTCCTTTTTATTCACAGGTACTTGGGACTGATGAATTGAATGCATATCTGAACAAGTACCATCTAGAACTTGACCCACAACTCGAAGCACTCGTTGGGAGGTATGTTAATCTTCAGCATTCTGTTGTAGTCTAATGTCCATGTAATGAGCTAAAAGCTAAGAGGAGTGCTGTTTCATTATCTGATTCAATGGAACACAACACACAGGCATAGCAGGAAACCTTGGTCCAAATTCATCAACGCAGATAATCAGCATTTAGTCTCACCAGAGGTGTACTCTTGTTCTCGAGTTCCTTTCTTTTAGAAAATGGTTTAGTTGGGATTTAATGGGTTGTATCTTAAACTGTGTAGGCGATTGATTTCCTCGACAAGCTACTCAGGTATGATCATCAAGATAGATTAACTGCAAGAGAAGCAATGGTACGTATACTTGAGAAAACTAACAAGAAGCCGTGTTTACTGTTTTAATCACAGATCAGGTAAGTAAGTAAATATGCTTTATTGATTTTATGACAGGCACAGGCTTATTTCGCCCAAGTTAGGGCAGCAGAAACCAGCAGAATGAGAAGTCAATGAAACTAAGAGATATGTCCGCAAGCTTTCTAGTGATGATGTTATTGTTCATCTTTTTCCTCAAGTATTGTAAACAAGTTGATCTTTCTTATTGTCCAACTATAAAACACTTTATCCTGAATTCGAATGTTGTCTGAAACGTCTACCATTTTATATGCATATACTGAATTCTGTTAACAATTTTATAAACAAAATTTACATTATATCAAGATTGCGTTGACGAAGTCACGTATTAGCACAAACGAAATAAAACATTTAACACTTTTTTCTTTTGTTTTTGTCGCTTTTAACTCTTACAAGATCAAAGTAACATTCAAAGAGTCTGGTTAGAGTTTGACCAAAAAAAAAATCTGGTTAAAAGAGTAAAAATAATATTTACAAAAGTAGGAATGGTACTCGTTTGGATAATTTAATGGGCCTTTTGAGTGGCCCAATAGTAATGAGAGAGGCTCGTGGAGAGACGAGGCGATGGTCACGAAAACTGCGTGGAACAAGGCATATGCCACGTGGCCAGAGAAAGACGCCACAAGTCAGAAGAACCCAAACTAAACAGATTTAATTTTATGTCTGGTTGTGTAGAGATTGCCGTTGATCAGGTGCTCTGCTCCACTTACCTTTAATCTTCAATCAACGGTACACTGAAAAGGAAGCAATGCTCAGGTTAATCGCTAATTACCCTTTGATTCCTAAGAAATGTCACCGGGTTTGTAATAACAGTAAGCTCGGGAGGTATTATGATTCTTCGTCGATCATCAAATATGGCGGAATCGGCGATGATGGTAAGAAGCAACAGCTTCTTCTAAGCGTTTCGGTTAAAGCAGTGGAAGACAAAGGTAATGGCGGTGGAAGCATGAGTTTCTCTGGACAAAGTTGGGATCCCAGTTCCGAGATTGAAGTTCCTTCAGACCAAAGACCAGTAAGTATAATTACTTTTGTTTTTTCTGATTATAACAGAATGTGTAAACTTAAACGATTTGGTTTTGGGTTTATAAAGGTGAATGAGTATTCGTCTTTGAAGGAAGGAATGTTGTATTCATGGGGAGAATTGGGTCCAAGCCAATTCTTTCTTCGTCTTGGTGGTCTTTGGTTGGTTACTTTCACTGTTCTTGGTGTTCCTATTGCTTCTGCTAGTTTTAATCCTTCCAGAGTGAGCTTCGAAACCAGAGCCTCTGCAAGAAGATATGTTTAGTACAGATTATTTTCTAATGAATAAATGTTGCAGGAGCCTTTGAGATTTGTTCTAGCTGCAGGGATGGGAACGTTATTCCTGGTTTCATTGATTGTCTTGAGGATTTATCTGGTACTGAACTTACCCTGCTTCTTCTCTCCAAAGAGCTCTCACTTGAGATGTTTATTGATTTGTTCTCCACTTTGGAATATTTTAGGGATGGAGCTATGTTGGAGATAGACTACTTTCTGCAGTTGTGCCTTATGAAGAGAGTGGATGGTATGATGGTCAAATGTGGGTGAAGCCACCAGAGGTTAGCATTTTTAAAATTCCTTGCTTTTGCTAGTCTATACGATTAAACAAAGAAACGCCAATAGCTTGCTTTAATCACTAGTACCAAGTTTTCACCAGTTAAAGAATATTAAAGAACTGAGTAACTTACTTTGACTTTGCATTTTGTGTGTTTCAGGTGTTGGCTCGTGATAGGTTGTTAGGTTCTTACAAGGTAACAAAAGACATTGTTCTCTTAACCATATTGCCAAAAGCAAATAAACAAATTAAAAAAAATTAGGAAACTTTGTGATTTTCTTTAGGTGAAGCCAGTAATCAAGATGCTCAAACAAACTTTAGTGGGAATAGGAGCTTTACTCGTTTCAGCATTCGTGCTATTCGTTTTCGCTACACCAGTCGAAGATTTCTTTAAAACCACTCTAAGATCTAAAGATAACCAACCAGAAGTTTCCATTTCAAGAACCAGCAACAACAAGTTCAATATAAGGTAAAGAAGATCGATCAGATGAGAATTTACTGGCACTTTTTGAAAGCAAAACTCACTTCTTTCACTACACAAATTTGCAGAAAAGAAGAATTGCTTCGGTTACCCGTAGATGTTGTGACCGACGATGACCTGGCAGCAGCCGCGGCTGAGGCTGCTGATGGAAGACCTGTCTATTGCAGAGACCGTTACTACCGTGCATTAGCCGGTGGTCAGTACTGCAAATGGGAAGATCTTGTTAAATAGTTTTCAAATTAGAGTGACAACAACACACACCATATGTAATTTTTGATAACTATGGCTTAATAAGCCTCACCATCATCACTAAATATTATTGAGTCGTCGTTTCGTTCTTTTGGGCTTGTGAATGCTAAGAATTAAAGCCTCATATTTAGTAGCCCATTTAACTTAACAGTAAAAGGCCGAAAGCACGGGTGTTATTTATTACTCTTTTTGATAGATTGCGTGGGTTTTATAAATAATTAAAATACAAAAAAAAAGAGGAAAATAGTTTCCTAAAATAATTTTTTGATAGGCACACAGTTCAATTTCAAAAACAAGAAAAAGCGTGGTCCAATTAAAACCCAGATATATAGTATTATTTTCCTCTGTAAATTTTCATTTAAAACCAGGACGTGGACAAGAGTCAAAATACTCATCGTGGCGTTATCATTATCAGTAAGAGTCCAATAAAATGGACCAACCTGCCAGCTTCTCCGGTTGCTGTTTTTTATAATATAAAAAATAAACTAATATATGTATTAAGAAACCGTATTACTGAATGGTTAATTATTTGGATGGGACTTTAGTTAGGTCTGTCTGATGTAAAGACAAGTTCATTGATGTCGTACCATATGATCCAAACTCTCTAATTGCCACACACATTATATGGATCACAACCGTCAAAGCATTTGTTAGTTGATGTCTTCGACGAAACACATTTCATATTAGTTCATTATGTACATTCTCTTACGTATCATTCAATATCATCCTCGGATCATGGATGGGTAATTTGAGTAATTGAGTAAATTATCTTTTCTCAAAGATGAGTGATTAAATGTTATAGATAGTTTTAAATGTTTTCTAAGGCTCGGAATGGATTTAGGAATCTTTTTGCGAGCCGTATGCAGTGAGAGTCCCAAAATTTGGTGAATTGTTTTATACTTAATACATACCAGTTACGTAATGCGGAAAATGTAAACATGTAACTTTAAAAACTGAAGGAACATGATAATATTTCATCAAGAACTCAAAAAAAAAACTGAAGGATCATTCTTATGCAAATTCTTAACTTTCCTTTCCAATCATATATACACAAAGTTTCTTTGTGATCAACTTATATAACATTGCAAAATTATAGAATCACAGATATGGTGATAAATACAGGAAATAACTTGGTAGCGGCAAAACATGCAAAATTACGTCATCGTTGTGATCGATGTAAAGAACTTGCTGAGTAAGAAAGTTGAAGCATTTAATGGTTGCCACGGACTATGTCATATATTTTGATGTAAAAGTAATTATGTAAAGTGTGTAATGTGTACATAGTTATTAATTATACAAAAAAAAACAAGAAATAAAGTGTGTACAGAAAAACAAATTCATGCACTGTTGTATGTGCATACAGACAGAATAGAGTCACGAGTACCTAGATTCTTGTATAAACGTAGTTCGAGGTAAAACAAAATTGTTGACTTAAGCCCTACTGGGATACATCAAATGTGAGGTATTCATACCGGGAATTCAACCGGATTAATCAGGTACCGTACATTATTCAAGCGAACCGGACATGAAATTTTTTTTAGTCCGTTAAATAATGTTTTATCAGCAAAAACAACTTGCTTTAAATTACTAGTGTAAGCTGTATTAGGCAGGAAATTGGTATGATGTGTCGCTGAGAAAAAAAATAATAACTATGATGTTTCAAAGACTGATCAATAATTAATTAACTGAATGAAAGTCACATGTCGCGAATTAACATCTACTAGTTGCGACTCATCTGTCCTAACTGTCATAAATAACTATACCTCAAGTCGTAGATATTTTCTTATTTATAGGATATACAGTTCTTCCTAGATCATTAATATCAATTTCGATTAGGAAAAAGGTTACAAAGATTTCATTGTTGTAACTAGTATCGAGCTTCTATACTATACAGATGAAATTATCTTATTTGGTGAGTATTATAAAATGTCGTATCTTGAGATCGGACGGTTGAAGATGGTTTGAAGTTTGCTTTAGCTTTGTCTTTTGCAGAGTGGAGATCTATTTCGAATGCAAAAAAGAAAAACGATAAAAGGGATCTGAGAAATGTCACGTTATGACACGTGGGCCATAATCCCAAAATCTGTGCTTAGATCCAAATCTACGACTACTCTTATGCGTGTTCTCACTTGTAGCTTCGGTTACATTTGAATCCTCTTTAATGCCAAAATACCAATAGTGGAACAAGAATAAGAAAACCCCTATGTTTACTAGTAACTACTTTATAGACAATAGTATGCCATAATGTTTACTAGTAACTACTTTATAGACAATAGTATGCCATAATGTTTACTCCACTCTAAAGACATTATTTCGATCTTTATTGGTGAGCAACTTCAAGCCACAAGTGCGTATTGCATTGGTGAGTCTCATTAGTCATTTCCAACTACTGGTTACATGGTCGATCATTTTGTAACGCATTAATAGATCAGATATGCGAAGTTCGAAAGTGCATGTGAAAACCAACGTAACACACAACACTATATTAAACGAGGAACTTCATTTCCGTATCCGTGATCCCGAAACCTTAGACATGAGAGGACAAAAGGTAAAGCTTTCTAATATGAAATAAAAAGGATTATAATCAATTAATTCTTGGTGGTGGTTCGAACGTCAAACAAACATAATACTGGTTTTCTGAACCACATGGTGTGATAATTCTATCGAACTTGTATATACAGTAGTACCATCTTTTATATGTCTTTAAACGAATATAAAGATTACACTAAAATTTAGCGAAAGTTATAATAAATAAACAAATATAAAATCTCGAGATGATAAAGCCAAATATAACGCTCGAGAACGTATACAAATAATGGTATAATTAATAGCGGATCCATTTTAAGTTTGGGGATTGGGTTCATGTCACATCCTAATATTTTCTCTTTATAATTGTATTTTGATTATATAAGACTTTTTCGTATATAAATTATCAAATGAAAACAAAAACTATTTTGATAGAAAACATACTTCCAATAGAAGCTTTGGAGGTTTATATGACATCTCTAATAATTTTTATATAACTTGTATTTTGGTTTATGTTTGGTGAGTTTAATAGACAAAAATTTGTTATATATTTTTTATGATCTTGCTAATTTTTAAAAGAAAAGATTTTGGGAAAAAAACTTCCTAATTTTTTTTATATATTTTATTTATTCTGGACTCAAAACATATAATTGTTTTTTTTCCAACACATCATATAAGTTAGAGGTATTATCTCCACATGATCACACCCTGTTTTCCTAAACTGTTTCCTTCTAGTCGCTCTAATATTTTCAGTCTAGCATCAATCATACCTCTTCCATTTTTATTATTATTTCGAAACTCTTTATTTATTAAATTAATCTATCAAATGTATTATTTGAATTATTAAATAATGATCTGTCATTAGGTGACAATGGGTACACTAAAGAGAACACAAGTCTAAAACATTATACAACATAAAAAGGAACATTAGAGAATAAAAAGAAAATAAAATGTAATCTATAATAAAACATCCTCCAGGGCTAATCTTTAGTTATTATGTAAGTTGTAACTTTTGCAATATTTGGGTATAAATCTTAACATTATAGAAAAACAAGAAAAAAGGAAAAAAAACAACCTAGTTTTAGAGAATAAAATGAAAAAAAAGAAAAAAAAAAAGATCAGTGATGAGTTAGAAAGAAGAAGAGTGGACACAAGAGTCTCTAATGATTCCTTTGTATGTACGCATCCAACATTTTCTCTGTATTTAAACGGAGCCTTTCTCATCTTCTCATTTCTTCTTTGACTCAGAGTGAGAGATATTATTTCATTTCATCATGTCTTCTTCGTTTCTCTCCTCCGTAGCTTTCTTTCTCCTTCTATGCCTGAGATTATGCCACGTGTCCTCCTCTGAGCAAGGAACTTACATCGTTCACATGGCGAGATCTCAGATGCCTTTGATCTTCGATCACCACTCTCACTGGTATGATTCCTCTCTCAGATCTGTCTCCGACTCTGCTCAATTGCTCTACACTTACGACAACGCCATTCATGGATTCTCCACTCGTCTTACTCCTCAAGAAGCTGACTCGCTCATGTCTCAGCCTGGTGTTATCTCCGTTTTACCGGAGCACCGTTACGAGCTCCACACCACTCGCACTCCACTCTTCCTCGGTCTCGATGAACACACCGCAGATCTATTCCCTGAAACTGGCTCATACAGCGACGTCGTAGTCGGAGTTCTCGACACCGGAGTTTGGCCGGAGAGTAAAAGCTACTCCGACGATGGATTCGGTCCGGTTCCTTCTACCTGGAAAGGAGTATGCGAGGCTGGGACTAATTTCACCGCTTCTCTCTGTAACCGTAAACTAATCGGAGCAAGATTCTTCGCCAGAGGTTACGAAGCAACAACAGGACCAATCGACGAATCTAAAGAATCAAGATCTCCTAGAGACGACGATGGGCATGGAACTCACACCTCATCAACCGCCGCTGGATCCGTCGTTGAAGGAGCTAATCTATTAGGCTTCGCTTCAGGAACAGCTCGTGGGATGGCTCCACGCGCTCGAGTCGCTGTTTACAAAGTTTGTTGGGATGGTGGTTGTTTCAGCTCTGATATTTTAGCTGCCATCGATAAAGCTATCGACGATAACGTCAACGTTATGTCCATGTCACTCGGCGGTGGAGTCTCAGATTATTATAGAGACGGTGTTGCCATCGGAGCTTTCTCCGCCATGGAAAAGGGGATTTTGGTATCTTGTTCAGCTGGTAATGCTGGTCCAGGTACTTCTACTTTAGCTAACGTTGCTCCATGGATTACAACTGTTGGTGCTGGTACTATAGATCGTGATTTCCCGGCGCTTGCTATTCTCGGTAACGGGAAGAACTACACCGGAGTTTCTTTGTTCAAAGGAGACGCTCTTCCTGATAAATTGTTGCCGTTTATTTATGCTGGGAATGCTAGTAATGCTACTAATGGTAATTTGTGTATGACCGGAACCCTAATTCCTGAGAAAGTAAAGGGGAAAATTGTCATGTGTGACAGAGGAATTAATGCTAGAGTTCAGAAAGGTGCTGTGGTGAAAGCAGCTGGTGGAGCTGGAATGATTCTGGCTAATACGGCGGCTAATGGAGAAGAGCTTGTAGCTGATGCTCATTTGTTACCGGCGACAACTGTGGGAGAGAAAGCTGGTGATCTTATCCGCCATTACGTCATAACCGATCCTAATCCCACTGCTTCGGTTTTGATCCAAGGCACTGTCGTTGGTGTTAAGCCATCTCCGGTTGTTGCGGCGTTTAGCTCGCGTGGACCGAATTCGATTACGCCTAATATTCTTAAACCGGATCTGATTGCTCCTGGAGTCAACATTCTCGCCGGGTGGACCGGAGCTGCGGGACCTACTGGACTCGCTCCCGATACTCGACGTGTGCAATTCAACATCATCTCTGGAACTTCCATGTCTTGCCCTCACGTCAGTGGCTTAGCGGCTCTTCTCAAGGCGGTGCATCCTGAGTGGAGCCCCGCCGCGATTCGATCGGCTCTCATGACCACCTCTTACAAAACTTACCAAGACGGTAAACCGTTGCTCGACATCGCCACTGGGAAACCTTCAACGCCGTTCGATCACGGTGCAGGACACGTGTCACCTACTACCGCCATTAACCCAGGACTCATCTACGATCTGACGACGGAGGATTACTTGGATTTCCTCTGCGCGTTGAACTACTCATCGTCGCAAATCAGAAGCATCTCGAAACGCAATTCCACTTGCGATCCGACTAAATCGTACTCCGTCGCCGATTTGAACTACCCGTCGTTCGCCGTTAACGTCGACGGAGCCGGCGCGTATAAGTACGCGCGCACTGTAACGAGTGTGGGAGGAGCTGGGACCTACTCAGTTAAAGTAACTTCGGAAACAACAGGAGTCAAGATTTCGGTTGAACCGGCGGTTTTGAGTTTCAAGGAAGCAAACGAGAAAAAATCGTATACAGTGACATTCACCGTAGGCTCTAAGGCGTCTGGATCTAACAGCTTTGGGAGCATTGAATGGTCAGATGGGAAACACGTGGTGGCAAGTCCCGTGGCAATTAGCTGGACATAGTGGTAAATTATGAGAACATCCTTATGGAAACATGGGGTCACATCACAGTTATTGTAATGCCGTTTTCGATTAAAAAACCTCTGTTTAGCAAAAATGGCATGCAGTCTGTTTAAGAGGCTTTTCTAATTTATATATTAAAAGAAGATAATTCTCTGGCTACAACGATAGCTGGGTCTCTACTCTCTAGGTGTTTTATCATGTGACTTGAATATTTAATGAAGATAAACCCGTTAGAAAGCAAAATTCATAAATAATTCTAGTAGCAACAAAGGTGAAAAGATTAATCATTCACCTTACCAACAATTTTTATGTTAACCACTACTTAATTATATATATTTCGATTTACTAGGCTTTTACCGAAAACATCGAAACTAGAGTTTCTATTACCATAGGCGGCATGCATTGATTATCCATGATTAGATTTGTTGCTCGAAACCTCTTTTTGTTATGGATCAAATAGATAATCATGATTATATTTCAGTAATGGGCTTTACAAGGACGGTGTCATTTATGAGCCCATTTGGGTTTGAAACCTTTATTATCAATTTTCCGGTATTTATTTTTAATTCCCTAATATTTGTAGATTATATTTGCAAAAAACAAAAGTGGTGTGTAATAGATGTCATTTTCTTAAACTAAATTAGTGAATTTAATATATGTCTAAGTTGACGATTTTCAAAGATGATGACTGCGCACAGCAGAAATCCATTTTCGTTTCATGCCTTCCATGGCCAATGTTAGTGGCGACGTTGCATGATTCTAAACATCTTTAAGATTTTTAAAACCAAACATTAGGCATACACGATTAACGATATCCACATGCGAAAATTAATATGCATTACATATTTATATATTTTCCGGCATTCGTTAGCTAATATATTTTACAAGATGAGAGGGAAAACGTGTTTCTTAACGAAATCCTAATGCAGATTAACAGGAAAAAGTTGTGTCATAGAAAAATCACTAATTTGTGTGACAATGCGATTATGAGAGTTAAAAATATAAAGAAAAAAAAAATAGAAACGACAATATAATACGTCGTTTCTTGTTGCCCTTTATTCATACAACGGAAAACAATGGCATAAGCCAAAGCCACTACTAATGAGTCACACAAGCAATGAACAAAAGTGGCCATCATATACATAAATAAAATAAAATCACAGTTGTGATTTGTTTTGCACCGCAAGTTTCAACTATTTATGGTACCACCCTCACTTTTTTCGACTGCTTTTAAGTCAAAAACTACTTTTACAGTTATACAATTCGACGTAGACGTATCATATGATTTTAAATCTATTCTAACTTTTATTTTGTTTTGACTAGAAGTAAAGTTTTATATTTTTTCACGATTATTATTAGCTTAGTCCTTCTAGAATATGAGTAAATATGCAGAGTCATTTTCATTCTAGTTATAGTCTGTAATTATGTATGTAGTCAAAGTCTAATGTATCTACTATTAAGGGAAACAATCGTAGACCATTATTACGCGTTTGAAAAGTAAAAAAATCAAACTCCTAATTTCTAGCTACAATTCAATTAGAATGATCTATTCTGGATAACGTTCTGTCTCTTCTCTTTTATTAATATTCTGGTGTGAATTGTTTAATTTATTCTTGATACGCATATAGAAACAAATTTAAACGCTCATAATCAACAACAAAACAGCAACGTAAATTATAAAAAATTGATGATAATCATGATAAATGTATGCATGTGGAAGAGGATGGTGATGGTGCTGGTTAAAGTGTAGCTCTCGCGTGCCAAAATAGTGGCCTAGGCCCACTCCTCCACAGACTCAAGCTATTCTTCTATATATATTTATTTTCTTGATAAATTTTTTTTGTAGTATTTTTAAAAAATATTTATGTTTTGATTTATCAGAAAAGTAAGTAGAAATAAATGAAAAGGCTGCCATATCTTACAGACTCTCAGCTTTATCATGTGTGTTCTTCCTTAAAAAAACACAGCAGTATCAAATATTAAATAGGCCAAGAAACTAATATATATTTGGTTTTGTTAAATTATGATTAAAATTCAGGTTTTAAATTTTAAAATAAAAAACGGACCGTTTTGAAATAGAGTTATGTCATATGCAGCTTGACCATTTTGTGGCTGTAACCACTCTTTTTCGGGATTCAAAATTAGGCAAAACAAATAAATAATTCGAAGCAAATAAACATTTTGACCATGATGTCACATATTGTAGAAAATTGTCACGATTCTGAAAGAAAAAGAGAAAAGAACAACCGTGCATAGTAAACTAGGACTCATACTTCTCATGAATTTTTCCTTTTTTTAATGTTTGGGTTAACATTTGTAGAAAATCACTTTCGGTGTGTAATTACCTTTTTCGATAACTTATGTGTGGCTCCAAGTATTTGTATAAAGGCACACACTTAGGTGTATATATATATATGTTTTTGTAAACACTTATGTGTATAAAATACATACAATTATGCATGTAAGGACTATAGGTTAAATGAAAAAATAATAATAACAAAGGTGGAAGAAAGGGTTTGACTTTTTCAACAGAAACTTCTGTTCTCTTCTTTAAATATTCAAAATCGTCGTCTACCATTTCGTTGTGTGTTTAAATTAAAAAAATTCACCTCTCTGTCTCTTCGTTGGAAACTCGAAACCTTCGAAAATGGCGAGTACTTGTACGGAAGATGAGACAACCCTTTTGATCTCTCATCGTTATCAAGACGACGATGCCGGGGAAGAAGAAGAAGCGTTGTCTCTGTGTGATTTGCCGGTGAATTTACCGAACGAGCTCGAGGAATTACGATCGATTGTAAAAGAAGAGGATGAATTTGATTCCGGTTTCGAATTTGGAATCGGTTCATCGTTTCGAGCCGGATCGGATTCATGTGAACCGGCACCGGAGATGAGCTCGGCTGACGAATTATTCTTCAAAGGCCGAATTTTGCCGTTACGTCACTCCGTCAGTTTAGACGCCGGACTATCCCGGTCGACCCGATTAATTACAAGGTCAGAATCGGTTGAATTAAGACGAACCGGAATTAGATCAGACCGAAAAATCAAAAACAATTTCATCGATTACAGTCAACCGAGTCCACAACCACATATTCGAAGATCATCGAGCATGACGGCTCGTGTGAATTCAATCAGAAACCCTAAATCGTACTCGATTTGGGATATTCTCCGGTTAGGACTCGTCCGTACGCCGGAGATCGAACTCCGAACCGCCGGAAACGAGAAATTATCAGTGAGTCGAAACAGTAGTTGTAGTAGCACAAGCACGAGTTCGAATTCGAAGAAAACGGGATCTGGAGAATCGAGATCGATAAATCGGAGAAGAAGCTTTTTGTTTGCGGATTGCAAGTGCTCAGTGTCGACGGAGACGATAGTACCTGTAAAAATCAAAGTGTCATCCGGTGAGACGAAGGAGGAACAGAGGATGACGGAGAAGAAGACGGCGAAGAAAGAAGAGAAAACGGAGATGGCGCGAAAGAGAACGTTTGAATGGTTGAAAGAATTATCACAGTTAGGCTTTGTCGTTGATCATGGAAGAAGAAGCTTCGCCTGATTCTTTCTTTAAATATTTTGTTAAAAATATAAATAAATAAATGTATTTGTTTTTTTTTTCTTTTCTTTTCTTGTGTGCTTAATCATTTCGCACGTAATTTTCTTTTTGTATGTTAGTGTTAATTATCAATTATACTTTAGTTTTTCCAATCATTTATGTTTTTGGTTTTCATTTCATTCTAAAACCCAACAATTCAACTTAATGTATGCTAATCTCTAATTTTTAAAAGAGATTATTTTCCGTTTCGAATTTTAAGCTTTATGTATACATATACATAAATAAAACTTTCGGTTTCAATCAAATTTGTATTTAATTTTCAAACAAAATTAAGTATCTGCTCGTTTCAAATTTTTGTTTCATTTTACAAAGTAGATAGAGTAAGTCTTTTTTTAATTTAAGATCCAGTAGTATTTAATTACCATTTTTACACGTCTATTATTTGTACACATAAGTTTGAAATGTGTTTACGTACAAACTATCCAAATTTACTTAACTGAATCCAAGCTAATACACACAGGTATTTTAATAACAATACAGATTTATCTAGTTAATGTTAACATCAATCAATGTAGAATAAGAAAACTTTAAACTAGTTTAACGTTATGCGAGTAGAGACATGAGAGGATGCATACACGTCTGATGGAGTGATAGCGAAACATCATTTAAAAAAAAAAACGGGAATGATGTGAAAGTGAAATATCATATAGGTGGCGTTTACTTTATTATATGTTGTTTTGCATAATAGATTCTGATAAGGTGTGGTGCTTGGCATGATTAAAAGCAATGATGTTATAATATCTAGGACGTGAATTTCCCACCATCATATCCTATCTATCATATAATGTTTTAATATCGTCCTAAACTCAAAGCCCTTTTTGGCATAGGCGGCGAAGAGATTACCCAAAACCTGATTGCACAACTTGCTGAAGATTATGGGTCATTGCAAATATTATAATATAAGTTAACATAACAATGTTTACGTAATCAGATGTTTAAAAAATAAAACAGTGTCTATGTAATCAAATATGTGATGACAGAGATTACCTATTGAACTTACGTATATTTATTTAATGAAGACAAATAGTATTATAAAATTGAAGGGGGGAAAAAACTCCATGTAAATTCTAACAACATGTTTTTAGTGCTGAAAAATATTTTTGCATCACCAAATATGGACGGGACCGTCCAGCGGTTCAATTCCCACTACATTAAATTCAATTTGAATTATTTTGGTTTAATGAGAAAAGAAGAAATATAGCACATATAATAACTCTTTATGGTGCCAAAAAAGAAGAAGATAAAAAAAAACTCTACAAAACAAAAAGTCTATACAAATAAACCAACTATTTATTAAATACTATAAAATAACACAATTTCCGAGGACCCAAAAGAATTCTTGTTCTATTTTTTTCAAGGGTTCACAGTTTTATATGAATATTAAAACATATGTATTAGGTATGTATGAAGTTAAAACAAACGCTGCAGTAAACCAAGATCAGCCTCTCCTCTGATTGCCTTGCTTGTGGGCTTTAAAGTACTTTAGAAGAATCTGCGCCTGAAACAAAGCAGTAAACAGTTAATACGAAGAACCAATGAAGAGTTTACCAAACAAGAAGAGTAAACAAAAGATTAACAAGAACCTTCTCTTTGGCTCTAGCTGTTCCTGATTTAGTCAGAGCCACTAGAGGTGGAATCGCTCCTTCTCTTATTACACTGTTGCAGAATTTTGGGCTATGCGTACAAAGTTGCAAAAGAGCTGCTGTTGCATTCTCTTTGCCTCTAGCTGAACCTAACTCCACAACTTCAACCAATACTGGTATTCCTCCTTCTTCACCAATCGCAATCTTTCCTTCTCTAATTGTTGCAAGATTTGCCAATACAACTACAGCTTTCTCCACCATTCCAGCTGAAGGATCCATTAATTCAACTAAGTGTCTCACTGCTCCTGCCTCTATTACTTTTGATTTGTTCTCATGGTGTATTGAGAGGTTGAATAAAGCCGTAGCTGCATCTTTCTTGCCACTTAGACTTCCACTTCCCAAGAGATCAACAAGTGGTTCTATAGCTCCTGCGTTTCCTATCATTGTCTTGAACTCTTCGATTACCGATAAACTGAATAGAGTTGCTGCTGCGTTTGCTTTGGCTTCTTCTAAGATTCCTGTTTTGAGAACATGAACGAGTGGTTCGATAGCTCCACTATCTACGATGACATATTTGTTGTTGTCATTGATGGATAAGTTTAGTAAACATGTCACTGCATCCGCTTGGATTCTCTCATCAGTGGAGTATAGTAGATTGACTAATAAAGTGATTGCTCCACACCTCGCAATCACAATGCGATTGTCTGTACTGTTTCTTGATAGTATCCTAATTTGAGCTGTGGCCTCTCTTTGTGTATCTAATGATGAAATCTTGAGATCTTCAGTCAGTTTCTTGACCTCAGGTTCGATACTTGAACTGCTTCCAGTTTCCCTAATAGTCGCTGGGATGATCCCAGGGTGACGCCAATGCCTATCTTGAGGAAAATTCCAAGCGGTTTCAACCGATGGCCGTGAGACCGATCTGTCTTTCGCAGCAGCCTTAGTGAGTCTTTTGGTTTTTGAAACCACTTCAGAGACAACGCCTGGTGCAGAAGCAGACCTATTTAGAACCTGATGCAGCTCCTCACATTCTTTATGGCCATTTCCTGCAATCTTCATTGGTGATGAATTCTCTGATGATGAAGCTCTCTCTGAGTTAAGTGAATCATCAAGAACAGAACCTGATCCAACAAGAAGAGGGAATGGATGATTCGACTGAATCAACTCCAATGGATCAGGAGGATAGACACGGTGGGCTTCACACCAACTAGCAATAAAAGCCCTGACGATGAAGTTAGGTGTCAAAGTGGTATGAGATAAAGCCTGTCTTGTCTTAGGACAAACCATGAGTCCCATATCAATCCATTTCTGGATATAAACCCGTTCATATGTTTGACCAGATGCTACAATGACTGGATCAGTCATAAGCTCAAGAGATAGAGAGCAACGGAAGTCAGAAGGTGCAGGTACTGGACTACGTAACTGAGCTTGTTTTATGCATGTAAGGTAATCATGCATTCGTGTTGTTAGAGAGATCAATCCATCTAGATACTCAACGTCGGTGTTATTCTCTGTAAGCTCAGCATTCTCCTTCATATTTGAAAGTATCACACCTTCAATAAGAATCTCCTGGTTTGATCTCAAACCAGTGCTCTCAGCAATTTTCACCAAAACCTCTGAAGTTGGTCCAACACCTTCCCTTTGATCTACCAAAGCTAGATCAATAGTTAACGAAATTTCATCTCTTCCTACTAACTTCATCAATTCTATGCAGTCCTACAATATCAACAATGTCACACAACGTAGAAGAGCGTAATCAATTATTAGAGAGAAAAGTAAACTACACATAGATCCATATGAAGATCACATCGTGGTTTTAGTTACCTCAAAATATGGTGAGATCAAGTCAGCAGGTAAATGTTGTTCGCAGCGTTTGAGCAGCTGAAAGACTTCTAAACTGGATTCTCGTAACTTCGTTGCTAATGATTCAATTCGAAGAACCTTATAATACACAAAGAAGAGTAAAGGAGGAGTTATATCAGAAAAAGTTAAAATGGGGATTTAAATGTGTTTGTTGATTACTTACATAATATATTGTAGATGAAAGAGGCTGCCAGCTTTCAAACTGTTCTCTAAGTTCATCAACGTATTGAGCTAATTCTTCAAACCCGTTGTTAAGCAATTCGTTAGGAGCTGGATCAGAGTCAACAAGGTTCTCAAGAACAGGCTTAAGAAGCTTTGCTATATCTTCACCTCTGGTGTAGTATTTATGAGCTGGGTTTGAATCTAAGTTGTCCATGGATGTTAAACTTAGAAATGAAGAGATGTTATCTAGAAGAACTCTTATCCAAGACACCTCCGTTTGTAACTTCACAACAACAACAACAACAACAACAACAACAACAACAACAACATGAGTTTCTAAATTAATAAAAAAAAAAAACAAATCAAAGGGTGTTTAAGTCGAAGAGACATTTCAGAAACTTACCATCATATATTGTGAAATAAACTGGTGAATCAAGAAATTTAGCCTTTATGGTCTCTAACAGCTGTCCTAAAGTTGAGCAATTTATACAAAAAAAAACCCTGAAACAAGAACTCCAAGTAAGAAAGTATGATAATTCAAACCAAATCATAAGTTGAGGACCCAGCAACAACCCCATAGATTCTTCCTTTTTTTTTCTATAGATAAATGGAAGCAAATTACGAGTTACGGATCAACTCTATGAATTAAGAATGAAGACTCTAAGTCAACGCTAAAGCCAATGTAATGAAACCCCATTGAAACAAAGAAAACATCAATTTTGAGCTTCATTACTGATTTTTGTTTTTTTAAAACTTTAGTTTCAGAGGAAATAAAACGAATTCTACACAATTACGAAGCAGCAACTGATCAGCAGGATGCAATAAATTAAAGAAAAGGAGTAAATCAGCCAATATATATATCAAAGTGTCGAAAAAAAACAGAGAACAAAGCTCGACTTTAGAGAAACATGACGAATAATCAGATGATGATGATGATGATGATGATGGTGATGAAGTTACCTCTAAGGAATGGCAGCTTCAGCTCGCTATCAGATAGGACGAAGATTAGAACCGTGGAAGCGCGGCAAGACTAAATCCTTCATTGTCAAAGCTTTTGCTATTTATTTTTATTTTCCGCACGAAAATGTTTAATCAAAATTTTAGTGGTCTAACTAACTTATTACTTATTTGTCATAATAAATCATTTATATACGGTGTCTATCTTAATAAATTCATTAGACCCGTTGCGAGTCTTACGTCAAACGTTGTTTGGTGGGTTATTTACTTAAATATTTGAACTTTTGACTTTTCATGTCTCATTTTTGGGTTTGAGTTAGGACTTGGGAGAAGCTACTCCAGTTTTGGTATATTTATTTGTGTAAAAAACTTCTTCTTTTTTTTGTCGGTGCAATTTCCGCAATCAACTTTGACTTACGTTATGTATTAGTCTACCTCGTTTACCAGAAATTATGCCCAAAGAAGAGGAAAATAGTAGCTTTCTAATTAACTATATCGTCGAAAAAGAGAAATTGTGCATGAACTTCCTTTCACGATTAAACATTGTTTGACCATAAAATATCGAATTAAATGCGAGCGCGTTTTGCTTCCTTTAAATTTGACCAATCATTTTCCCATTTAATTTTTTTTTCACTTATAATCTGAAACACAAGAGTTCACGTTATGTCTAACATGTATTTTTGTCCGACTTGCGGAAACTAAACAAAAATATCATTAACTGATTGAAAACACCATAATGTTTTTACTGAAAACGAATTTTTTTATATATATTAGATAAACGAACTTTGCATTACGTTACTGTTTAATTCTGCCAAAATTCCGAAAAAAAAAATAAACGCGGGAAGTTTTTTACAAAAGATACATTCCAGATTCTAAGAGAAGAGAGAGTAGAAGAATTATCTTCTTCCGAAACTATACTCTTAAACCAAAAACACTATATGTATTACAAATAAATCATGATATTGTTACCATACTGAAACCAGCTTTCTATTGCCTGTTTCAGTTTTCCGAAATTTTGCTATCAAGTAAAACGAGCCATCTCTCTCTCTTCTTATTCTTCAAGGAAAATGTCTCTTAGCTTTCACTTACTCATCATCATCCCTCTCTGTTTCTTTCCGTGAAGCCACTAATTGCCAAGGAGTGTATGTGAGGCCTCGTGAGATAAGGTAAAGCACAAACACAACATACGCAATAGCAAATATGTGCACGAGCACGAGCAAAACCACATTTGTCGCAGCTCCTGAGAAGAAATCCACCATTAGATACCCGTTAATGGCTATCACTAGAGCAGCTACAATCCATGAGATTGTTTGCACTAAAGGTTGAATTTTGAAACTGCCCATGATTTGCTCATTTGACACCAAGCAAAGTAGAGGGATGACGGCAAAAGGGATCTGAACAGATTGAAGAACATTTAGCCATTCGTTAAGCTCGTCAAGCATAGAATCCGAAGAATCAAAGACAAGCGCGACAATCATTGTTGGGATGATTGCGCAGCTTCTTGTGATTAAGGCTCTAACCCATTTCTTCATCTTGAGATTCAAGAACCCTCCCATTATAAACTGTCCAGCGTAAGTACCTGTGATGGTACTACTCTGACCAGCAGCTAAGACTCCAATCGCCCATATATAGAGTATGGGGAAAAACCCGCCACCATATTTGTCCTGTAAGTACTGTCCCGCATTTGCAAGACCAATGGTATCCGCTATGTCTGTCCCGTAAAACGATTTGGCAAACACGGTGGTCACAAAGACGTTGATTATGAAGGAAACCGCGAGAGCACCGGCAGATTCAATGGAGTAGTACTTGAGAGCTTCTTTGACCCGGAACCTCTTTTTCGGATCAACTTCTCTGGATTGCACAAGTGCTGAATGCAAGAACACATTGTGAGGCATGATAATACATCCCACAATTCCAACAGCTTGTTTGATAGTCCTGGAACTAAGTTTTGGGACCAGCGCTCCTGTTCAAAAAAACATGAACAGTTACAATTTTGTTTTCACCTCCAGACAAAACAAAACAAAAAACAGATAAAAGACTCGAAAAAACGTCTAACCAACAAGGAGTTCAGTGCCACTGGGTTTTGTCTGACCAAACATCCAAGCAAATGCAAGGGCCATGGTTGCAATCAAAATAGCAAACACAGCTTCTAGTTTCCTTATTCCATAATTCTCCAGAAACAGAAAGATGAAACTGCAATTTAACCCATCAAACATCAAAGAAGAACCCTAAATTCTAAAATTAACAGAATTTATGATCAAACTAAAAGACAAGAAAACTTACCAATCAAGAGCAGTGATAACAACTCCAGCCCAAAGAGGAACAAATCCATTAGACAAGATCTTGATAGCAATAGCACTACCAATAACTTCTTGAATATCAGCTCCGATCAAAGCAATCTCCGCCATTATCCAAAGCACCATCCTTGCCCAAGTAGGATACTCTTCCCTACACAACTCCGCCAGATGTCTTCCCGTCGCAACACCAAGGCGAGCAGAGAGAAGCTGAATCAGAAGCCCAATCGCCGTAGCCCACATCAAGAGCCAAATCAAAGAGTACCCAGCGATGGCTCCAGCTTGAAGATCGCTCTCGAGGTTTCCTGGATCGAGGAAAGCTATGCTCATCAGAAACCCAGGTCCGGTGAATAGCCATAACTTCTTCCATGAGAATTTTGGAGCGTTTCCGAGCTCGTCGTCGTAATCAGCGTCTTCTTCTTCGTCGATTCCTACTATAAGAACTTTCTCAGTTTCTTCATAAGCTCTCTCCTCTGATGCTAATAAAGGATGTTCTCTCTCCGTATCCGACATGTTTTCCGGTGAAATGCTAGTTCCAAATCGGTGCCGCCACCGCCAAGTTACTAATTTAAAAATTTATTCTACTGCTAATTGCTTAATTTATAATCAGCTTACCGGTAGACATTAGATAATACGGCTTCATCCAATAATATGGTGCCACGTCAATGTTCGGAAATGGCATTATTTGAAATATAAAAGACGCGGAGGGACAGATTTGTAAATAACAACCGAGAACGTGTGAAACTCGAATCTTCTAGTGAGTATCAATATCCTCAAAGAATCATTCTAAACCCCAAAAATAAAGAAAACTACAGTAAGCGACGTAATGTAGAAAAAAAAAAAAAAATTAAAGAAAAATGGTTGAAAGACGATGAAACGTGCTTAGCCTGGGGGTTACACGACTCCGTCACCTCTCGCCACGCGCCATCCACTTTCACGTCTCACCCAACGGTTACGACATAAAAGACAAATTTTATTTTATTTTGTCTCCCAAGTCTTTATAGCTGCTGTCCTCATTAAGGACAATTGCAAAAAATTACTTCCAATCCAAGTCCAGCTTGTGGACTAAATTCAGATATATAAATCTTTTAATTTTATGCACATTGTTTTCTTTCAACTTATTGTTACTCGTCAGTCAACCCAAAAGTTGTGAATATTATATAAAAATAACAAAATACTAATGTCAAATACAGTTTTGCCTTGTACCTTCTTTTTTTTTTTTTCTTCCGAATTTTGGTGTTATTAATATGTGCAACAAAAACCTTGGAAGTTGGAACTGAGAGTGTTATTAGGACTACTACACTTGGAAAAAGCACTACATTCTGAAATCAAGAACGCAGACTGAGTTGTCTGCGAAGCAAGCCGCGATTTTGTTACCTTCTTTGTTCCAACACACTTCGAAAATGCCTCCATTTCCGGTATATGTCTTCACGATTTTACCTTCTTTAATTGACCAAATGTGTATCGATCTGTCCAAAGACCCACTCGCTATGTACTCCCCGTTTGGACTAAACGCCAGTGAGTAAACCGGTTCCCTTCAAATCAAAACCACTGTTAACTTAGAACCAATGGCTACAAAATTGTACTTGGGGTTTAAGGTTTTACCTGTGTCCGTTGAAACTACATAGCATCTTCCCCAGTTCTGCATCCCATAGCTTTACTGTCGAGTCAAATGATGCACTGTTCCATTCAAAAACAACAAAGAGATGATGAATGATCTAATGTTACAATGACACTTGGTTTCTAAACAACTCCATTTTTAAAAGAGTTTTATATAACCTCGCAAGAGTTAGCTGTTTGTTAGGATTGTTAGTTCCTTGTCCTGTAGGGCTCCATCTGATTGTATAAATTTCCTGATAAGATGTACAATATCCATCTTTAGACGCTATTCAAAACCCAATAACATTTTCCTGGGTTTATGTTATCTTAAGACTCTGGATTTACGATTTACCTTGGCATGCTCTCGGAGGTCATGAACAAAGGTGTGCTGTTTTATATTCCATATCTGAAGAAAAAACATACGTTTATAAAAAGAGAAATTTCAAAAAAAATTGAAAACCACATGTAAATTGAAGTTAGGTTATTTCAAAAAAACCTTGGCAGTGCTATCATCTGAGCATGAGGCCAATAAAGAACCAGTAGGATCCCATTTCACGCAATTAACCTCACCCTGCAATTATGGAAGCTCCAAGTTTGTGTTAGTATGAGACATTAGTGACTTAGACTGAGAAGACTAAACATAATGAGAAACTTGGATGAGAGACACAACCTGATGCCCAGCAAAGACTTTGACAGGCCTAGTTTCTCCAATCTTACATAAATAGATCATGCTGTCCGTGGAACTCGTTGCAAAGGACACATTGTTGCGCCAATCAACATCAAGTGTTGGTCCTAGTTTTACAGTTTTATCCAATGTCATATGCATGAGAAAAAATTGATTCAAATAAACTCAATCAAAACAAGAAATTGTACCTGAATGAAATTCAAATTGTTGCTTCCACTCCTCTGCCTTTACGTCCCAAACAACAGCGGTTCTGTCGACACTTCCGGTTAGAAGATAATCACCCTTCTTGTTCCACTTGAGAGAAAAAATAGGTCCTTTGTGTTTGCTCAAAGTACTTATCAGGTCACCTGGAAACGTGAATGGAGAAATCTATAATTTAGACGCTGACTCTCCAAAACATAACAGGAAGGCCAGCAAATGTTTTGGTACCCAATGCATAGTTAAGTTCTTTTACTAGCTGATAGCTTTTTTGGTTCCAATCATGAAAATCATGTTATTAACAAAATCCCACACAACTTGGACATCACAATTTGTAGCTCACGCTAGAAGAAACAAGGATATTAATTTAGACAAATGAGTATAAGCATCTTCACCAATTCGTAGTAAATAAATATTATTTTCCATAAAATAGAGATAATAGGTGATACAAGAGAATATCTCATAAAGGAGTGACACCAGAAACAAAGTGGAATTACCATTAGTTGTCCAGATTCTTGCTTGGCCATCACATGAACCAGTTGCAAGTAAAGTCCCTTCACCCTGAAATTCAGAAATCAGAATACATATTAACAGTATCCAGGTATAGATATTTTAAAACTGTAAAAATGCAGCAACCCTCACATTCCAGTCAAGAGTGGTCACATCCTTGCTCTTCTCGTTTGACTTGCCTTTTGCATGCTTCAGGATTAAAGCGTTAATACTACGACCAGTATGCAACCCAGACTTGAATGACCCTTCTGGAATGCTCCAGATACGCGCTGTTGCATCACCAGACCTGATATGTTGCAAAAGATGTATAAATGAAAAAGGAAAATAAAATTATATTCCCAAAGTGCATTTATCTTCGCAACAGACAACTTACCCTGATGCAAGAAGTGAAGCTGATGGACTCCATGCACAAGCACAAACCTAAACCAGCAATATAGACCAAATGGTAATATCAGCATAGGAGTGACTAGGATTAATGAAAACAGATACCAGTAAAGTTGTAAAACAATAGTAGAACATGGTCATTTGACAGATAAAGACACCTAATAAAGTACCTCAGAAGTATGACCTTCCAAAATCCTCACATCAGAACTAGGAATGTGACTTGTCTGAGATGTAGGAGTCATCACGATATCCATAGGTTCCAAGCCTGTGCAAATTTTTAAATAACACACGCAGATTCATATTGGAAAATAGATGTTGCGTGTCACAAGATATCAGCAAAATCCGATTGTAAGAAAGAAAAAGTAATAAGAGTGACCTGTAGAAAGGCCATGCTCTAGATCCGCAGCATTTTCTTTGTCAGTTTGGTCAATAACCATATCCCTGTCAGCATCTCCAAGCTGTTTTGCAAGGCTCTTTTCTCTCTCTATCTTCTCTCTTTCCCTCTCCCGTTCCATTTCTCGTTCCTTCTCTAATTTCAACCTATCCCTTTCCCTCTCAAATGTTTCTCGTTCCATCCTCTCCCTTTCCCGTTCCTTTTCTCGTTCAATCTTCTCTCTGTCCCTTTCCTTTTCTCGTTCAATCTTCTCCCTTTCCCTTTCCCTCTCTCGTTCTTTCTGTTTCTCGTGCCTATCCTTTTCCCTAGCTCGTTCAACCTCTTTATCATTTTCCTTACATCTGTCTCTATCTTTCTCCCTATCCCTCTCTTTCCTCTTTCTTTCCCTAAGCATATCATGCAACTCCTTAACATCCTTAGAAATCAGATCCAGGGGTTGAAAGAAAGAGAAATCCTCATCAATGTCTACTTCGCTCTACAAGCAAAAAAGAAGATAAATCAGCCAAACCACACCAAAGGCCGTGCAAGGATTAAAAATAATAATAATAATAATAATAATAATAAGTTGAAAAAACATGCTAACATTGCCCAAATTAGCTTCCATCTCCATGTACTGGAGTCCTTTTTGAACAAATTTGATAAGAGCACCAGGGGGAACCATATTCCCATCAATGTTGGATTTATTAATAATCCCTGCCTCATGACCTAGTGTGTATGCAGAGTGTGTAAACCCTGCAAACCCAAGACACGATTCAACTAAATATATAGAGTACAAGTATCGAATAACATAGTTTCTAGTGAACAATCTTCAGATCCAGATAATTCAAGCTCTCAGAGCTCGACATAATCAGAAACCTAGAGTCACGTGTAGAAGTTGGCGACCTCGAAGACCTAAACGATTACGAGCAATTGAGACATTACAAAGATCCTAAGCACTAAAATTTTCCCGTACTATCGCTGAAACCCTAAAACGGATCAGAGAAACCTCCTAAAATATGTTTTAAGTTAGTAGAACAAGACAGAAAATTCGTAACCTAATCGTAAACCCTAGCTTGTAGCTACAAGAAAGAAAGAAATAAAAAAAATCATCGAGAACAAGGATAGATTAACCGGACCTGATTCTTGAAGATATCGAAAAACCAGAAAATTCAATTCGACGGAGGTAAGTGAAGACATCTCCAATCCAAATTCTACCTTAAAAAAAGGGATACAAAACGAAGAAAAGAGGTTGGAGCACACAACGTCGCCCAAACAGAACTTGAAAAGATTTTCAGAGATTTTAAGCTCTTTGTCATATGATACGAGAAATTGTAATCTTAACTGGGTAAACAAATCACTACAGTCTTACTGGGCCATACATTATCCATTAACTTTATCTTTTGGGCCCAACCCACTTAACATATATCGTTAAGAAGTTAACATTATTCATTATCTTCAATAAATTGGATTCAGCTAACATATCGTTAAGACGTTGCTTAATGGGCTTGCGTTTAAGTTTAACATACATCATTATGAGCTGATTAGGGAAGCTTTCGAGGTCGAAGAAATTAGTTCATGAGCATCTGAGAAATAGGGGACAAGAAAAGACTGAGAAAACGATGATCACTCATATGTTATCTCTTCAATAGTTGGAACCTGATTATTACACAGATGATATCATCAAAGAGCTTGTCACCTTAGAATGGGGCTATGGCTAACCTTCTAAAATATCCAAAGGTTTTTAATGAAAGCGAAAACTGAACTAAATTATGCCGTTTCGATAGAAGGGCTTGTTTGTTTGTTTGAGGAATCGAATGTGGGCAAGTGTACTTATCTCAACATTGTTATCACTGAGACTCTCCGTCAGTATCCGGCAGACAGAATGTGGCCCAGCTTGTACTGAATTCGAGTTTAGGCTCAATGCCAGATTTATCTCCACTTAAATATTTTGTATGAATATAAATGTATTGCAAATTTAACACTATTATGTAGTTATTAAGAAAATTTTATAGGTCTTCGTCTCTAGGTCCATCTCTTAAGTTCTTTCACTCGATTTCCTCTATACATTTCTTAAAATCCAAAATTCTTATGCCTAATCAATAGGAGAAAAACAGAGGGGGGTTTTTTTTTTCTTCTTCTCCAATTTTTCCTTGGCGATTTAAACAGTTTCCTAAAAACCTCACTAGTCTACTCGATTCTCCCAACTCCAATTTGACTCATCGAAATCATTCCATTATCGTTGAATACACCGATGAATCCACCATCACCATTGTTTCTCTTCATCTCAGCCATGTAACTCCTCACCTCCGCCTTTATCATCTCTTGCACCACCGCCATAAACTCGCCGCCGTTACCGGGAAACGATTTCCCCATTTCCTCAATCGCACCTCGAAACCCGCCAGAGAACGGCATAAACGATGCCGTATTGTTGTTGTTTTGACGGCCTGAAGTGTTGTTATTCGATGACTCGTGGCTACGGTTTGAATCCTCGCTTATGTCAGCTCCAGGGAGTGACAAGCATAACGAAGTCGGTGGGTCATCAGAAGAAGACGACGACGTTTCTATAGGAAGCGGTAACACAACAGCTCCAGCACGAGGCACAGGTTTAAATAGATCAACGGACGGTAAAATCGGGATTGTACTTGAATCGCTAACATCTGATCCAGTTGGACTTCCTGGGCTCATGTAAAGCCCAGTAACAACAGGAGGAGAGCCCGCACTCACCGATCTCTTCAACGGTCGAGGATCCTCCGAACCATCGAAACGGTGGTCGAAACCACCGCATTTCCTCTTCAGCGTCGAGTTCCAGTGATTCTTCACGGCGTTGTCCGTACGACCGTTGAGAAGACGAGCAATAGTCGCCCATTTATTACCGAACTGTGCGTGGGCGCGTGCGATCGTCTCGTCTTCCTCTGCAGAAAATGGCCGGTGCTCAACTTGAGGCGAAAGCTGGTTGCACCACCGTAACCGACACGATTTTCCCGATCTACCGGGAATAGACTTGCTAATCACCGTCCAATTTCTCGGACCGTATTTAACCACAAGCCTACGAAGCTGCTCGTCTTCTTCAGGACTCCATGGACCTTTAATCCGATCCGCCATTGATTTTCAGATTGTATAATTTTTTGTATTTCTTCTTAGTGATTTTGTGTTGAGAGAAACAAAAGCAAGTTCGAGAAAACAAAGAGAGGACAAAATTATTTATACTGGAATTTAAGTGTAACCGGAAACTGGTTTAGACGGTGGAAAAGTCATGGTCAACGCTTCTTCCACTTCAAAGTTTGCGAAACAGCTGTTAGTGGAGACGCGTCGAAGCCTGACCACGTCGATGTGTTTGGTTTTGTCGTTTTTGAAATTCTTTTTTATCAGATCGCAAATTCGTACCGTTGTGCGTGGAGATCAATCAAGGTCAATGTAGAAAGTTGTGAGTACACGTGCTTAGACAGCGCGTGAGTTAAAGAGACCAAATCACGAAACCCAACTAGCAAAGCTATGATAATATTCGCACAATTTGAGGTGAATTTAAATTTTAGGGGGAAATTAAAAACAAACAAAAATCAAAATAAATATCTGAAATAAAGACGATAACGGTTAGGTTTGCGTAAGGACAGTTTTTTTTTATGTTAGTCTGACTTTAGAATAGCGAAGCCAGGCTGTATGCCACTTCACAATGCTTTTGATAATATCTGCTTTACACAACCGATTTCACGGGTATAAAACTATATCAAATTATTGTCTAAATTGTATAAAAGGAACAAATTGTCATTTTAAATTGTATAATTACTAGACAAAACATAAACATCTTAAACTGTGCATGACAAGACTAATGTTAGATTTTATTTAAAAACGAACAAATCGTATGGTTATCAATCCAAACTAGAAAGAAGCTAGAATGAAGCATCCTGAGGAGCATCTGAGGTGGTAATACTGTAAAATCAACATATTTTTAAAAAAATAATATTGTTATTGTAAAATCAACATATTAATGTTTGTTTTCTCGGATTTAAACCAACCAACCTGTTTTTTCTTTGAATAAAATTTCACTAAATACAATCTGAAACTATATATCTAACATGAACCAAAATCAAATATGTGAATGATTCGGTTTTACTTCAAATCCCTGACCACTTAAAAACGTCAGTATTTTTATCATATATGTGAATAATTCGGTTTTATTTTAAATCCCTGACCACATAAAAACGTCAGTATTTGAGATCAAAAACTCAAAAATTCGGAAAGAACCTAAATCAAAATCGAAATGATAATTTTAAAGTTGAGTGTGGACTTTATGGGAAAGTATAAATATGGTTAGATATTAGTTTTGAGTTTAAGAAACGTGATGTAAATGTGCGGCTATTAGAAGATAGGAGTTGGTGACGTGGTGGAAAACGACAAGATAGGTTGCCGAATTGGAACGCAAAATCATCACTGCCTTGTTTCCTGAAAATACTGTAGATTATTTATAATCGAAAATGAATATAATCCAGGCTGTAAACTCGTTGATCAAACAAAAAAATAATAATTAATATCAACTCTAACTGCAATCCATTTAGTAACTGGCACGTGTCGGTCATAAACGGGGGGATCTTGATCTGTACGTACGTACGAGTCAGGTCGACAAGCGGAAGGTAGTGAGTGCTCACGCACGCGCCCCAACGCCTTTGCACCTTCACCCTAACCTTCCTCCAACGGTTTATACTACTTTAAATCTATAATTATTTTTATTATTAGTTTTAAATCCTTTATAAAGATGTCATGACTACCAAAAAAAAACATTTATAAAGATGTAAAAAAAAAAGAAATTAACAAGACAGTCATACAATTTCATTTAAAAGCCAGCAAAAAAATTTCCTAACCAATGGAGGAACAACATTTTGTTTACTAGTTTTAACTCAACTGTTGAAATGTTTAAAAATGTATTCAAAACAGGTTTTTCTATACTTCTTTTTAGTTGTGGTTTTCTATTCAACTTAAACAAAAAGTCCTTCTCGGTTGTAGGAAAACCGTTGGTGTAAGAAAAACATAACAATCAATTTTTTGTTTTAGGTACATATCTATATTTGAGGTTTTGTTGATATATGTATGCATTAGCGATCTCGAAATTGAATACTTTGAGTGCATTTGTGAATAAAAATGGTAATAGACTAATAGATTATTGTGATGGGAACAATAAGATGTTGATATACCTTGCTTAGTTATTATATTGGATAAGTGTTATTCTTTTGGCGAGACTTAACAGAATATTACTATATTTTCTAAAGTTGGGTTTCAACAATCACTATATTTTTGCTCGTTCTTGCTATGATCAATTGTCCGAGTGTCGGTTTTGGTCTGTTAGTTTTAGAAGTATTTTATTGGAGTTGTTTTACATTCACAATTTCCCTTAACTCGCTCAAAGGTTAGTCAATTCCAAAATTCGTGAAAGATTTATCTTTTTCACTAATTTTCATTAATTAATCAGACTATTCTTAAGTCACAACATACACCATAATGTAAATCCAAAATATCACTTATAAAAATATAAGAAAAGTTGAATACACATCAACGTACATCGTCAGTTGATGAACTGAAGATAAATTTCCGGTTATGATAAAATTTGTGTGATTGAAATAAACGGCCGAGAAATACCTAAGAAATTGAAAACATTATATAAAACACCGTCCGTCTTTATTTGAATATAACACACCGTTCAAGATCACAACTGTATCTTTTTGGACCAGAAGAATCATTGCCCCTTGTGGAAAAGAGAGAGTGGTGCAGAAAAAAAGGCACGTGGAACATGACCTAATTCGGCAAAATACGATTAAAATATTTTAAATTACGGGAACCGGACAAATATATATAACAGCTGTTTTCCAGTAAGTCCACGTTTACATACACTGGGTTTCCACGTGTAAATTTCAATGACGTGTCATGCTATTATTTCTAAAATCTTAACTAGGCAAAACGACTCTTGTGTTGTTCCTCCTGTCGTGTAAGCTGCAACTGTAATTGGCTAATTGCTATTGGTCTACGTAGTTAGATATTCTTCCACTTGCATTATTGTATTCTTTATTCGCCATGAGAGATGTAAGAATTTACTAGTATTCTTAGAGCATTATTATCCCAAACTTTCATATTTCTAGTTTTCTGATGAAAGTGATCTTAAAGGTTTTAGACGGATTTTAAGTTGGATTTTACTGACAATGAATATAGTTTCTAAAAGATCTTTAAAAACCTGACTCTTAGTTACAACAATGGTTGATTATTTTTAGAAAATGTGGAATTTAAATCGCCTAGCTTAATATGTGAATTTTAAAAATAATTTTACGATTCTTTTGTATATTTATGCCGATTACATCTAAATGACGTTCTAATATTTGTTTTCCCAAAAGTTTTCATTGTTTTCTGCCAATCAAGGTGATACTGATTACAACCAGAAGTTGTTACCGAATGTATAAATCGAAAAAATTGACCACTACTACGATGAAATAGTAATTACATTTGTCCGGAATTTTTAAAAATTTAATGGCTACGGAATGAAATCGTTCACACGATGCTTATTTGAAAGTGTAATAATGGTATACAATTGTAAATTTTCGCTATCCACATCTAATCTATATTCCTTTGTGAAATTTGAATAAGTTAATTAAAACATTCATCAATGCTGTCAACATATATTAATAAAATAAAGGCACATGGGTTCGTTTACTTAAGTTGGATCGAATCGAAAGATGCTGCTACATAATATCCTTCCATTCGCGCTTATCCTAAGCCGTATACATTTTGTACCTTACTCTTCCACACGTGTGCGTGCATATATCCACACGCACACATCTGCATTAATGGTCATAGTGGAAACGGCGGCGTTCAGTGACCTTCGTGCTTAAGATAAATATTTTGGTCTTGTGATGTGTGCTTGCTTCAGCCATACATGATACACCAAACACCTTTACCATAGCTTGATTCAAAAGCGATTCTTTGTTGGACGACAAATAAAAAGTGACTTACTTTTTATTTTTTTTGTGCGGGATCAAAACATTTTATTTTCATTACCTACCAAGTACCCTTTCAATTGCAATGTAAAACTTATCAATTACTTCTATTTTTTTGGACCCTGAACTCGTATGATTTTGCAAAACTCGTTTCCGTGTAAAGGGCTTCCCCGTCTTTTCCTTTCAAATATGAAAATTCTATTAGTCAGCACAATATGAGATATCCAACTTACGTTAACTTACCAAAAGTAGTACATGTTTGATGTTTCTTATTAAACAGTATAAAATAATCCGATTAGAAATTAATGATTTAAAAAACAAGTAATGTTACTTTCTGTGACATACTAACATGCATGATATCCATGATGGAACCATCAACTTATTAATTGAACTAACAACATGAAAAAAAGTTATAAGTCGACAAAATTTATCAAATATTAATGAGATAGTGCATGAAGAATCACGTTTTACGAACCACCATCATACGAGTCATGAACAGACAAAAGTGAGGGATACATAAAAACTAGAACAAAACAGACTACATCACTGTGTGAAACTTTTTCCCCACATTGGCTGCCGGCTTTTTTTTACTTAATATTAATAATTTACAAACCCCCAAAACACTATTATCGTAATATATTGGAAAGTAACATATTCATACACTCCTTTTCTTTTTATTTTTCTCTTTATTTTGTTGTTGTTGGGTTTTAATTTACACTGTTCTGGTCAATAATATAAATATTGTTCAGTTTTTAGTACATTGCTTATTATTATTCAGAAACAATAGTTCTTCTATTGTGGGTACAGTGACCACATCATTAACTTTTGGGCACAATGACAATGGTTCTAGAATAGTACCTGCGATATGATAATTCTCGATATATATGGAGAAACTCACTGAAAATATTTTACATATAAGTATTCTAGAATGAGATTCGATCCATTATTTGAGAAACTTTATTGTATATTAATACTCTTTTTGTACGTAGAGATACTCACGGAAAATTCCTGTTAGGGATTCTATATAATAATGCATATTATAATCAAACTTATATTGTCGATAAGCATTATCTCAAATTTAAATTTAAAGTATAAGAAAACGGTAAAAAATGGAAAATACAATTATCAAAAGAGAAAATGAACTTCAATTCAAAATATTTATACAATTATAGAAAATTTTAACGATTATATGTTTTGTCATGTGTCATAATTACATATAAGTTACTCGAAACAAAATGAGATGTAAATTTTGTTGTATGTCTTAGTATGATGGTTATTTAATTTACAGATATCAAGACTACTAATAAGATGACTTTATATTCAATATTCATGTTAAAACATGAGAGGAATCCATCTCGTACAATCAACCGAGTTTATATTTCAAGAACTGCAGAAACTTTTCATAGAGAAGACAAGTTCAGTGAACGAATACAAATAGACTTCTGATTAAATACCGGAATGTAATGATTATAATCAGAATGTAATATTGTTTATAATAAAAGTTTCCGCGGGTCTAAGTGAAAGTTGACAACATTACAGTGCCTATTCTGTTCATAGACAGTATTAAATAATCATAAGGTATGATGAAAGGCCAAAGAAGAGCCGCCCTTTAAATGGGCTCTTGTGGTCAAACTGGTGGAGCCCAAATTTGGAATGGCCTGTATGATTGCTAATAGCCTCAGTTGTCCTTTTCCATTAATTATCTTGACAAGCCTTTTTTTTTTCCTTTAAAGATATTATATATCAACCACATTTTTGTTATTAATTCCCTTCAAATACTGAAGCATTACGAGATATATATATATATAATTGATATTAATACTCATTTAAAATGTAGTAATGCATAATAACATATCAACAAACAATATTTATAAATAAAAAATAAGTTAATTTTTGAAGGCAATAGTTAAATATGTAAATCAATGTCTTTCAAGCAATATATTCGTCATTTGATTACCTTACAAGATTTTTAGATTTGTGCATATTAAAAGAGTGGATGCACACACTTAAGCAAAATATAGTCTTCATGGTAGTTGTATTTACTCAAATTTTGTATTTATTCCAATTTGGTTAATAGTTGTATTGCACAATAGGCATTGTCAACTTCACATTTAACTAAATACCTAGAATTCTATTCCGGTCGGTCCAATAAGAAACAAAGCCCAATAATAAACAAAGCCCAATAAATAGTTTCTCATAAACGTGTGGACTCACCGAGTCATCCACCTCATTTAGTTAATGGCGGTGATCACATCGTTATTATTCCCTCCGGCAATATCCCGACGAAACCACGATTTGCTCCTGTACATCCAAATTTATGGCGAAGAAGAATCCAATCGATGGAGAAACCTCAAAGCGGGTCGTTGTATGTGGCGGCAGTGTAATCGGAGTATGAACGGCGTATTTCCTCTCGAAGAAAGGAGTCGCCGTTACTCTCGTAGAGCCGGATTTCTCGCTTTTGATTGGTGCGATGGAAGTCATGTTGAGCCTTTAGCACGTGCGAGCTTTAGCACGTGCGAGCTTTAACCTCCATCGATCGCTCGCTGAAGAGCTAAACAGCGTCGAATCGTACGGGTACAGACCCCTAACGACTCTTAGCCTCACTGTAACTGAATCAAATCCTGGTTCAGCCGGTTTTTAGGTTTACCGGCTTGGGTCAACGGTCCAATTAAAAGCCCATCGACAATTGGTACGACTCAAACCACAGCGCAAGCGCATCCTCAACTTTTTACTCGGAAACTGTTATCGACGGCGACGGAGAAGTACGGTGTTGAGGTTGTAATCGGGAAATTAGAAGAGGTGAGAGTGGAATTAGGGCGAGTTAACTCAGTGGTGCTTGAAGGTGGGCGAGTTATCGAGGCCGATACTGTGGTTCTGGCGATGGGTCCATGGTCGAGTAAATTTGAGCTTTTGTCTTCGATTTTTAGGGTTTATGGTACGAAAGCTCATAGCATTGTCTTGGAACCTAAGGAACCAACTGCTATAACACCTCATGCCCTTTTTTTAACTTATCGTCCTGCTCATGGTGGTGAAGCTTTGGACCCTGAAGTATATCCTCGTCCCACAGGTAAAATCTCTCTGTCGAAATTTGGATCCTTTGCTTTCAAATTCAACATCTGAGCTTTACAGTAAATTCCAGTCTCATTGAATGCTTCTAATCTCCAAGGATTACCGCAAAAGTCTTGTTATTTGGCAATGTATATGGATGGTGAAATTTCCTTTTGTAGTATCTTCTATCTGTGAGGCTTTACGCTATATATGTGGAGAAGCATAGAGTGAGATGATTGTTTAATCTGTGGATTCGAAGTTGAAAGAAACTATTTTACCTTTAACTTAATTTGGTTTTTTTCTGATACAAGTAATGGAAGATGATATATTATTGGTCTGATTTGCTGTTGTTTTTGGGACAGGCGAAGTGTATGTATGTGGAATGTCATCACAAGAAGAAGTACCTGATGATCCAGATCAGGTCACAAGCGATCCTGAATCGATCCAGGTTCTCAAGAGAGTAGCGAAAACAGTCTCGAGCTATCTAGACGAAGAAAACGCTCAGGTGAAAGCAGAGTACGCTTGTTTCTTGTCCAGCACGGAAGATGGGATACCTGTGATCGGAGAGATTCCAAGAATCAAGGGTTGTTATGTAGCTACGGGACATAGCTGTTGGGGAATTCTTAATGGTCCAGCCACTGGTGCTGCAACGGCTGAGCTTATTATAGACGGCGTAGCCACTAGTGTTGATCTTAGCCGGTTTAGTCCTTCGCGGTTTAGCAAACCAAGAGGAAGGGTTTATTATAGTGTGTTCATAGAGATGTATACGCTAATCTATTTGATGGTGTCTTCTTTTAAACTTATATGGAATCGTGATCACAAGGAATCCGGTAATGTCATTTGTAATGTGGCGTGGTTGTATTTTGTAATCATTGTGCATTTTAATCAAACCGGTTAGATCTAAAAACTAAACCAAAATTAATGTATTGCCGCCAAAAGCTGTTAAGAGTTGAAACAACAAAAAAATAAACTAACCGAACCGAAATGTTAGGGTTGCTTTGCATAAGTTGTTAAAGTTGGTTTCTCGGCAATTTTTTTTATGCTTTGTAGATCTATCTGTGTACTGCATTGAAAACTAGCTAAGCATCTTTGTATTTTACAATGTTTTAAGAAAAGAGAACAGAGAATCTAGTGCCCAACCAATGGACTGACTCGGACTGAACATAAGCTTTAAAATTTTGGATGCCAATGGGCTTCACATTTCTTTTTTGCTTACCCGTTAA
This sequence comes from Nasturtium officinale, assembly GCA_963854855.1. Taxonomy (NCBI): domain Eukaryota; kingdom Viridiplantae; phylum Streptophyta; class Magnoliopsida; order Brassicales; family Brassicaceae; genus Nasturtium; species Nasturtium officinale. The sequence goes on from OY978502.1 coordinate 15,768,129, forward strand.
GATACGCACACAACCAATCCAATGACCTTTTTTTTTTCTTTGACATCAAACCAATGAGAATAATATCTTTTAATAATAGTATTAACTATTAACATTATCATAAAAATTTCTTATCTTATTTTAGTAGCCCTCGAATCCTTTTACGTGGTTTGCTAAATTTTATTCCCTAGCTTTTTCAAAATTTGAAGCTTTTCGAGCTTTTAATTTTGTGCCCAATTCCTTTATAGCTTTACAAAAGGTTATACTAAAGAAGGAAAAGCCTATTAATTTAAGGGATTAAACATACGGTAATATCTTCAAGACCATAACACCTCTTTGAAAAGCTAAATAATAAATGTTACAAAATTAATTACGCCAGTAAGTTGCAACTATGATGAATAGTATATTCTAGTTTTTTCTTTTATATCCCTTATAAATTTGTTTGATTAGTTTACTTATAAACCTAGAATAAAGATGATTAGTAAAAAAAAAAAAAAAAGAGGATATTTCTCTCTTTAATTCTGTCACATCATTAACAAAGCAAAGGTAGTTTAAAGCTTTTGTCTTTTGAATATCTCAATAGATAAATAAATAATCATGACCCGCTTCACTTAATCATTCTAATCATCTGTCGTTGTTAAAAGCTTACTAGATAGAAGCTTAATACCAGAATTGGCCTCGACGTTGTTAAGTTCGTAGAATCAAACAATCTAAATATCTAAGTATTACTGGCATAATCAATGCTCTAGGAATACCAATTTTCTTGATTGTTATTATGAAAAAAAAACTTTTTTTGTGGAGAACAAAAATAAAATAAAAAGTCCTAACAGATATCATTAACATAACCAGAAACATCCGACCGATCAAGTGACAATGATCGAATTGTTATTTTACAAGACAATTTTAAGTTTGGAGTTTTGCTAAATGGTAAGTAGAAAACGCCATTTTTATGTATCTCCCGTCTTTGTCCACCGCCAAACTAGTAGCCATCCTCAAATTAATTATTTACAGTTAAAGCTTTTATATAGTCGTATTTTAATTTACAGTTTAATTACCTACGTACGATTATATTTACGTTAATTAGAGGGGGAAAACACGAAAGTGGTTAGTAATTTGTTACTTGAATCTCAAAATGTATACTCTCTAATTTGTAACATGAAATTTGGCTATAACTAAATTAATGTGATCTGACAATATGTTGTAAAACTAAACTATGAGTATATACTCACCCATATTCATTTAATGAAGTAGCTAGTAAACATAAAACTCTAGTATTATAAATGAATAACAAACTAAAAATTAATAACGAGATGAAAATATTGAATAACTACTGGTCAATAGGAAATCGTTCTTATAATTAACGAACCCAATGTGTGAAACTTGGACTACACTACACTCATTAGTTTTGTTTCAAACGGCGAGAATTTTTTTTTTATAGTTTTAAAGGGAATACAGTAATAAAACCATATTAGATAAAATCATCTGGCGATGTAGCATTCCAAATTGTATTAAACCTCAGTATTATCATATGATTGAACTAATGTTTTATCATATTGAAAATTGTGACGGATAATATGCTAGGTTGATAACTAAAATTTAACTGGACGTTCTTTATATATATACAAAATTTAAAATTTTCAACTATACTACTCGTTCTATAGTTTCAGTCCAGTAGTTTCACTGTTTTGCAGAAATTTCGTTAATGAAAAACATGCTCATCTCGTAATTTCTTAATCGTTTCAGCAACCGTGACATATAGAGTTGAACAAAAAGTTACATTCGAGAAGGTAAAATATATTTATTTGTATATACATTTTGTGATTTGGCAATCAAAGAATATGTAACAAGGACCACAAATGACGCTCGCGAAATTTAATTAAAACAGGGACCGATATTAATTTGACTGGGTGTACATTAATCTTGACATGCATTTATTTAACGTGTGATGTTGACCCCTTGGTCGATCCAGTACTACATTTATATATTTTTGATAGAACACGTAACCATATAGCGTTTTTGATGTTTCCTCTTTAAACCAATTTAAGTTTCGTGATCTGTTGGAATTATTAACATACAAGTTAAATTATGTACAGATTCCATATATTTGAACTAAATCGAATTCTTCTTATAACTAAGACATTATGTGTCTGCTTGCACTTCATTAAAAATATTATTTTGAATTGTTTCATTTAATAAAAAAAAATGAAACGAATACATTTTTGGGTTGTATTTCAACTGTAGAAGAACACTCAAAAGCATATATATATATATATATATATATATAAATAAGTATAGCTAGAAATATTATGCATGCCATTTGTCTTTGTTTATGTGTTTACTCTTCCTGAATTAATTCAGTGTTTCAAAAGGTATAATAGTTTAATTACTATTTATATAAAAAGATGTAATATGATTATAAGATTTTGAAAAAAAAAAACAATAACAAACGTCGGTCATATAGAGTTAAATCCAAGTCAGCGAGACACCTGCAAAACATCGAACGTTTTCTGAATGTCTTATAGCAAATAAAGATACTATTCTCCCATCTGGACATGTTCCATAAATATATTAGTCAATCGATTAATAATACAATTCTTTACACACATCACATGACATGAATCATCTCACGTCACAATATTATTAGTACATAAAAAACCGAAAGGAATATTAGAAATATACTTATTATATAGTTTTGTGATCTAGCAAGCAAAGTTTTTTATCACAAAAAAATATCCAGATTTTATAGATATTTCTGTGGATGTCTTTAAAATTTTTAGTAAAAAAAAAAAAAAATCAATGTATTTAATACTTAAACAGAATATAACTGTGTCTTTGCAGAAACACTAAAACATTAAATGTTTTAAAATTTATTCATAATTTTCTTTAATACAGTATTATCTTAGTTCTTTGAAAATAAATATAAACAATGATGAAACATACATACAGGGTCCACGTTGATTATAAACGTGAAGAACGACAAAACAACGTCAGCATACATTACGAATAGGAAAATAGTTGTAAATATTTGTTATCACATTCTGTGCATTTAACATTACATAGGATATACAATATTTAATTCCACATTATATATTTTTACGAAAAATCAAGAATTCCATAAAAAGATAAACACTTTCATACCGCTCACAATCCACATGGCCTTTTCGAAAAATCAATCTTTTGGTTCTCTATCGATGCGTAAGCCTGAAGAACGATGACGACAGTCACTGCCGATCTCAGCCGTCATCTATTAGTAATTACCGTTTTGTCCTTTCTCGTTAGCTACCAGTCTCTTGCTCTGAACACAGACGGTGTTCTCCTTCTCTCTTTCCGTTACTCAATCGTCGACGATCCTCTTTCAGTTTTACGGAGCTGGAGATTCGACGACGAGACTCCTTGCTCTTGGCATGGCGTCACGTGCGATGAATCTTCCCGGCACGTGACTGTTTTGTCACTTCCGAGCTCGAAGCTTTCCGGTACCCTTCCTTCCAATTTGGGTTCTCTCATTTCACTTCAAAGACTTGATCTTTCCAACAATTCTATCAATGGATCTTTCCCTGTTTCACTTCTCAACGCGACGGAGCTTCTGTTTATTGATCTGTCGGATAATCACATTTCCGGCGAAATACCGACGAGTTTTGGCGCGCTTTCGAATCTCCATGTGCTGAATCTCTCCGACAATTCCTTCGTCGGAGAATTACCGAAGTCATTAGGCTGGAATAGGAACTTAACGGAGATATCACTGAAGAACAACTATTTCTCCGGCGCGATTCCGGGGGGTTTTAAGTCGACGGAGTATCTTGACCTGTCGTCGAACTTAATCAGAGGCTCATTCCCGTTAGATTTCGGAGGTAATCACTTACGCTATTTCAACGCTTCATACAACCGAATTTCCGGCGAGATTCCGTCTGGTTTCGCCGACGAAATTCCTGGGAACGCCACCGTGGATATCTCCTTCAACCAGCTCACGGGTCAAATCCCGGGTTTCCGAGTTCTAGATCATCAAGAATCCAACTCCTTCTCCGGTAACCCTGGTCTCTGCGGATCAGACCCGGCAAAACACCCTTGCCGTGACATTAAAGTAACCTCTACGCCTCCATCGCCGATCCCTGATTCGCCTCCTGCTTTAGCCGCTATACCCAATACCATTGGCTTGACCAATCACCCAATTGGCTCCAAACCCGATTCTAAATCCAAATCAAGTCTTAAACCGGTGATTATTATTGGAATCGTTGTCGGTGACATCGCCGGTTTAGCAATCCTCGGGATTGTGGTTTTCTACATTTGTCAGTCGAGAAAACGGAAGACTGTAACGGCTACGTCAAAATGGTCCACGTCATCAACAGATTCCAACGTCTTATCAAAATGGTATTGTTTACGCAAAACAGTTTACGTCGACGGTGACTGTGAGGACGAGGAGGAATCCGATACATCGGAATCTGAATCCGACGAAGAGAATCGGGTCGGGCAAAATCGACGATCTGGATTGGACGATCAAGACAAGAAAGGAACGTTAGTGAATCTCGATTCAGGGGAAAAGCTTGAAATCGAAACGCTTCTCAAAGCTTCAGCTTACATTTTGGGAGCCACTGGTTCGAGCATAATGTACAAGGCGGTGCTTCAAGACGGCACAGCTGTGGCTGTTCGACGTATTGCTGAATGCGCTTTAGACCGGTTTAAAGATTTCGAGACTCAAGTTCGAGCCGTGGCTAAACTGGTTCATCCAAACCTGGTTCGAATTCGAGGTTTTTATTGGGGGTCCGAAGAGAAGCTTATCATTTACAATTTTGTCCCTAACGGCAGCCTCGCTAATGCCCGTTACCGTAAGTCTTTTCCTCCGTTTCCTTTGATATACTGTTTAAGTTAGTAGGATTTTACATAGTTTGGCTAACATGAGCGGCAGAGTGAAAAGTGTCGGTTTCGGAATCAGAGAGTTAGTTCCAACTAAAAAAAGCATGTCAGTTAATGATCGGAGGAGAGTCAACGGCAATTCCCAAAACTGATTTAAAAAAATAAAAAAATCGTAAGCTAACTCAGGCGTATGATAGTGACGTTTCTATTTATGTGAAATCTCTCTGTTGATTCCATATAAGAGAGATTTTGTATATTTGTATTGATAGATGCAAGCGCTTTGCTTTACTATTGTCTTTTTGTATTGATATGTTCATATTTTATTCTCATTTCCGGGTTTGTTTTTCATTTTAATCGCAGGGAAAGTGGGATCCTCACCTTGTCATTTACCTTGGGAAGCTCGGCTCAGGATAGCAAAAGGTATTGCTCGTGGGCTAACATACATCCACGAAAAGAAGCACATGCATGGTAACCTCAAGCCTAGCAATATTCTTCTGGGCTTAGACATGGAGCCTAAAGTTGCGGATTTTGGGCTTGAAAAGCTTTTGATAGGCGACATAAGTTACAGAACTGGTGGATCAGCTCCAATCTTTGGAAGCAAGAGATCCACAACTTCTCTTGAGTTTGGACCGAGTCCAAGCCCAAGCCCAAGCTCAATCGGGTTACCTTACAACGCTCCGGAATCTCTCCGGAGTATAAAACCGAATCCAAAGTGGGATGTGTATTCATTTGGAGTTATTCTGCTTGAGTTACTAACGGGAAAAATCGTCGTGGTGGATGAGCTTGGACAGGTTAATGGGCTTGTGATCGATGACAGTGAGCGGGCGATACGTATGACGGATGCAGCTATACGAGCTGAGTTAGATGGTAAAGAAGAAGCCGTATTGGCCTGTTTAAAATTGGGCCTAGCTTGTGCTTCTCCAGTACCGCATATAAGGCCCACTATAAAAGAAGCCTTACAAGTCCTCGAAAGATTCTCTGTTCATTTTAGCCAACAGTAATGATAATAATTAAGACCGAGACAAAGTTAATAATAACTTGACTGTGTGTACTTAGAGTTAGACTGATAGGTGGATTTTATATTCTTAAAATTATCGTGTGGCCATCTGATTTTTGGTTTATTTACGATTTAGTAACAATAATTTCTTCTGGCTAGTTACAAATTTATTTTCTGCTGTGATTTTTTTTTTTTTTTCTATCGTGGAATATTTTAAGAAATAAAATAATTTTGACGAATTAAAAGAGAGAAAATGACAACTCACATCATGGGGCTTTTGGGCTTTCGTTTAACTTATCTATAGACCCATTAACAATCCGGATCTAAAATATTCAAAGCGGGTAAAGATTCGGATTTTGCATTTTGAATTGAAAACTCCGCTCTCGTCTTTCTTTTTGTATTCTCTATTCTCTTCTCTAATTTCAAAAGAGCCGTTACAGAGATCGAGAAAAAACCAGAGAGCCGAGTTGAATCTGCAGAGTGAATCGAAGATGGCTACGAAAATTGGGATGATGGATTCAGCATATTTCGTAGGGAGATCTGAGATTCTGGCTTGGATTAACTCTACTCTGCAACTTAATCTCTCCAAAGTCGAAGAGGTAATAATAATAATCTATTTGATTAAATTCTCATTTTCTCCTTACAAACCTAGTTTTCGATTTTGTATTCGAATGTGAGCTCGATGGATACGGATTCGGTGAATTCTTAGCTGTTATGCTTTGTGTGTTTCTGGATTTGAAAACGGATTCGATGAAATTCTTATCAGATTGTGTTATTTTTTTTCTGGATATGAATACGGATCTATGAATTATAGGCTTGTTCAGGTGCTGTTCATTCTCAGCTCATGGATTCGGTGCATCCTGGAATAGTTCCGATGCACAAGGTTAATTTTGATGCCAAGAGTGAGTACGAGATGATTCAGAATTACAAAGTGCTTCAGGATGTGTTTAACAAACTCAAGATCACTAAGGTCTTCTTTTCATCTTCTTACCTTTACTTTTATTTAACTCGATTTTTGATTTAGGCATTATAGAGCTGACTTGTGTGGTTAATTTGGTTGTTTAGCACATCGAAGTGAGCAAGCTCGTCAAGGGTAGACCACTGGATAACTTGGAGTTCATGCAATGGATGAAGAAGTATTGCGATTCTGTAAATGGAGGCCAGCTTCACAAGTTAGTTCCTAGCCTTAACATAACTTGCTTCTTGAATTGATTTTAGTGCCGACACTGAATCAAACTCATGAAGCAAACCAAAATTGATTATTTGAGTCATGGTTCCTATATGAGGAAACTTGAGTTCGTGTATCATTTGTGCTGGCTATGCTGAATTGATATATCCACCAGTCTAGTTCATATACTGTTTTTATGCACATTAGCATTACAATTGTTCCAGATTCTTACTCATTTCTGAATTGTATTTGGTTTCTGATCGCTAGTTACCACGCACTGGAGAGAAGAGAAGCTAGCAAAGGAGGAAAAGAAGCAACTAAGAGAGCTTCAGCTACACAACAATCAGGCAAGAATTCTTCTTCTTCAGCTGCTCCTAGACCTTCATCTTCAAATGGAACCCGTAAACACGAACCACAATCCTCCAACACTGGGAATCATCATCACTCTTCAACTGGGAACCACCACTCTTCAAAACCTTCAAGTAAACAATCTAAACCAGTGCCTGCGTATGATGAAAAGGTATTATTTCTTCTGAATCCTAACACCTCTTTCTGAAAGCCTAAATGCTAACTAACTCACTTCTTTTCATCACAGATCACAGAACTGAAACTATACATAGATAGCTTAGAGAAAGAGAGAGACTTCTATTTCTCTAAACTAAGAGATGTAGAGATTCTCTGCCAAAACCCAGACACAGAGCACTTACCTGTATGCAAAAAATCCTTTTCTATGTCTCAATTCAATAACTTCATAAAATCTGTTTTAATCATCTTCACTCTTTTTTTTTTTTTTTTTTTAATCTGTGCAGCTTGTTGGTTCCATAAAAAGAATCCTATACGCAGCAGATGGAGAAGACGTAGGAGCAGCAGTAGCTGAAGCAGAGACACAGACTTTGAGTCCCATTGCTGAAGGATCGGAAGAGAGAAGGAACAGTATAATAATGGAGTCACAGAAAAGGAAACTCATAGTGAATCTCGACGTTGATGCTGCAGCGATTACAACACTCTCTCCGAGACAACGCCTTTCTGATGCTTCTGATGTCAAATGCAGTGGTTCATCTCCTCTTTTGACCTGCTGAATCCAAATAAAATTAAACAACAAAAAAGCTACTCTCATATGATATATTCTGTCTCAGAGTATCTACTCATATGTTTGAAACTCTCCCTTCTTGTTAACCTATTGTTACTCTGTTGAAAATATCTTTGTTGTGATGTTTTGGCTTCGACAGTTTCGCATCTTGTTGACTAGTAACAGTGCAAAATGATTAAACATACATAGTTATTTTGTCTCGCCAACCAATACTTTGGTAAATTAGGAAAGACAAACGCAAGAAAGAACCGGACGTTTCAATACCCAAATTTAACGATGTATCTGATATTTTGAAAACTTCCTTTCATAATTATTTTCTGACTAGACAAAAGCTATTTTTTTTTTACTAAACAAGACTATAACAGTTTAATATGATCAGATATGAACCTAAAAGAGTTGCAGGTAAGTTTTGTACGTCCTTTGTATTTCCTTTGACTAATATAAATTGTGATTCATTTCGATATATATATATATATATATATAAGTTTACGTATAATAAGGAAATGGAAACTGAAAAAAACAAGAGGATGGATCAAAAGTGGTGGTGCCAACGACGGACCATCGTTCATCTGCAGGGAAAGGCTCACATCTTTTAAGTGCAATACTCTATGTAGTGTTTTGGTTGTTGCAGAATTTGTTTAATGTTAATCAGAATCTAACGTATAAAACCGTGGAGTACAAAAACGTGAGTTTGCCGTGTGGGATGTGTTTAATGGTGGGAAAGCCAACGTACAACCTTTTCTGTAGAAAAAAAAAATCCAAGATTTTCTATAAAGTTGTTTGATATTTGACAGCCTTATTTTGTTTTGTTCAAAATAAAAAGTTCCGACCGTTGGAGACCCTATAAGAATAACTATACCGGAACCGGTTCAACCAAAAAAAAAACTATGTACCATTTGAATAAGGACGAATGCCATTGGTTGATTCAGTAAATATCTCATAAACCCAAAAACATATAACTTCATCAAAATATCATATCCCAATTAAAGCATAACAATAATTCATGTAAATGTCAGAATCAAAATATAATTTATAAATGTCCAAAGGTTATCACAGATAATGCTTAAAAGCTATAAACATATTTAATGTCTTTGACAAGACATGAGACAGTAATTTAAAGTCATAGGAGAGTGTTACATTTCCACCAGATTTAATTCATCTTCAAGGATAAAAACAAGACAAGTACTTGAACCACTCTTTGTCTGGTCTCAAAATCCTTTCCTTTCCTTTCAAATCAAAATTACCTCAAGAAAATGAAAGTAATTATGGAAAAAACTAACCACTCTTCTCGTTGCTGCTTGGGTCTGCTCAAAACGTACAACTGAGGTTTTCTTTCACATGTTTTACTAACCCTACAGAAGAAATCAGATGTTTCAGGTTTCTCATTTATACCAACCACTCTTCTCTTTCCAATCTTATCTCCCAAAATTTAAACAGGTCCAAGAGTTTTCTATATCAAATAATTGACATATCATGTTGGTAAAAAGAGAGAGAGAGAGACATACTTTTTTACTTGTTACTGTTACTGATGGTAATATATCAGTCAATTCTTAGACTATAGCCTAGATATTGCTAATGTTTGTTGAGATTTCAAGGACGATGCATGGAGTAGTAGAAGTACTCTTACTTTTGACTTTTGAAATCTCTCTTCTACACTTTACTTGAACATAATCATTTGATATAATTACAAAATAAGTTAATATCTTTGTATAAAGATCCTCTTAATGTTGATGTACTGTGAAGATGCAAAGGCATAGTGATCTAATGAATATTAGAATTAATGAGACAGAGTTATTAGCTCAAAACTAGCTTTAGAGTTAACACAAAATGTTCTGCCTTAAAATTGTTGCCATTGCCGATAATGATAATAAGCAAAAGAGAGAGATTGAATTTATGTTCTTGTAATTTGACATGTTCGATCAAAGAAAGGTACTAGCGAGGACTACTGAGCACATCGAGAAACATACGGTTTATTGAATTCAACTTCATTTGCTGCTCTTGCACTCTTCTTCTCTTGAGCAGAGGCTCTAGAGATGATGACGATGATGATGATGATGATGATGATGATGATGATGATGACACTGAGGCGGTAGAGACAATCCAGGAGTCATTTGAGCTGTCATCAAAATCGAATACTCCGCTTGGACTGTCCTGATCGACCCAATTCATCATCCTCTTCTTGCTTGGATTGTGCTCCAACAATAGTTCATAGCATTCATTAACTTTCTCCTGTGAAGCCAATGCTGAATCAGGTTTTGATCTTTAACAATACATAATTGGACTAATGACAAGTCTTTTAAGCACAGACCTGATTAACTTTAAGTCGACTCATAAGCTGAGATTGGTATTTAACTTCTTCGTCACATGGTTTCGAATCTTTGATGACAAAAATCATTATTGCAGTAGCTAATTCAGAAGGTATGTAACTCATAAACCTCGAATCTGCAACCAAGATCCAGAGTTCAGTCCCAAGAATCCAACTACTAAAATATCAAAAAGGTTTTATATGGAAACCTCACCAGCAACAACGGATATCAAAAGACGCTCGCACTTCCCAAAGAAGTCTAGTTGATGGTAACATGTAGAGCCACATCTCCGGATAATGTGATCAAAGAAGGAGATCGGGGTCACAGGATGCATCCTCCATTGAAGAGTAGAAAGAACCAAAAGTTCCATTCTTTGTATTGTCTTAGCTTCAAAGAAAAATCTTGCTTCTTCCACCTTAAAGTATAGACACACAACAAAAACCCATTAGAAACCGGCATTTCAGTGAACAGTTAATATAAGAGAGGGAGAAGAAAAGAAACTAACTTGGAGGTCTACGAGCAATGGAACTTGAACCTCTTCAACTTTAGCAGCTAAAGACAGACAAGCCACAGCTACAAGCTGAGACATCCATGGCTTATCTGTCTGAAACTTGACACTCGTGATAAACCTATCGAAGTAGTTCACAGCAAGAATAGCCGTCAATGAAGTGAACCCATAGTGAGATTTAACCCTAAAAACCCAATCTAAAGCCTCTTTTCTACAAGAAACCATAAACCCATCCAAGCGAAAACAAAGATTCGTTTCCTTTTCCTTTGAGATTAGATTCAGCAGCTCGTCGTCATCCCATAAAAACATATCCAAAAGTGGTAAAAACTGAAACTTTGAAACACTCTCATCTGATTTCTCAAGAAAATCTAAATCTCCATCAAGATCTTCCTCCACAAAGCCGGTTTCTTCCTCACAATAGAGCCCATCAAGAACACAAAACGGTGCGTTTAATGAAGCTTCTTCTTCTTTCTCCAAAGCCATCTTCTTCTTCTCGGAAGAAGAAAGTGTAAATGTCTGTGTTCATTCTGCCATTGAAGCTAGTTTCGTCGACGGATTCTTCACTAAAGAGAGAAAAAAAGATGAGAGACCGGACAAATTGCTAAAGAAAGCCAAAGGGTTTTTATTTTCTCTCTCTCACGCTTGTCTTTTTTATTTTTATTTTTTTCCAATATATGTACTATTGTTTTATTACTAATATCTCTGCTGTCTTTTTTTTTTTTTTTTTTTATTCGAATGTTTGGCGCGTATGATTATTATGATTAACGAACCAATTAGCGTGAATTATCCGTCTGTAGAATATTAATCCACGCTACTAAATGCGCGTGAGTACACGCTTCTGTTCCCTGTCCGTACGATTGCGACAAACATCTATCTCGATCGGATCGTGATGATTACGCTCCTCTGTGTAGCGGTTTGAGTAGTTTTATTTATCTTCGTTATATATTTCTTTTTCCCCTTGTGGATACGTAGTAAATAGTTTTATCATTGGTTACAGACTTACAGCACAGATCTCATCTAACCATTAGTTTTAAGAAATTACCACCATCTTCATTTCTCATATTTTTTTTATGATATCTTTAAAACTAATTATCATTAAATTTGAAGATATACATATTTTTGAGTGTCCAAAATCTCTCTATGAAAACACAATTACATATTATCCACTTATTAAATACATTATTTTTATTACTTTTATATTTAAAACACAACCACAAAAAAATCAACCAAAGTAAGTGCTTTAACATGTTTTCTTTATGCCTTAATATGGGATATTGTTTTTGAGAAATACACATTTTTAGACTGTATATATAGTTTTGGAAAACATAAATATTGGTAGTTTGAATCTAATTTTTATCGTTCGTGGTATTTATTATAGTCACGTCTTTCTTGATACTTATAGCTTCGCAGATTCTCTGTGGTCCAATGTAAAAAAATTGAAAGCAAGACAAAATAAATTTCTTTATTTAATATTTCTTTAGAGAGTTTTTGATTTTTTTTTATATTTATCCTATAAAGATCTCTTTGAAAAGGCGATTAATTAATATGAACTTGCCTCACTTCTTTATATGCCAAAAATTCGGAGTCGAGGCAAAAAAAAAAAAAAAAAAAAAAGGCGATTAGCAGATTAAAAGCATATGCTGTATTCTGCCCTTGTCAATAAAATTAAATTATCCAAAAAGATGTTTTAAACTTTAACAACCACTCGCGTTCTTCTGTACCTCCTCGTTAAACTACAAATAAATTTAGTTTCTTGGTTTTTAGATTTACTTTAGAGTATATAAAATAGCTACGAATATTATATCGGTTTATATTTTAGAATTGTACCATAATCTTTCATATGACTAGGACGAAAATGTTCGTATTAAACTAACGATTACTGATGTAGACATATAGTCTAATGATTTGTATTACTATCATTCATTATGTTTAAACTCGTTATTAAATAAATTTATGTAGATCGATCATTTTAGATGTTATTTAATGCATGATAAATACACACATAAAGGTAGGTCTAACCGTATAAGTAAATCACGAGAGGGAAAGATGTGAAGCCATTGGTAACAACAAGCGAAGTCTGAATCTGAGAGATTGTTACAATGTTGAATAGCGACTTCTCATTTCCACCTTTCACATCTTATCTTTTCTTCTTATTATAATTGTCCCCACTTCTCTGCATTTCGATCTTTATCTTTTTTTTATTTTTTTAAATATGGCATCAAATGCTTTTGCTCGATGCAACCTCGATTGATATGTGGTTAGAGAACATAATAAGGTAAGACACAAGTCAAATCTAATCGATACTATTAATCAAAAGTTTCTAAAGAAAACATTCCGACATTTTATGAACGTACTCATTATTATTACATAATCCAACGTATTTAACACCAACCTAAGTTTAAGTACTCAATCATTAATTTTTCTTATCACCCTTGATAATAATTTATACGTTTATGTCAATGTTGTATGGAATTGAATAAGTATGTGTCAGGATTTATTGAAAATCTCGCAAGCCATTGAAATAATATGATCGGGAGTCAAACATGGTAAAGTTGTACTATCCGGTTTACAGCATTATTATTGTTTTTTCGGTTGGGGAAAAAGGGACAAACCCAATTAAATTTGGCACATCCTTTATTAAGTTTTCCTAATAATACTGTCGTAACAATAATGCATAATGTGCCGAAATATAAAGTGACACATACTTTTGACTTTTCCTCACCACTATCATCTTTCAGAATTTTCGGTTATTGTTTTTCTTAATTCATTTTTTTGATAATATTTGTTTCTTTTTTTTATGATACAAATCACAGGAACTAATGTACTTAACCCACATCTTGTGAGTGACAAAAGAAAGAGGGAGCTGGGAGGATTTGTATATTTTTTTCCTACCAGTCTGATTCATTAAAAAAAATTAGTTTAATTAAATTTAGCACTTTAATCGAAAATCTTATCCAATTACTTTTACAATTTAGAATTTGAGAATTATTTACTTTTTCCCGAATTACGTTTCAGCCCATCAAACTTAATATCGGCTGTCCTCAATAGATCCAACTCATCTTTCTAGAATGGGCTTCAATATTAAGAAAGTTGACAATTTACACATTATGACTTTTTCTTTCTAAATTCAGTGATTCATGATGCTCCTTTTCCGATGTATTGGGTAATGGGTTGGGTAATGGGTAATGGAGGTTATAATGTTGAACGTGTATGTGATTTTGTATCAGTATTACCCACACAAATTATAATAAAATATTTAATAAATCTTTTAACAGAAAAACGAAATATTGAAAATCGTTTTTTATTTTTAGTTTTGTCGACAATAAAACCTTAAAAAAATATTTTCATATCCCTAAAAATTGTTTTCTTACCATATATTAGTTTTGAGTTTAATTAATACCAATTATTTTTGTTTAAAGTGACTCTTACTATTTATAGTTTATTGGGAGAAACTGCTGGAAAACAATTCCAGATCAAAATTCAACAAATTATAATAATGTGAGTTTGTTTTATTTTTATGTTGTTTGTTCAAGTTTTGAGCAAATTCTTATTTAAATAGTGAATATGCTTAAATATTTTTTCTGAATGTAAATTTGTATTTCAACAAATCCTGATAAAATCTAACTCGGGGAAGAAGAGAAAAGATAGAGAAGATCAGAAGTTTAAAGGTTTGGCGAATGAAGAAGCTGAAGATATGGAGAGATAAAATTCAAAATATGATATCAATATAAGAAAATCTGGTAGATCATCTAGACATAAAGATAGAAAAATCGGTATATAGATGAAAATATGTATATAGACGAAATAACTTTTATACTATAGAAAGAGATGAAAATGATGAAAACGAAAATATGCATGAAGTTACCAATGAGTAATTAAGGTAGTTAAATTATGTAATTTATTTTCAGATTTTTAATTAATTTTGATCTGGTTTTTATATTTTATTAATTATTTTGTTTGGATTGAATTTTTTTATCTAATAGCTCGTAAGATTAATTTAATTTTAAACAAGTGATATAGATTTATTTCAAAAACATGAAAATTAAATGTCAATTATTAAAAAATAAATTCTCATCAATTTTATATGTGATACTAATATTAAAATCATAATGAAAACCTACATAAATATAACATCAGTTATGGTAAATGATATAAATATTAACATCATATATAATAATAGACATAAATACTAACATCACTTATACAAATGTAATATCATTTGTGAAATTGATACAAATTAACATCAATTACAAATGATGCAAATATTATGTATAACTGATGTAAATTATTTGCATCACCAAAATCAAAGTCATTTTAAGTGATGTAAAATTCTTTTGCATCATTTATAAGTAATACAAAAAATAAAATTAATTATGTAAAATTAACATTTTTTGTAGTGTACGAAAAATGAACAATGCAGTACAAATTCGAAAACACTAACAGGCAAAAGCACTGATTCTAGCTCTTTACTCTTAAAACAAATCATAGACTATATAAACACCGACCGAGCTTTGTAGAGAGAAAATGAGAAGGTTCTCTATCTATCTCACTGCTTTAAGGGTTTATTGAAACCTTTCTCAATGGTTCCAATAGAGCTAAGGGAAAGCTTTTTCCTAGCAGCCATGTTTTCGAATTCAACATGCTCTTTAGAGTTGAGAGGTATATGTTCTATGTACCTGACAATTACAAGAAAATTTAAGCAGAGAAGAAGTTAACAAAAGAAGAGACTCACCCGGTCACCCCAACATAATTTTTCCTCTTAGGGTCGTCTAGATGATTGAACTCTGCTCTTTTAGCAATAGATTCTTTTGCCAAAATTTTGGATTTGAAACAATTAAGGAGAATAAATGATTGAGAGTTTAAATTTTAATTTCCAAAAAAAAAACTAGATTAAAAATACTATGGACTTGTCCATTGTCCATTGTCCATATGGTACTGTTCATTTTCGACTGTGATTAGTGTCCATCTTATTATTCATTTAAGTTTCAATCGTGTATATGGTCCGCCCATATCTGGGCTTAGCCCACGGGTTAAACAACCAATTGACACCTTTAATCTAACCCAAATCAACTCTCATCTTCTCTCGTGTTTATTTTTTTAATCAAGAACAAACACCATTCCTCTGCATCAGCATGTCTCTTCTTCTCAGCTCAGATTTGGAAAACTGTGTTGGTCGGAAACAAAACAAACCTCTCTTCTTCTTTTTGTTTCATCCAATGGCTTCTCAACTTATTTGTTTCAGATCTCGCCTTGTCTCATCATGGGCACTTATCGTTGTAGACATAAGCCATGTTCTTTTAACAGTCGCCAGCGACACTCACGGCGACCAGAAAAATAGCTTTACTTTTTTCCACCTGCTCTGCACCTCTCCTCATCTCTCTCTTAATATATGTCGCTGCGACTTCTTTTTCCAAATTTCGGAGTCGCCAGAAATCACAACGATTATTATTTAAGTTTTGTCATGATGTCGCTCATTTTTTAACTTGACTATTTTGGAATTGCTTGACTTGTTTAAAAAAGAGTCGCTAGCGACTGTTAAAAGAACAGAGCTATAATGTCAGAGAACCCAACTCTTCCTTGGTTTATCCTCCAGGCTATCTCAACCATCACCCACGACTCTCTTCTCTGAAAGCGCTTGTTTTTTAGTCTTAAAAGACGGCACATCCGAGCTTCTCCTTCGGCTCACAACTGCATTTTTATCCAATTCTTCTCGTTTCCTGTAGCTTTGCTTTCTAGTATCATGCTTTCCATAATCTACCCTTGGTGACTTAGTTAAAACTAGAACTAGTCCCTTGGCTACTCTTTGACATTGTGCTTGGGGTTTCGTTTCTGTTTTTCTTGTGTGTTTTCGTTTGATTTTGTCTTTGGTGTGTTGAGTGTTTGACATATATATATATATATACATATATTGTCTTTAGTTTACTATCAGATGACAAACAAACAAAAAGGGTTTGAGTAAATAGTTTCTAAAAGTCATTTGCAGTTTGTTTCTTTTTATTCAACGTTAGATGCAAAGTTGAAACCAAAAGTTATAAAATCGAGCCAAGAATGAGCGTCAATGCGTCATATTGATTGACTCAATTGGTAGGCTAGAAAGAAATGTAGCAAAATGGCAAGACAATCGAATTATTAGCAGAAACTATTCAAAATCAAATGACAAACTTATCTTCGTAGAAGGTTTTGGTTCGTGCCATCAAGATCCGACCAATCCACCATGTATCATCGCATCTTTTTTCTTACTTACTCCATCTAAAACACTCATATTTAGTTCTCTCTACCTATTGTTTTTTTTAGACTTGTTGATTTCCATCAAGGTTTCAGTTTTGACTTTTGAGCACAAAAGAAATATTAATGTAAATTGAAAAATCGGAATTTCTACAAAACATAGTAACATAAAAGCTCAAAGATTAAAATATTGTAATCCAGAAATAGATTCATACATCGAACAAGAGAAACATTACATTAATCTAAGGTAGACAATAATGAAGAAAACTCACAAAAGTAGCAAAGGTAAAGAGGTTTGATTGATAAGCAAGAAAAATCTATTTCTCTACTCATCATACTAACGGATCTTTTGGGCGGATGATCTGAACTTTAATTGCTTCAAATATTTAATTATTAAAAAGAGAATTAGTATAATAATAATACAAAAAAAAAAAAAAGTCTAGAGTGTCTAGAGAACCTGAAGTTTGACCGTTGAACATGAGGACTAATGATGTCGCAGAGAAGAGCGTGAGGAGAGATTGAAAAAAAGCAAAACAAAAGTTTAAAAAGTCGAACGAATCGACGATCACGATTAGCTTAACACTTATTTTACATCTTACGGCTGATAATGAATAAACAAAGCGCGTGCGAGCGTAAGTTGGGTCGAGCATGTCGACTACGATAAGGACACGTGTTCCCTTATTTCATGGGATGAGCCGTTACTGTGTTTTATTACTTAATAATTAATTAATAATTCCTCAAACCAAAAGACAAAAAAAAAAAAAAAGTTGCAGAGGAAAGGAGGAGGCGAAACCTTTCGGTGATGGGCCAAGTGCCGTCGTCTACGGCGGAATCTAACGGAAGAGAGATAGATTTGAGGTTAAGGTCTCCGATGATTGTTGCTGGAGGAGAAATGATGGATTTGAGAAATGGTGTTACTGCGGTTAGAGATCGTGATTTTACCGGAGATCTGCCGGATGAGTGTTTAGCCCATGTATTTCAGTTTCTCGGAGCTGGAGATCGGAAGCGATGCTCTCTTGTTTGTAAACGGTGGTTGTTCGTTGACGGTCAAAATCGTCATCGGTTATCTCTAGATGCTAAGGATGAGATCTTCCCTTTCCTTACCTCTATGTTTAACCGATTCGATTCCGTGACGAAGCTTGCTCTTCGATGTGATCGTAAGTCTCTTAGCTTAAGCGATGACGCTTTGGCTTTGATCTCCGTTCGTTGTTTGAATCTGACTCGTGTTAAGCTTCGTGGTTGTCGCGAGATCACGGATCTGGGAATGGTAAAGTTTGCTCGGAATTGTAAAAATCTTAAGAAGCTCTCAGTTGGATCTTGCAATTTTGGAGCCAAAGGCGTGAACGCGATGCTTGAACATTGTAAGCTTCTGGAGGAATTGTCGGTGAAGCGACTTCGAGGGATTCACGAAGCAGCTGAGTTGATTCAGCTACCTGCTGCTGGGTCATCTTCTTCGCTCAGGTCGATTTGCTTGAAGGAGCTCGTTAATGGCCAGGTATTTGAACCATTGGTTGCTTGTACTAGAACTTTGAAAACTTTAAAAATCATTCGTTGTTTGGGTGATTGGGATAAAGTTCTTCAAATGATTGGAGATGGTAAAAGTTCTTTAAGTGAAATTCACCTCGAGAGGCTCCAAGTTAGTGACATTGGGCTATCTGCAATTTCGAAATGTTTGAATGTAGAGACTTTGCATATAGTGAAAACCCCAGAATGTTCAAACTATGGTCTGGTTAATGTAGCTGAGAGATGTAAGCTGCTGAGGAAACTTCATATTGACGGTTGGAGGACTAATAGGATTGGTGATGAAGGTCTTATGGCTGTAGCTAAACACTGTTTAAACTTGCAAGAGCTTGTGCTGATTGGTGTTAATGCAACACATATGAGTTTAGGAGCCATTGCTTCAAACTGCGAGAAACTAGAACGGTTAGCACTTTGCGGAAGTGGAACCATTGGCGATACGGAGATCGCTTGCATCGCTAAGAAATGTGGAGCTTTGAGAAAATTCTGCATTAAAGGATGTCCGATTTCGGATAGAGGGATTGAGGCGCTAGCTGTTGGTTGTCCTAATCTGGTGAAATTGAAGGTGAAGAAATGTAGAGTGGTGACTGGAGAGATTGCAGATTGGCTGCGCGAACAAAGGAGGACACTTGTGGTGAGTATGGATAGTGATGAAACCGAAGCTGTGGTCACGGTGGATGGGGAGGTTGAAACTGTTGTGGAGGAGCCAAGGGTGGCTCAAGCCGGTGGCGCTGTGGCGGAGATTGGTTCAGGTAATGGTGGTGGCAACAATGGAGGAAGTAGATTAGCAACGATTAGGTCAAGGTTAGGGTTTCTTGCTGGAAGGAACTTGGTAACTTGCACATTCAAAAGATGGTCTCATAATGACAATGCTACTAGTTCTACTTGATCAGCTATAACTAAGAAAACGGTAATTGTCAAAAAAAAAAAAAATATATATTAAAGTGAAATTTCAGTCTTTTAAAAAAAAATTCATAATCTTCTTTCGTTTTCAGCTGTGTTTAAGACTTTGTCAATTAGAAAAGTCATTCCAAGGAAGAACATTTATTATTGTATTTGACTATTGACTGTTGATTTGGTATCCGGGTTTATTTGTTTTTATCTGTTTGGAATTTGATTATTATTCATCAATGATGTGAATGAAATTGTTGAGTTATTTGACGTATCTATATAATATTCCTAACATGATAATACCGTATGAGTGGACAAAAATTAATTACAAATGAAGAACATTCACCGCAAGTGATTAGAAAACATTTGCAAATAAATACATAATCGGACAAAAGAGTAATTAAAAAAAAAGAAAAAAAGATAAGCTTCCCGAACAAATTATTAAGAAAAAAAGGCAAGAAACAGAATAAAACCCTAATTTTCGATTCGACGTCTTCCCCAACAATCCGTACCCCAGTCGCCGCCTCTGAAACCTCGGAGAGTCACCGTCCGTCAAACTCTTGGTAATGGAGCATAAACTAGCCACTGCTGAGAAAAAGGTAAGTCTCTTTCGTTATCATAATACTAGTATCTATTTCTCAGCTTAAAATCTCCCTATCTTCGAATTTTTGAATTTGGGTAATTTCAAATTATATTGGAACGATGAATTTAGGTGCTAGTAGAGCTGGTGAAGCTAGTGCAGAAACGAGGCTTAGAAGGCGAAAATGGAGGATGGAAAGCATTTTTAAATGTTTACGACAAAAAATTCGGATCGAGTTTGAGTGATCCTTCAAGACGTTCCAATGATGTATTGGTAGCTTTTCTCATGACTTTTAAAAAGAAAGAAGATGTGCAGGTTCATAATTAACTTAACACACACTCATTGTTCTTACTTCTTACCATATTTAAATGTATTTGATTCTTGTTTTTTCTTTCTCACTCTCAGCTATTAGCTAGGGTTCTGCAATGTGGTGCTAATCGTGATATGATTGAGAAATTCAAAGAAGAAACTCTGAATAAAGAGACTCCTGAGCAGGTTGAAAACATTTTTTTGAGGATTTCGAGTTGTGTGTTTTGGTTTGTTTATTGCAATTGGTTCATAACTGTGCAGAGGTTAGTTCGAATGACTATTGCGCATTACCAGTACCCTACAACTTATGCCTTCCCTTCTCACGCCGAGGTTTGTTTTTTTTTTCCTATCAGATTGATTGGTTTCTCCCTTTTTCACTCCTGCGTTTTGAGATTTTCATAACTGTTTTCTGAAATTGCTAAAAAGGATTGGTTTGTAACCGAGATTGGAAAGAAGAAGTCCAAAGTGATGAAATCGACTAGAATGCTTTCTATTGATTGTGAGATGGTTACTTGTGAAGATGGGAGTGAAGCTGTTGTTAGAGTTGCCGCAGTGGATCGTGATTTAAAGGTATAGGCTTTATAGTACTCAAATGCTTTTAGATTTTTGGACTATTGTATGTTGTAACCATGTTGTTCATAATCCGTTGCTAATGAATCAGGTGGTTCTTGACAAATTTGTAAAACCGGACAAACCAGTTGTTAACTATAAGACAGACATTACTGGAGTTACTGCTGAGGATCTTGAGAAAGCTACTCTATCTGTTACAGATATTCAAAAAAAATTGCGGAGGTTTCTTTCTATGGGAACTATTTTGGTAGGTCATGGTTTGTATAACGATCTTCAAGGTAAGCAAAACGCTCCAAATTATCTCCATATGTGTTAAGACTTGATATATTAGTAATTTCGATTTTGCTCACAAGTTACTTTGATCACAGTGTTGAGGATAGATCATGCGAGAGTAATTGATACTTCATTTGTATTTAAGTATGCCAGTGCACCAATTAATCAAAGACCTTCTTTGAATAATCTATGCAAGGCAAGCATGCGAAGCTTTTATTTTTCTCTTCTCTTTGAGAAATCTAACCCCGAATATGTGTATGATTGATCAATTGTTTTCTGTATTTTTTTGTTTCTCTAGTCTGTTTTGGGTCAAGAAGTGCGAATGGTCGGTGCTGCTCACAATTGTGTTCATGATGCAGCAGCTGCCATGAAACTTGTACTTGCTGTAGTAGAAAAAGGAGTAGACACTTTACTTCCAGAAAGTGAAGAAGTAAGGCAAAGATTTTTACAAATCATTCTTTAAGTTCCATAATGAATGTGTGAATATATATATATATATATATTATTAGTTTTGTGAAATAAATACATGATTTTCTGCGTAATCCTTATTAGATGTTGGAGTCTGCGAAGATAAGACATGAGGCTGGTAAGTCACAGCTCCTCCTCCATAGAATTTCTCACGATGTCCCATCTCAAGAGTTACAAGGAGTTCTTACCGGAGATTTTACGCTCGAAGTTAAGGTAAATATCATCAATCAGAACATTATAATCTTTATCCTCTCTTTTGTACCATTTATCACGAGGATCATGTTATTGTGATTTGCTTTTGGGCAGCCACCAAGTAAAATGGGAGGTTTTTACACTGCAGTCGTTGATTTTAAAAGTCCAGAAGAAGCAAAGCAAGCATTTGAACACGTTGAAGGAGACGTAGTTAAGGTATTTAGGATCTTCTTTCTGGTCGATACAGGATCTGAAATTATCCCAGGATTTTGGATATAATTAGGTTTTGTTGTATTTTTTTTATCAGGATAAAGGGGGTTTGCTCCAAAAAATGGTAGCGTTTAAGCTCAGTTCAGGGTCAGGAGCTAGTTTATACGTTCGTAAAATGGTTCACGACGGTGAAATTTCTGCAACAAAGAAAGTTGGAACAGAGGAGAACAATGTGAGTTCTATGAGACAGAACGGAGATGATGAGTCTGTTGAGACCAGAGAAGCTAATGTAAAACAAAGAGAGGCTAGTAAGGCAAAACTCCTCGTGCATAAAATCCCTCACAATTTCCCATCTCAAGAGTTACAAGGAGTTATTACCGGAGATTTCACAGTTGAAACTATGGTAGCATAATAATCCGATCATCCTAATCTTTATACTCTTCTTTTTTTCTCTCTCTCACAAGGATCTTGTTGTTGTGATTCGTTTTTGGGCAGCCGCCAAAAAGACAAGGAGGTTACTATACCGCAGTCATTGAATTTAATAGTCCAGAAGAAGCAAATCAAGCATTTGAAAACGTTGAAGGAGATGTAGTTAAGGTATTTAGGATCATCTCTCTGGTCATTTTAGGATCTGAAACTATCGTAAGAAAATCGATGTAATAAGTTTCCTTTGTCTTTTTCTTTCAGGATAAAGGAGGTTTGCCACAAAAAATGTTTGCGTTCAAGCTGAGTTCAGGATTAGGAGGTAGTTTATACGTTCGTAAAATGGTTGACGATGGTGAAACCTCTGGAATAAAGAGAGCTCACCCAGAGGAGAAAAATGTGAGTTCTAAGAGACAGAGGAGAGAAACTGAATCTGAGGAGGCCATAGAAGCAAATGTAAACCATTGTGAGGATCATTTAAAAGAAATTGAACAACTGAAAGAGAAACTCAAAGCTAAAGACAGTGTGAACAGCTGCGAAGGTCATTCAAAGGAAATTGAAGAGCTGAAGCAGAAACTCAAAGCCAAGGAATTTCAAATCCAGGCTCAGGATAAGATTATATCTAACCTCAAAACAAAACTGAAGAAGAAACAGTCTAAGAGTCGGTAATGATTGAACAAAATCAACAGTGGCTCGAGTTGAGGAGTCAGTATACCTGTTTTTGTTGTCTCAAATTCGAGTATTCAATTTTGGCTAGTCTTAAGGGTAGGAGAAGTCAGAAACTATTGTCGTCCAAGTTTTGTTTTAGGACGAAAGTATCCAATTGAAGAACTCAAAACATTTCATATGATTTTTGTATTGTATTCGATGAAGCCAAAGCAGATCAAACAATTTTCCAATTTTTACAATATGAATTGAAACTCATCTATTAATAGTAGCTCCCCTCATCTTTTTGTGTCTTCTTCTTCAATGAGTTGCCGATACTTTGATACCATCAAAAGATTTCGGTTCTTGTTTCTCATTGGAGCTATTGGTCTTCTTGATCTTGGCTTAGATTTGCTTTTTACTTCCTTGTTCATCACTGGGAGCACTGAGGAGAAGTCTGGCCACGGTGTCCGTTTTGATGGCAGTGTGATTTCTAAAGGCGACTTAATGATCCAGCTGCGTACACAAGTGATGTGATGAGAAATTTGATATGCTTCAGAGAGAAAGAGTGTAAAACAGAACTTACCCAGGTGGGAATTTGCTATCAGCTCGAGCTTCAACTCGAAGCCACCAAAGCAAGACACAGCTTCCACCATGGAAGGATCCTTGACCATAGACAACAAGTTGAGATCTTTAACCCATGCTGGTCTAACATCTACAGACTCCTCCCATAGTAACCTAGAATTCAAAACAAACCCTGACCATTCCATCTTACTACTCTGATGAACAAAAAAACAACACAAGAAAAATTTCCAGTCAAAATTAGAATCAATCAATTTGTGACGATCTTCCCAAGTATTGGGCATTTTCTGGTAAAATCCTAAGTGAATCGTCTTCAATCCTGATTTTGCAATAAACGAAGCAGTGTCGTTGGTGATTCCACCAGCTTCCACAACGATCCAAACCAAATCGTAAGGTACGAGAATAAGCGAATGCATAACTCGGGTCAAATGAAGCGCCTGGAAAGTCCGTACATAAGTAGTAGGAGTCACCACAATCAGAGTCTTAGGGCTGGTCACACCACAAGCAACTGATGAGCTCTCATGACCTCAATCGGATTCGGGTGAGGCAAAGGACGGATCCGGATGCCGTGTCTTCCAACCACCACTCGAGAGGTTTGAGGCGGAGAGAAAGGAGTAGTGTATAGATTGGTGACTGAAGTCGAGAAGATGAAGAAGAGGAATAAATGGCTGAATCGGAACCCTAAAATCAAGCAGCAGAGAGCATGAATGGCGAGGCAAAACACAGATGATGGAGACTTTGTTGACGAAACCTCCATCGAATGACGGAGATGATCTGAAACTACTTCCTCAATAGCTGCGAAACGCAGAGAGCTTCTTCTTCCTTCTTCTCAAGAGTTGGAGCGAACGAACGAACATAAACAAGATTAATTACATTAGTTTGCATTTAAGATTTAATTAATGTTAATAATTATGGTTACCACTTACCACCCTTCTGCTGCTGGTACAAAGTACAACGGACATATTTTAAAAATCGAAATACTAGAAAAAGGAAAAGCAATTTTGGATTTATGCAATATGAGTTACACGTGGCGAGATATTAGGGAGAGGTGATTGAGGCGTTTACACCGGACTGGTGTGTCTGGGAAACGCACGTGTGTAATAATTAGTAAGACGTGACGTTAATTAATGATTGGTAAGCGAAAGCTACAAGTGGATTAATAAATCACACCATTTTATACTACAACAATTTACTATTATAGTACTATTATGTAATGTAGCTCACCAACAAAATGGAAATATAATATCATAAACTGTTCCTCACAAGTAATTGTCTTTTTTCCGAGTTATCATGTGGATGAATATTCACACATTCCAATGAATGTAAAGGCCCATATTTAAGTTATATGAAGCCCATTATGGCCCAAACACTGTCAGGAAAATACAATTTTTTTTAGAACCCAAAACTTTAAAGAGTCTCTTCCTTCGACTTCAGACTTGGACCCCTAATTTATGGCGGCGGCGATGAAATCGTCTTCCGTCGTCAGTTCATGAAACCAACTTTCCCGAAACTCAGATTTCTTCCGACCCGAAATTCGTTTTTATCTCTCAAACACGAGCGATGACCCAGAATCCAGATCCAAACCCTGACCCGTCACAGGTTCTTGACGATCTCCTCTGCTCGGAGCAGCAGCGTGATGTGCAGATTGTGGAAACGTTCGATGCAGCTCCAGAGAGCTTAAGCTCTCCAACTCGAGTCTTAAGCATTGATACCAGGGTAGAGCGAGCTTGGGCACACTGGAAAAAACTGGGTAGACCAAAGTATATCGTTGCTCCAATGGTAGATAACTCTGAGCTTCCGTTTCGATTGCTCTGCCAGAAATATGGAGCTCAGGCGGCTTATACGCCGATGTTGCATTCTAGGATTTTCACTGAGACCGACAAGTATCGAAATCAGGAATTCACCACTTGTAAGGTAAAATTAACTTAAAATTATTTCGTTTGCCTTTTCGGATGGATTTAGGGTTTTAATTGAATGGATTGTGAAATCGTAGGAGGACAGGCCATTGTTTGTACAGTTCTGTGCTAATGATCCTGATACACTATTGGAAGCTGCAAAGAGAGTTGAACCTTACTGTGATTATGTTGACATCAATTTAGGGTAAGTACAATGCTCAATAAAGATGGAAACTTTAACTCTTTGCTGTCTAAAGTTTTTTAATTATCTTTGGGTTCTTATGAGATTTAGTCGTTTGAGTTCTGTGATTTGAATCTTGGGGCTTTTGAGTTAGTGTTTTTTGGTATCAGGTGTCCTTAGCGTATAGCTAGGCGAGGAAATTATGGTGCATTCTTGATGGATAATCTTCCTTTGGTAAAATCACTTGTTGAAAAATTAGCTCAGAACCTCCATGTTCCTGTCTCCTGTAAAATCCGAATTTTCCCAAAACTTCAAGATACACTCAATTACGCTAAGATGCTAGAAGATGCTGGTTGCTCGCTGCTAGCTGTTCATGGCCGGACAAGAGATGAGAAAGACGGGAGAAAATTTAGAGCAGATTGGAGTGCCATTAAGGAAGTGAAAAACGCTATGAGAATCCCTGTTCTAGCTAATGGGAATGTAAGATGTATTGAAGATGTTGATGACTGCATTAAAGAGACGGGCGTGGAAGGTGTTCTATCTGCTGAGACGCTTCTTGAAAACCCTGCGGTCTTTGCTGGGTTTAGAACCTCTGAATGGGCAACAGATCAAGAAGAAGAGGGATTCGTCGATGGAGGATTAGATCAGGGAGATTTAGTTATTGAATATTTAAAGTTATGTGAGAAGCATCCTGTTCCATGGAGAATGATTCGATCTCATGTTCATAAGATGTTGGGAGAATGGTTTAGGCTTCATCCACAGGTTAGAGAACAGCTTAATGCTCAAAATATTTTGACGTTTGAGTTTCTATACGGTCTTGTAGATCAGCTAAAAGAGCTTGGAGGACGTGTTCCACTCTACAAGAAGAAGAAGAAAATAGATAATCCGGAGCTACAAGAATCTCCACTTTAGAGAATCCCTTGAATTTATTTATACGTTCTTGATTCATTGGGTTTCATGTTGTATCATCAATAATAATCACTTGTATCTTCTGAAGTAAAACTTTCACTTATAAAATCTTTTTCCAAATATTTTTGTTATAATGTTATTTGCTTTCGAATTTTAGTTATTTAGTTCATTTAAGAATTACTAAAAAGTAGTATAATTTAGTGGTAACTAATTTTAAACTAAAACAGTAAAACCCATCTAGGTTTGAAATTTAATATATCTGATTGAATTTTCACATGGTTTAAACTTTTAAAGTTTTCAAAATGTAGGAGAACAATTATAAAGATTGAAAAATGGTATTTATTTTACATAAAGTCCTCCGCGAATGACGTATCAATCACCACCGCCTGTCTGGTAGGTTGACTCTCCACAGTCCACAAGATTTAGCGCACATTTTACTCAAGGCGATGGAGATGAAGAAACAGAGTGTTTCTTACGACCACGACAGAACTGCGTGCTGTTTTTATCCATCCTCTCCAACACGTAGTGCGCAAGCATATCGTTAGATTCCACAAGATTCTCCCGGCAAAGAAACTCATCGCCACAAAGTCTCTCGACGTCTCTGTAATAATCGTGAACGAACACATGCGTCTTCGGATTCCCGCCTTTTTTGCTCCTAGAAAGAACCGCCGCTGTAAAAATCGACGACATCCTTCCCGGTACATCTCCACCGTCGCCACGAGGTCCATCGACTAAGATCACATCCCAGTCAACATCGTAGACGTGGTTCGGTAAATCGTTTAAACCCAATTTACAATCTGAAAAAAGAAGATTCTGCACCGGACGACACTCGTTCCTCGCCGCTTCTTTGACCGCTGACACTAGCTCACGCGCCTCACGCACTTTCGTAGTGTACTGCACATCGAAAACTTCGATCTCCGGGTGCATTTCTTCAAAGTAAGCTGCATAGTAACGATTCTCTTCGATGTAAACCGTACGGCCGTTGTGATTTAACGATTCCCAGAGAAGGGTTTCGTGTGTAAGGCCGAAAACTAGGAGATTACACGGCGGAGCGCAGCGGCGGAGGACGTCGGAGATGGACTTCATCTCTCCGTAAGACATGTGGAAGCTGTCGTTAGATCTTGATGCGTAGTGAAGCATTGCATTGATGACGCTAGTTGGCAATTGAGAGATCGGAGCGGGGGAGACGGTGGCGGAGTTGACGGCGGGGGAGACGGTGGTGGCGTTGTTCTTGGAAGAGATAATGGAGTCGGTGGTGTAGAGTAGAGTTAGAAGAAAAGCGATTGTGAAGAAAGAGACAAAAGCGAGAAGCCATAGACGATTAGAGCTTGTTTGTTTTTGAATGTATGGATGAACAAGTATGAGCTTCGTGTTTGTGTTCCCTCCACTTTTCATCTTCTTTCCTCTGTTTTTCTCTTCCAGTTCACTCTGTTTTTTCTTCTTCTTTTTCTATATTTTGGTCAGAGGAAGAAGACGAAGAATCACTCTGTTTTAAAAACGAAGTGTTTTGGTTTTGGGAAGTATTAAAACTCTTAAAAATTGAAATGAAACGTATCAGAGATTGACGACGACGTCACAATGTAGTATAAAATATTATATTATAATTTTTTCAACTGAGAATATTATATTGTATAGTTTTTTTATATATTCCAGAAGATTACTTCGCTGTGCAATCTTATTGTTTTTTTCTATAGTTTCCTTCAAAATTATGCTTCGTTTGGTAGATTTCTGAAGATGATATTTTTCTAACACAAATTATGTAAAATATCATTTATCTAACACGAATATCACGTAATTCAAAATCATAATAAATTAGATAAGCGTCGAGTAAAATTTTATACATTGAAAGCGCGACAAGTTCAACCGGATATTGCTGTAATTGTTGAAATTTGCAAAATTAAAAACTTACAGTTTAAACTGGTTTTACGGTTAGTGCACCAGCTGGAAATTGTAAACGGTCATAAATTTATTAGGACGAGTCAGACTATGCATAAAATACAAAATGTATATTATCAATCAAGTCCTAAATTATCATACAAAATTGTTGTTTGTTGGGAAATGATGCAACTCTGGTGAAACTAAATTATAATAAAACAAAATGTCAAAATAGTGAAAGTGCGACTGGTTCAAACGGATGTTGGTGAGGTCATTGAAATTTTAAAATAGTGGAGTTAAAAAACGTCGTTCAATGATTGTGCATCGATTGCAAAGATTTGTACTTGTAAGACCCATAAAAATTGAAGGACGATGTACAGTAATGTTAAGTTATAAACAAAAAAAAAATAGGATATATATCTATATATATATATGCAAATTATCAATCAAGTCTGAAATTAACAAATGCGACTTGTGGTTTGGTGGGAAGGTTACAAATTCGGCGAAACTAAATTATAATAGAACAAAACACAATGTTTGTCTTGTTATAAGTTTGATAAATGTAATGATAAAAATTGTTTAAAATTAAGGAGGGTGTGTGTGTTAAGAGGTGGTTGTACCGTACATGCATGGAGCTGGTGAGATGGAGAAGAGAAGAGAAGAGAAGAGAAGAGAAGAGAAGAGAAGAGGAGAGAGGTGTCGGCGTTTTGGTTACTGCAAAGTGACACCATAACTAATTACAGACCACAAGTCTTTGTCCCTTATTATTCTTTGCTTTCTTTCCTACGGAATACAATTTTTAATTGTGCATTAAAATATTTTACCATATATTATTGTTAAAAAATAACAGTGTTGAAAATAAATCCTCTTCAAAATTTCAGAAAACTATTTTTCGATTAAGTTACTGGTGAAACTAAGTTAAGACTCCTTCAACTAGTCTCTTTATTAACCCTCGCTGTATATGAACTATCGTTTATAACGCTTTAAAGTGGTGTTAAATTTTGTCTTACAAGTTATCCGTTCCATTTTAAAGTCATCCAAAATTATATCATTTGAAATCAAGTAATGGCAAACTATTTAGTAATTATCATGGGAAAAATCTATAAAGTTCCATTCACTAGAGAATTTTTTTTTCAAAAGTGAAAAATCAAAAATCTATAAATCAACCTCAAATTATCCGGAATATTAGTTAGGAATTGATTTGATCTCCAGTTTTTTTTATTTTTACTTTCGAAAAAGAAAAAAAAATCTTCATATGGAGCTCAATTTATTTTAGGTTTTTAACACTTGCCACGAAACATATCTGATGTTGGCCGTACAACAAGGTCTATTTTAGTTTGGGCTTTAGTG
The DNA here is from genome assembly GCA_963854855.1 of Nasturtium officinale. Taxonomy (NCBI): domain Eukaryota; kingdom Viridiplantae; phylum Streptophyta; class Magnoliopsida; order Brassicales; family Brassicaceae; genus Nasturtium; species Nasturtium officinale. The sequence continues at coordinate 15,798,121 of OY978502.1, forward strand.
TGGCCCATACATATTCCGGATTTGATGCTTTAAGTCTATGGACCCTATATATATTTATTTTATAGCCGAGGATTAGCTAATTAAATACAACGAAATAACACCTTTTTATTTTAAATAACGCCTTTTTAAGTGATCCTACATAGTATTAATCTGCATAGAATTGGTGGGCGCTTCTTTTTAGATTTCAATTACAAATAATAAAGTCAAATCACTTTAGCTAGTTTTCTCCGTAACCTTTGTTTTAGATTAAAAAAAAAAAAAAAAAGGACTAAAGCAACAGTAAGTGAGTATTTAGTGTAATCTTTAAACTCAATATTTAAGGAAATGACGCAAATGGAGGAAGTGGGTAAGGTGTTTCGAATCATAAAAGCAGCAGGCTCTGCTTATCTTGAATCTTTTATAAAGAAAAGTGATCATTAAATTAAATAAAAACGTAGAAGAGTGGGAACAAAGTCGTACAAATCTGTAGAAACTCTCCATACTTGGCCACATAGTCATTAAATATTACTATTCTTTCCCCATAATTTCCATTAACTATATGCTCTCTTTTTTCAACTAGAAATTATGGTTTTGTTTTGTTTTCAGTTAGTAAACCGTTAGTATTATTTTGTAAAGAAAAGAAGTAATAAAATTTTAAAAAGGTTGAAAAAAGTACAAATAAGGACCACAGCTCCTTGGCTACGAGTCTAGTCTTTTCCTATGGACAAATCATCAAACGGCTATAGTCTCTCTCACTCACGGACTCGCTCAAACGGCTTCAGACGATGATTCACACGCGCTTCAATCCACGCTTTACACTCAGTACCAATGCTGGCTGGTTCTTCTCGGAAAACATTATTTGACCGCATCGGGTAAAAAAAAAATAACTCTTTTGAAGACATCCATGATTCTGTTATTTTTAACAGATAGCTCAGTAACTTTTTGGACTTCATGATTCCCAAAAAATTCTTACTTAACTTTTATAATGACTTATTATGGGGTTTTTTTTTCTTTCTTTCTGATAAAGGGTTAATGACTTATTATATTCCTTCTGATACAAAGAATATAAATGCATAGTTTTGGACTGCCCGGTGTCATTTTCTTATATCTTTCTTACATAATATATATAACGTTAGGTATAATTTGGATAGCTTAAAAATATTAATATTATGATTCTTGTAAATATTTAATTTCCTACAAAAAAATGTTTACAAGCACGTGATCCACTTAGCAGTCCCAAAACCTCCTTTCTATTTTTATTTATTTAAATATATATATAAGTATTTTGAAATTAAAGAAAGGATTCAGAAGCAATTAATATTGGGTTTGAATTTGTAGTCACTTTGCAAAGACAAAAGGAAAAAAAGTTCCCAAAAAATAAAAATGACACTGAACTTTCCTCTCTTCTTCTTCTTCATTCTCCTCCGTGTCACCGCCGTCTTACCATCATCGGAGCCAAATTACTTCAACTCCTTACTTCCTTCCGATGCCGTTGCTTTACTCTCTTTCAAATCCACCGCCGATCTCGACAACAAGCTCTTGTATTCCCTCACCGAGCGTTACGATTACTGCCAATGGCGCGGCGTCAAATGTGCACAAGGTCGTATCGTTCGTCTTGTTCTCTCCGGCGTTGGCCTCCGTGGCTACTTCTCTTCGGCGACTCTTAGCCGTCTTGACCAGCTCCGAGTTCTAAGTCTCGAGAATAACTCTCTATTTGGCCCTATTCCTGATCTCTCCCCTCTCGTTAACCTAAAATCTCTCTTCCTTAGCCGGAATGAGTTTTCCGGTACCTTCCCTCCGTCGTTTCTTTCGCTTCACCGGTTAATGATTTTATCTCTCTCTCGTAACAACTTCACCGGTTCAATTCCGTCTGAGATCAACGCTCTCACCCGGTTAACTTCATTAAATCTCGATTTTAACCGATTTAACGGGACTCTCCCGTCGTTAAATCAGTCGTTTCTGACGTCATTTAACGTCTCCGTTAACAATTTAACCGGAGTTATCCCCGTCACACCGACTCTTTCCCGATTTGACGCATCAGCGTTTAAGTCTAACCCTGGACTCTGCGGCGAGATCATTAACAGAGCTTGCGCTTCACGCTCTCCGTTCTTCGGATCAACTAACAAAACGACGTCATCGGAAGCTCCGTTAGGACAAAGCGCTCAAGCGCAGAACGATGGTGCAGTGGTTATATCACCTGTGGTTACGAAGAAGAAAGGTAAAGGGAGTGGGTTAGTTCTGGGTTTCACCGCAGGTCTAGCTTCGCTTATCGTTCTTGGTCTTTGCCTCGTTGTGTTCTCTCTTGTGATAAAGAGACGAAACGACGAGCCAAGTCCAAAAGGAGAAGCTTCTTCTTTACAACAACAACAATCACTAAATCAAACTCCAAGAACAAGAACAGTACCGATTCTGAATTCGAATTCTGAATCTCACAAATACGAAAGAGGAAATGAGAAAGATGTTCAATTTCAAGCTACGGAGCAGGAGCAGCAGCAGCTACAAAGTCGAATTCCAAATAGTGGGAATTTGGTTTTCTGTGGAGAAGCGATACAAGGGATGCTGTACACATTAGAGCAGCTAATGCGAGCTTCGGCGGAACTATTGGGAAGAGGATCAGTGGGGATTACGTATAAGGCGGTTCTCGATAATCAACTAATTGTGACGGTGAAGAGGCTAGACGCAGCTAAAACGGCGGTGACGAGTGAAGAAGCGTTTGAGAATCATATGGAGATAGTTGGTGGACTCCGACATCTGAATCTTGTTCCGATTACAGCTTACTTTCAATCAAACGGAGAGAGACTTATCATCTATGACTATCATCCCAATGGCAGTCTTTTCAATCTCATTCACGGTAATTCTTATCTTCTTCGATCCTCAAAATGTGGATTTTTTTTTCACTGAGTCACCACTACCAAGTTGGTGGATTTCGTTAACTAATCACATTTCTATATTAATTGTGTTTGTCTCAATGATGACGTGACTAACCCGATACTTGTTTTCATGTAGAGACCCTAGTTTAGTTTGACACACTTTTGTTTATTTTAAGCTCAATTAAACTCAAATTATAAAAGCTTGAGTCCTTTATGTATGGCGGGTTTTGTGCCACAGCTTTATCACTCAGTTGTGAACTTGTTCAAACATTGAAGATGACCACACAGCGACAATCGCGGGTTTTATAAAAGTTTTGTTCTTTTCCTCTTTTTTGACATTTCCATTCAACTACTAATACATTAGTGGAACAAGACAGAAACCCCTGGTGGAACTCTGTGCTGTTTTTCCACGTGAAATCTCGTCTTTTGCCATTGATTTGTCTCTACAATCTACACTTTGAGTTAGTGCTTAAATACCGGGGGAAAACATGTTTTTTTTATATAATTACTGTTATTACTAGAATTGTAAACATTTTCCAAGAATGGAAGGATTACATCTAAGAATCGTGCTTGATTTGCTTCCTAATCTCATATTGTTTTGTACCCATATGAGACACTTGTAATTAATCTCAAAATTCATTCAGGTTCGAGATCGTCAAGAGCAAAGCCATTACATTGGACATCATGTTTAAAGATTGCAGAAGATGTAGCTCAAGGCTTATATTACATCCACCAATCATCATCAGCATTAGTCCATGGAAACCTAAAATCCACTAACATCCTCCTTGGACAAGACTTTGAAGCCCGTTTAACAGATTACTGCCTCAGTGTCTTAACAGACTCTTCCTCTGTTTCATCTGATGATCCTGACTCATCCTCCTACAAAGCCCCTGAGATCAGAAAATCATCCCGCAGACCAACTTCCAGATGTGATGTTTATTCCTTTGGTGTCTTAATCTTTGAGCTTTTGACTGGTAAGAATGCATCGAGACATCCGTTTATGGCGCCTCATGATATGCTTGATTGGGTTAGAGCAATGAGAGAAGAAGAAGAAGAAGAACAAGGATCAGAGGATAATAGGCTTGGGATGATGACTGAGACAGCTTGTCTTTGTCGTGTGACATCGCCGGAGCAAAGACCGACGATGAGACAAGTGATTAAGATGATTCAGGAGATTAAGGAGAGTGTTATGGCTGAGGAGAACGATCCCTTTCGGTGAAAACGATACTCGGTTGGTTTCCTCTGGATGGGGTTATTTTTGAGAAATGAAGAATATAGGTTGCGTAAATGTAATTGTCTTAGGATGTGGGGTCGGAATTGTAATACTCTTGAAATTTAGAGGACGAAAGTCAAAGAAGTTTGCTTTTTTTTTCTTTTCCGTGGATGATATCTACTGTTGAAATTGGTTTTTTCACCACATATAATTTGTGGGTTTGGGACCCATACCTGTCAGAATATTGATGAGAGAGGCAAAAATTCGCAATTTTGACATTTTTATTTAAAATAAACAGACAAGTGAATATTGATATATATATATATACATTTTTTTTTTGTTAAAAGTATACATATGAATTATTAGTCTAAGATGTTTTAATATGAAAATAGAAACAAGTTTTTTTCTTTTTTTCAGTAGTGCAATGGCTTCGTGCTATTTTTGGCCTAGACCGATACCGGCGTTGATCAATATTTATAATGTACCTATTGACATTAATATGAATTTTTTTTTTCGTTTTGTAGTCTGTTATTACTTATTAGTCTTATACTCTTCGCACAAAAAAATGTTCTTTAAATATAAACCTCTTACAGTAATAACAACAGATTGTCAGATTTTCTCTTTTATTATTGACATTCAACGTTTACAAATTTAGTCGGAAAGCAAATGTAAGAAAATTTAAATGACTTGTAGACTCAGCAACCAAATTATTCTTTAAAATTAACGTTCGAGCCCAAAACTAGATAAAGATTTGGATTTAGGGACAGACCATTATCCAATTGAGAGCCCATTGCTACGAGACAAAAAGCCATATCTAGGTTACAGTTATCTTATGAGGCCCGGTTTGGTACCATCGCCCATATGTGTGTATATATTTTCTTTTAAGGTCAAAAATACCACACTATGATTCGAACACACTATTCGATAACTAATCCCATAGGTATGTATATATGCCCATTGTACCATTACCAAATACGAAAATTTTATAACAGTTATGCATGTGGTCCATATTTTAGTACACAGAGATCGAGTTCTTAATTTTAAATTCGAGGATCTGATTAATACAATTCAATACAGTAATACACTGTGTTGACTTGATTGCTTATCCCACTATAAATTTACAACTTCCAGATTGTAAGCGGCCTCATTGCATATTTAATTCCAAGTATTTTTTTAGGTAGATCTGCTTTTTTCGACTCCGATTTAGAGAGAGTAAGAAATTTTTCTTCATAAGCTGCTACGCATATAGTCGTTTAACAATTTTTCGAATCTTTTTCTGTTCTAATAAGCTATGCCACATTTAACCTTCTTGATTGGGGATTTAAAACTTTTATGATTAATTTGATAAAAATAATCATATATAATTTTGAAAGGGTATATAGTTGTATTGGACTGGTTCTTTTGTATTCATTTATGTTATAAACATATAAAACAAAAAGTAGAAAACAAAACGATATTTAAGTAAACGGCAACCCCATATTTTGAAAAGAAATATGTAATAAAGTGGTCCAGATTCTATTAAAATGTATTGATATTTTGTTTTTCCGCGGTAATTGGCACCATGTTCACGTGCCAACTGGGTCACAGCTAAAGTTTCATTCTTTATTTCCCTAGTAAAAAATTATTTATTTTGTTATTATTCTTGTAATATTAGTATTTTAGTTTAAACCAAAATCGTGGGAACGATCCAAATATCACGCAAGTTATACCCTACAGATTTTTCTATCATAATCTCGAGGTTTTTAAAATTCTTTTGCGTGCAACGATTCCCAAATGATCATAGAATTATTATGAAAGGAATCTAAATTGCTAATTAAAATCGTTAACAATTGTAATTGTTCCGTGTAGGTTCCGATATACAATTAACAAAATTTTTTAGAAAACGTTAAAATATAATAGGAATAACTTATGAGGTACACTGACGTGTGTACATGATAAGGACCACCAAAAAAATGTTTGTAAACAAAATAAAATCCCTTTGAAAATTGTCCATTTATAAAATTATGACTTATGGAGGTATATAATTATTTATAGTTGATGGGTTCACATCACGAGCATATTATTGAAATCGTGAAGAAACAAGTCAAGAGAGCAGCAACATCATAAAAATATGGTCCAACTTATTAGTACAAAAAAGATGATTGTTAATCATATATATGCTGTATATAATCCATTTTAAGAATAAATATCATTATCTAAATCAATTTTTATTGAAGAAAATACTACTTGGCCCTCCTGAAAATAACATAAAATAATTATTGAAAGATCGATTCTTTCGCGGATTGACATATTGCTAATTATAAACAATAATCTTCCATCTGCTATATAAAAATATAAAAAAAAATTCTATAGTACCAATTAAGTTACGTCTACTATTTACGTTAGATAACGGCAAGAGGATTATAACATAGTTTATGTGTATGTGTTACTGTTATCATATATCATATCATATCTTAATTTTATTTTTCTTGTTAAAAATACTGTTAATACTTAATATAGACATATTTTTATGTGCTTAAACAAAACAAATAAAGTTACTATATCCTCGACAACCGTGGAATAACCCTTACGAGATTTCTTATGTTTGAAAAATAGGAAAAACAAAGAAACAAAACATTTATTATTATTATTATTATTATTTAATTAGTCGATCATGTATAGGTTAAATGTTATGGTTGTTGTAGTTAACATTGTTTGGGAAACAAATTTTATTATTTAACCGTGTTACCAAACAGGCAAACACTCGACTGGGTTTGTATAAATACAAATATGATAATAGAGCTTAAGTGGGTTTCAAATAGAAAAAATCGAGTAGACACCATAATTGTCCCTGGGAATATCAAAGGACAAGAGTATTCAAACGGAGGAATCAAAGGGACAAAAAGGACAATACACAATACATGTCGTAATTTGAGTACACATACATAAAGTCAATTTCTAACGGTATCCAGCCACCGACCTACCTTCCCGCCTATTTCCGTGTACCGTATTATTATCGTCCGTATATATATTATACACTCTCAAACATTTTTCATACATTAACACTCGTATATGGGTTTTAATTAATTCTGTCCTTTCCTTGGTTATCTGTCTAAGTCCACTAATTACCCTAAAATTTGTACCACACAGTCAGAGTCAAAATTCCGTTTGTTAATTTTCCACAATGCAATGTCTCGTATTTACCTAACATAATAAAACACTGATATTTGATTTCAGTTAATACCCGATAAGATTTTGGCGATGACTACAAACTTATATAACTATCTATGGCTTCTTGCATTGTCTATCTGGATAAAGTTATCCTTAGTATAAAGTTATAATAAGAATTTGGCTAATGACAAATTTAGTACTATGTAGTACAAATATAATAAGTATCGGGGGTATATTCGTAGATAAAATATTTAAATTATAGAACATTCAGAGGTTTGCGTACTATAATACATATGGATATAATATAATAAATTTTGATTATTTATAGAATAATAAATTGTATGCGCATGTCATCTCCACCACCTCTTCTTCCGCCTATCCTCTTAAAAAGTTTCTGTTCCATTCAAATAAAAATCATCACAGAAGATACAGCTTTCATCATCGGCCCAATATTTATATTTCTTTTATTTTTAATAAGTTACACTTTCAAAACGAATTAATTTTGTTTTTCTTTTGTTATAACTCGAAAACAAATCGACAGGAGCATAACAAGTTTAATCTTCTAAATTCTCTCCTTGTGCTTACTTTTCTCTTGTCGGTGAATTTGGATTTTTCTCATCTCCATCATCATAACACCACCTGCAACCTCATCTCTCTCTCTCTCTCTGCTCCGACATATTTATTATCTGTCTCTCTCTCTCTCTCTCTCTCTAAGCTCTCGACGAAAGCCTCAGATCGAAATCTCTCTCAAAACCCACCTCGAAAGTCTTTCTCTTCTTTCGAGGGCTTAAAAGATTCCTCCATGGACGGCGGCGGAGTAGCTGACGTGGCAGTCGCCGGTACGAGGAAGAGAGAGAGACCTTTCAAAGGAATAAGGATGAGGAAGTGGGGAAAGTGGGTGGCGGAGATTCGAGAGCCTAACAAGCGCTCTAGGTTATGGCTTGGCTCTTACTCCACTCCGGAGGCGGCGGCGCGTGCTTATGACACGGCGGTTTTCTATCTCAGAGGACCTACGGCTAGGTTAAACTTCCCGGAGCTTCTTCCGGGAGAGAAATTTTCAGACGAGGATATGTCGGCTGCGATGATCAGGAAAAAAGCTACGGAGGTCGGTGCTCAGGTGGACGCTTTAGGCACGGCGGTGAAAAATAACCGTCACCGTGTTTTCGGGCAAAACCGAGACAGTGATGATAATAAGAATTTTCATCGGAGTTATCAAAACGGTGAGCGAGAAGAAGTAGAAGAAGACGAAGATGACAATAGATTGAAAAGTGGCGGTCGCTTATTGGATCGGGTTGACTTGAATAAGCTACCCGACCCGGAAAGCTCCGATGAAGAATGGGAAAGCAAGCAAATTTATTAAAATATATATGTATATATTTTGGAGCGGTGGCTTTTGCTAACGTACGCTTCGGCTTTCCTCTGCGAATTATTAGCGTCGTCTATGATTTGTTTTTTTTTTTTTTGCATTTTCTGGATATTTAGGGCTCTTAGTTATTAATTTTCTTTTTTTATTGCGGTTTATGGGATTTTAGGCTATTGCTTAAAGAATACAAAATGTATATTACTCTACTCGTTAATACTCATTAATGGAATTCGCCCTATTTCCTATCATTTATTGTCTTCTTTAGATACCCAAAATACGCATAAGATAAATTTGTTACACAACTTCTTCAATTAAAAAATGTCTCTATTTAACTTATTGATTGATAAAGGTTTCTAAATTTTAGGAACTGTGATATCTTAAGGTGGTTTTGAAAATGCATTCTTCTTATTATAAATTTGAGGGGATTGTTATGAAGTTTAATTGTTTAAATCGAAGGGATGGGATATCAAGTTGAATAATAATAATGGGACAAAGTATGACCTACATGCATATCATGTAATAGCTACTTGATATTGTCTATCTCTATTAATAAAGTCCACATTTTTGGTTTTTATGTTAACTCATAAAGTTATTAAATACATGTGTAATGCATATACGGATAAGATTTTGGGTCGTCGGGGACTTGGGGGTGTTTTGTTTTTGTCTTCCGCTCCATTTCCATTTGTTCTGTGGGTGCCATTTAGATTTTATATCCTCTCTCTTTTTCGAGTTCTATTATTGCAAATTATTGTTATTGTTGCTTTTATATTATAATTTCATAAAATTAAAAAATCTATACTTTTTATATTATTTACCGTTCTTTAATTAGTTTTATTTATATCGCTAATTAGACTATTTGTGTGTTGTAATTACTAAACAGGAAGGAAAGGCAAAGATACCAAATAAGAAAGAGTACATGTGGATAAGTCCAACACAATACTAGCAAAAGTGAATCTTTGATTTGATATTTGATGGGCCTTCCCCTTTTCTTTCCTTTCTGTTTAGTTAGTAAAGTAAAATCTTTTATGTCATGAAAACATATGAACTGGACCAAATGTAAAATGTTAATAAAACTGATTCATGTCCTTCTAAGTCTCATCATAAGTGAAAGAATTTTGGTTTTATATCTTATGCAATTTATATATTTTAAATTCTTTTTTTTTTGGAATCAAATCCAACCGACCATAGTATATTAATTGAATCTTAATCACGAATCGGATAAAGGCCAATTCAATACACCGTCGATTAATCAACATAAGATATCATTGACCCAAGTCCCTATCTTCCCCAAACGTCCTGTCTGATCCTTGTTTCTCGTTGTCATGATCTCCATGGAATTATCTCAAAACTGTTAGATATTTGAAACCCCAGTCAAATCAAAAGAGTTCAATAGTTGCATGACGATGGGGGCATGCTTCTGATTCATAAATTGGTATCCTACTTTAAGATCAAGAAACTATATATTCTAACTAGTCAACATCTTTTAGTTAACTTTTTGGTTTGATTGACAAACAAATATGATTTTGATTAATATATATCTGGTAAAAAAAATGTTAATAGAGATGAAAAAAGTAATTGCCATAAGCATCTAAGAACTATAAGACGAGATGTTAGTCTTACAACATATCACATTAGAGTTACCCAAATTAAGATTTTGTAATAGAGCGTCAATTTTGAAAACAAAAACTGGTGAAATTTCATTCTGAGTAACAAAGTAAGATTTTACTAATAGAGCGTCTATTTTTGGTTATTATGTGGTAAGCTTGCCTTTGGGTTAAATTAAACTGAGTTTATTAGATAAGCCCATTTCGGCCTGTTAAATTTTTATTTGTAAGAACTCGGCCCATAAGAAATTGAGTATTTTTGTAGTTCGGACAAATAAAGGTACGGGTCACTGAGAATTGAAAAATAAACATGGTTCTGTAATAAACGATTACAAAATAATTAAAAAGAAAATCAAGATACTATACATATTTTGATGCCCCTATTAATATGGTGGTGGGTGGGGGATATAAGTTTGATTTCTTCTCAACTTTTTTTTACAGGTATTTTATTTTTCTCTTTTTAGTTTTTATTGTTGATTTCTTGCCCGATGCCTTCTTGGTTTCTACCATTTTGGTATGTTCTATTTGGAATTTGAGTTGGGACTATTGGTCGAATAAATAAATAAATAAAATTTATTTATAGAAAGTTTCTCGAAAAAATGTAAATATATTGGCTTTAAGGCACCTATCATTTTTTAGCAGGCACCTATCAGTTTCTTAAATTCCAATTCGAGGCAAAGTTTTCACCACCACTAGCTCCTATTCTTTTAGCCTTCCAGATCACAATACCAGAAGCCGTATATTAAGTTAGCAAAATTATTCAAAGATACTACTACTTTATAATGGGTTGGAAATTATTTGAAAGCGAGTAGCAAAATTATTATAAGACGTTTGGTAAGGGTTGGAAATTATTTGAAGTAAAGAAATATTTTTTTTATTTAACATATATATAAGTGGAGTCATCCAAAACCGAATTTTATATTAGTCTTTGAAATTTATCATAGAAAAGATATTTTCATTTACAAGGTTTGCAAATAAAGTAAACAAATACAGTTTCACGAATCACGACTGCAATAGATTTGTTATTTGGTTTGAATTTTGACCAATATGACAAATCTTCAAGAAATTAATTTAACAAAAAAAAATCGAGAAAGCAAAACCAGTGATCTCTATGCCACTGGATTAAATCTTCTAATCTTGGCACGAGATTTTATGCAATTATACACACCAATCAACAACAATGATAGATAACATGATAGATAACATGTTATGATTATTTGAACAGGGTACTTTAAATTTTGAAATCGAGAGAAGCGTAAACACGTAGAAAGGTTCTAATCACGTGAGTCACGTTTGAGAGAGATCAGATTCCGTGATCTTCATGAAAAGTGGAGCCCACGATTTTTAACTGTCTAGATTTACCGACAGTACGAGGATGATTTTATGGACACCGTTCGATATTTCGAAGCTGTCATCGTATTTGTACAGAATCTTAGAAATCTTAAGCCCAGATTAGTTTAATTAATTGGGTTGGATAAGATCTAGACAAGCACGAGCCAGTTAAAAACGTCGTTACTAATATTCAGTACGTACGTGTGTTATTCGGTTTATGGTTTTCTTTTATTATTTGTAGTATGTATATGATATAATGATAAAGTCTGAGAGTCTCTCTGTCCATAAATTTTCGAAACTTAGGATATTGAATTATTGATAACTAATAATATACAGTTCGTGGATAAGCAACTAACCTTTACCAAACCGAGTCAAATTTTTAAACAAAAATTCAACCTCCTCCAAAAAATAGTTTCATACTTAATACATTAGCACGATATTTTTTTCTATATAAGTAGAACATTATAATTCGAAATGTAAACGACAATACAATTTAACAATTTAATTGATAGAATGTTCACTATTATTAAAAACGACATTCTACATACAGGTGTTATAGATTCAATTTACATATACTTTTATATACATGCTAATCATGATTATTATTCAATATCTCAAGAAGGGTCAGCTTGAAATTGTCGGATTCCATAATTGGGAAAGCTATATATATGATATGATTTGTCAGAGAAACAAGGGTGGGGCTAAGCTTTTCGTTAATTGAATCAAGACACATACTGATAGAAAGACATGAGCATACATAATTACTACTTAGGGAAAGAAACAGAGAGCATCAAAGCATCATCATAGTTCCATTAGGGGAAGGTTTGGCTTTTTCCTCCCCACTTGTTATATTCCTCTTTCATGCTTTAGCTCTCCTTTTACCCACACCTATTTTTTCCCTTTACTACTAATCAAATATGCGCTTATTAAAATTATATAAATCCACAAGAGTTTTGTGGTCGGCAGACATTTAAGTTTTTTTTTTCATTTTGATTTATTTAATTTTTGATAGAGAAATTTGAATTCGTCTTCTAGGGAAACATACGTATATCGAAACAACTCGGAGGCAAAACTACTATGGGATATGATTTCTTAAAAACAAGAATAATCAAATACTAATCATCGCTAACATATATATTATTACTTTATAGTGAGAAATCTCGTGATTGTTCTTACCTAAAACCCCAAAAATAGAGTTATAAGTCGAATATATTTTGAAATTCATCTAACGTACTAAGATATAAATAAATGGATAGAAAAAAGAAAATATTGACCTATCATATAATTACTTATTTATAGTTGGTATATTATTTGTTGAGAAAAGAAATGTAAAAGGGAGAGAGGTGTAATCAATGCAATTAATAGAGAGAGAGAGAGAGAGAGAGACGATGTAGAAATGCATAAGGAGAAAAGAGAGCACCTTAAATGAGAGTGAGACACTATTATATACAAAGAGCACCAACATCTAGTGCATTTGCTTCAACTTCAGTTGCTGTTCCTCTCCTTAAATTCTTTCTTCCCTTCTTCGACTCCATTGTTTGGCTCCTACCAAAATTAATTGAGATACACTCATCTTTACTTAAGCCCTGTTTTGAACGTTTTATGGAACTCATTAGGGAAACTTACACTAACAGTTTAACAGAGGGTCTCCCAGCTGCTGTTCCACAACATGACTTGTATTTCTTCTTTGAACCACATGGACACGATTTATTCCTTGAGACCTTCTGCAGTTTTTGCAAAATCACTTTCATAAATCAAAGGAATAAAGCTCTCCCATGGTCAAAGCGAGCCAACAAACCTTATCATCGGTCTGTGAAGTGCGCTTGGCATGGAGTGTTTCAATGCGACTGCAGCTAGCTGGTTCCTCCTCATTTAATTCTTCCCTGGGCTGCTCGGTGCTTTCCATTGGACTATCCCTTGCTTTCTTTGGATTTGTGGTATTTGCTGCAGAAGCGGTTTCTGAATCATTTTCAGCCAAAGACTCCATTCCTTGCTCTGCTATCAGGAATTCTATCGCAGCATCAACATCACCGTTTACTTGTACTAGAACCTAAGGAGAGATTCAAGATAAGAGAGAGAGGACTAATGAAAATATTTTCTCACATATAAACCAAACATCGGATTATCACCTTTTCAGCTTTCTCAGCATTGTCACAGCAACTACCCGACATGACTACTTTGATATCCCCAGCATCCACATAACACTTATCAGCTTTGTTTTTGGATTTGCTTTCTGTGGCTTTCGCTTGTTTAGATGCGGCAGAAACTTTAGCATCAGCCTTTCACAAAACTGGAACTTGTTAAAAACAGAGAAACAAACCATTTATGTAACCACAAAAGAAAAAAAACCCAAGCAAAAGCTTGAAGTAAAACCTCAATAACAACAGGCCTGGCTGGTCCTTCACAAGGATCTTCCTTCAAACGCACACTATTGTAATGTTCTCCATCGTGATAAGACCTGAAAGAGGAACTTATTTTTATATTAACTAGATGAAAATTCAACCATCTTCATTTAGGCAGGTCCTAAAATAAAATCATAAACTGAATCAAGTACTTACAGATGGATCATGCGGGTTCGTATATCTTCAAAATTGCGTATATACCAACGCGGTGACATGTTCTGTAACAAATAGACCAATGCGCAAACAAAAGTACTAAAACAGTATAATAGTGAGGCATAAAAAGGAAGCAGATGAGGCATAAATACATACCCTGTGAATACAAATATTACTGCGTGTGACAAGAGAAGCAGCTTGTAATTCCATATTCCCAGCCCAAGTGCCATCATCGTCCATGGTCTTACAGTAATCCTCAAATGGAACATCATCTTCAATAAAGGGTTCGAATATTTCTCGATTTTTCTGTTACAGGCATAAGATGATTTGAGTATATAAGAAAAAAGAAAAAAAAAATCAATCCCAGGCTTATAAAAATCTCAATAATAATTACCACTATATATTGTACAACAATGTTACGGTACTTGCTATGTTCATCCTCATTGCCTTCCAATTGATCAGCAATTGCCCTGTGATTGTGAAAATGAAAACATTCTCAAATCTAACAAATTGCTTGGATCATGTTTTGAGACTAGGAAGAAACAAAGACGGACCTGAAGAAACAATTACCATCTGAAGTCACTTGGATTATCTTAATCCCTAAGGAGTCAAGCTGAGCAATGAATTGAGAGAGATCACTATCACCCTTTCCTTGCTTCTTCTTCACCTATCAATCAATTAAACACACACAAATTCCAATTCTAATTGAATCAGAAAACGCATAAATCTTCAACCAAAGCAGCAGCAGCAGCAGAGGAATTTAAAAAATCCATACGTATTATTTAATTCGAAAATTTCAAAAACTTGGGAGAATGATGAACCTGATGATGCGTTTGTTTCTTAGGCTTAGATGATTTCTGTTGCTTAGTTTTAGCCATTTGCAGATCTATCTAAGTCCAAATACAAAGGAATCACAAAGCTTAGTCAGATAGTTGCGGCAGCTCAATGACAACCATCACGACATTTCATAGCCGCCGATTCTCCGCAAGAGAGAAAAAAAAACTAACCATGGACGAGATTATTGGGCCCCCAGTTACGTGTAAAATTTTAAACGAGCCAAAAGCCCATTATTCTACGATAGTAGGCCCTTCATGAAATTAAATTTGTGGTAATGATGATGATGATGAATCACAAAGCGAAAGCCTAGCTTTGTCTTGTATTTTCTACCGTCTCTGTGTCTATGTGACAATCATCTCTGAAATAAATAAATAAAACCAACATAAAATGCGTTATTAGCGCATATATTCACATAGATTTGGGCATAAAATCCAATATCCGAAAATTCAATCTAAACCGATCCGAAAATATCTGTACTAAATCCGAACCGAACAACTTATAAAATCCAGTCAGTTTTTATTCTAAAAAAATTTCAGTTTCGGTTTCGGTTATAATCCGAATCCGATCCAATATTCGAAATATATAATATATGGAATATATATACTTATATATATAATTACATATATTCTTAAATATACAAAATATATATTAGTTATCAATATTTATAATTATAATTATATGACATATTCGAAAAGAATTTTTTATACTTTTCAACTAAAATTAATTTTTTTATTAAACTTCTTATTTATTTTTTAAAAAAATAAAAAACTAGGATTTGTTTTTTTTGATTTTTTGGTTTTTCTCGGATTTTTTCGGATTTGTTTCTGATTTTTTGGGTTTTTTCGGATTTTTTCGGTTATTCAGATTTATTAACCGAATCCGAATTTTTTTTAGATTTTTATCGGGTTACATATAAAATTTGTGATCCGATCCGAATCCAATGAAATCCGATCCGATCTAAAAATACAATCATATACTGTTTGGATTATAAAATTCCATATCCAAATAATCCGAATCTGACTAAATCCTATCCGAGCGTAGATTCACAAGCTGTTGGCTTTTCGGGTTAAACTTATCTGCTGCTTCACTCTCTCTGCATAATTTGTATCGTAATCATTTTCACAAGCGTACTCTCTACTCCAAAAAAAAAACCTAGACTTTTGTTAGGAGCGGCGGCGTAAGGAATATTTTTGTCGTCCGACGGGCCCCACTATGTCTAAGTAACCAATAATTCGGCCACTAGTCCCGTCTTTAGTAAGAGAAAAGAAACGAGAATATAATCACATATATGATATATACAAGTACAACCGTCTACCAAACCAAATCACTATGCCGAGAAAATAAATAAAAAATCACAACGCGTTTAAATTATAGGCTCGTAGGTTAGGTAGGTGAAAAACCAAATATACACACACAAAGTCACTGACACAAGTGTTTATCACTTCTCATCACGTCGAGAAAAAAATGGCAGATGTAGTAGTGATCTCTGATACTATTGTTCGACCCGATAGCTACAACGAAGAATCTGATCGAGTTAAGATCCATCTCACTCCATGGGATCTTTCCTTTCTTCTATCCGAGTATCCACAAAGAGGTCTTCTCTTTCCACAACCCGAACCGGAAACCCGAATAATCTCTCAATTGAAGTCTTCTCTTTCCGTTGCTCTGAAGATTTTCTACCCGTTCGGGGGACATCTTGTCAAAGTCGAGAACGAAGATGACGGAACGGTGTCGTTTTTCGTCGATTGTGATGGTTCAGGTGTCAAATTCATCCACGCTTCAGCTAAAACAGTTTCGGTGAGTGATGTTTTAGAACCGGCCGATGGTCTAGTTCCCGATTTCTTGAATCGTTTTTTCCCGGCGAACGGAGTTAAAAGCTGTGAAGGAATCTCAGAATCGTTGATGGCGTTTCAAGTAACGGAATTGAAAGATGGAGTTTTTATTGGATTTGGCTACAACCATATGATTGCAGATGGATCTTCGTTTTGGAATTTCTTCAATACTTGGTCGCAGATTTGCTCTAACGGATTTGATCGGAGAAATTTCTCTCCTTTGCTTCTCCGTGGATGGTTTCTCGACGGGATTGATCATCCGATTCGAATTCCGATCTCAGAGACGCAGATACCAAATCGGATTGTTCATTCATCGTTATTACAAGAGAAGGTTTTTCGATTCACCAGCGGAAACATCTCTCAGCTCAAATCAAAAGCTAACGGCGAGGTTGGCTCCGATGATCGGAAAATCTCGTCGCTTCAAGCGATTACGGCGCATATGTGGAGATCGATAATCAGAATAAGTGATTTGAATCCAGAAGAAGTGATTCATTGTAAGTTACTGATGGACATGAGACGAAGGCTAAACCCTCCGCTTGATAAAGACTGTTTCGGGAACGTGGTCGGATTCACCACGGCGACGACTACCGTCGGGGAGATTCTTATGAATGGATTGGGTTGGGCTGCTTTGCAAATTAACAAAACTGTGGGGTCACAAACGAATGAAGAATTCAGAGAGTTTGCTGAGAATTGGGTGAAGAAACCGAAGATACACAAACATGGGACTCTGGGTAATTCGCTCATTGTTGCTAGCTCTCCTTGGTTCAATGTCTATGGAAATGATTTTGGTTGGGGTAAACCGATTGCGGTTCGAGCTGGACCAGGAAATACCACTGATGGTAAACTCATTGTTTATCCAGGAATTGAACAAGGAAACATTGAGATTCAAACGTGCTTATCGTCGACTGTTTTGGGAAAATTATCGGCTGATGAAGAATTTTTAAAGCATGCGTGTCTTGTATAAGTCAAATCATCCAAATCAAATTGTAATTCGTATCTTAAAAATATATATAATATATTTTCGTTCAAAACCTTATGTTTTCTTCAGTTTATTTTTATTTTTATTTTCACTCATGGGTTTAATCTTGTTTTTGTAATTAAAAATTTGTAACTTCTAGTTAAACCAAAATGTCGATTTTATTTAAATAATATAAAATAAATTATTTATCAATATTTACAATGTAAAATAAAACTACACTCATAAGAACTTCTGAATTCGTCACCCGTCTATTTTTATTTTTCAAGGATATGTTTCCTCGTCCCAAAAATCATAAATACGTAGCAACTTACGTTTACTATAATATAGACAACTAGTCTCGTTTTTATTTTTGAACCAACCAAACTCACACCTCTTGATTACTTTGAGCTCTTTTTAGCCTTTTTTCTTTTTCTTTTACTCATCTTTTTGCTATTTCTCATGTAACAACATCAAACCATTTGTGAAGGCTTTTGCAAAAGATACATATATGGCCTCATGATAAAATGTGTATTAATTAACATTTTGCATTAAGTTACCTTTGACTCTGTTTCTCATTATCAGTTTTTTATATCCAGAATAACTGCCTTCATGAAGCCAAAGTGTTATTTGATTTGCAGAATAATTAAAGAAGGAATCGTCGAGATTCAAAACTATATTCACCGTCTGGTGTTTTGGATAAATTGTCGACTGATGCGGAGTTTTTGAATGTGTTGTTATAGTAAAATAATCGAAATCAAAATTTAATTCGTGTCTTACAAAAAGAACAAAAACGTGGATGTGAATCGATTCTCTGTCAGCAAAATCTATTTAGATAAGTTTTCCACGTATACTTTAATTTGATGAATCTATTTAGTTAAATTTTCCTAATGTGAAACGAATCTTTGTCAGCAAAATTACTTATTATCTTAATCTTGTTGCATAAACCCATTCATCACGAAAAGTACAAATGTAAGAAAGAGAAACAAATTACAGATAACGTCACGTTAAATTTAACAATATGTTATTTCTCCAACATTTAACTATTTTGTGAAGCAACACAAAAAATAATGTGTTGAGCGAAAAGAAAGACTTGATCAAGAACCGTAAGGTGTAACACGTGCCACGTGGCGTACACAAGAAAAAGACCGAGTCGAGAGAGAGAGTAGTTTCCCACGCAAAATGTTGGACCCCGTAATTAAAATCACAAAAATATTAATTTCAGAGAACAATAGGATTCAAAAGTGTGACGGAACGATGACCACATCTTCTGTAGTTAACTCGATGAAAATGACATCTTCTTCTTCCTCTGCAATTTTAAAGAACTAATGATATATACGAAACTTGAGTATACACAAAAAATCTTCTGCAAATATCGATTCTTTAAATTTTTTTGATTCAAAGACAAAGAGCATTGAGCTCATAAGTGATGGATGAAGAAGCAGCAATTGATCGTTTACCGTTAGACCTTATGGCTTATATATTTTCGTTGGTTACTTCTTTCACCGTTTTGGCTCAGTAAGTGTGTTTGATGATAGTTGCAAAGCTTTGATTTTTGTTTGGGAAATTGAAGTTTTTGGTGAAATTTGGTTTTTTTAAGGGCAAGTGGGGTATGCAAGAAATGGAGGAAAGCTGTAAATCAATCCATGGCCAGAAGAGAATCTCTGAGCTTTGCTGGTTGGAAAATGGACGATGATTCTACTTCTCGTCTCGTTCATCTTGCTTACAATCTCAAAGAACTCGACATGTAATCTCTCTCTGCTTTGCTCCCTCTTTGCTTGTTGTTCTATGATCGCATTTCTGAGCTTGATTTTGACCTTTAATGGCGATTGCTGTTCTATGATCGCTATTGAAAGCGAAACTCTTGCTGCGATTGTCTGAATTTTTTGGTCAAGTTTCCAACTTTACCTTTTGGGCTTTTTTTCAGAATATTGACTTTGGTTTGGTCGAATGCAACACAGAACTTAAAAACTCTAGTTTTTCTTCTTGCAGATCCCGAAGCAGATGGGGTTGTCATATAACTGATAATGGTCTTTACCAAATAGCTTCTGCAAGATGTGTAACCAATTTAAGCTCAGTCTCTTTATGGGGCATGACCGCCATTACTGATTCTGGTGTTGTTCAGCTGGTAATGTAACGCCGTTTAATGTGAATAAGAATCTTGCAGATTCATTTTATCATTTCAGAGATTCTTGAATTTGACTTGACAGATATCAAGAACTTCTTCATTGCAACACCTTAACATAGGAGGAACATTTATAACCGACGAGTCTCTTTTCACAATTGCAGAACGCTGCCATCACCTTAAGGTAACAACATTTATCTACATCCATTTCTCTCTATAATCATTTGAATCACTCATTTGAAATCTGAATCCCTTGTGCAGACAATCGGTATGTGGTGTTGCCGTCATGTGACAGAGAGAGGCCTTTTGGTTCTCGTAAACAAATGCAGAAAACTCGAATCGATCAACTTATGGGGAACTAGAGTTCCTGTTGATTGCTTCATTGCTTTACTTACTATCAGTCCTGCTCTTCAGATCAAACCCACTGAATTGCTCCTCAATGCTCAGAACCCACCACCATTGTTGCATGCTGTCTAGTGTTGCTCTACATTACTTTTTCTGTGAATAGTAATTCATAAAATTGAATCTTTGTATATCTTCTGCGTGGTCTTGTCAATAACATATAAATTATTCGGTAAAGTTTCTATTGAAGTAGAGTTGTGTCTATCTATAGATATAAGTTGCATAATATTTAACAAAAGCTGAAGACACACATACGCATATAAGATTTCTGGCTATAAATCTGCAGTATACAATACAAGAATCAAATCAGAAACTCTTTTTCTTTCCAAGGGGAATTCATGTCTCCCGAACTTAGGATCTCTCATTCGTTCTAAACAAGTGATCAAGATTCTCTAACCTAAGAATCTCTCCAAGTGGTTTGGTTGGTTGTGTCATAGTAGAAACATCAGCGTCCGAAGCCATGAGAAGCAGAAGAGGACAATGGCATTTCGCGGATAGACCACAGAAGCTAAGGATTTCGAGAACTGAACTGAACCTGAGTAGCTCCCACCTGAGTTGCTTCCAGCCGTTGAATCCATGTTTGGAGTTCTTGCTGGTGGAGCAACATTTTTACACGAACCATAAGCTGCTCCTGGCTGCAACATCAAGAACCAAAATAGGGGAACCGGTTTAGATGTTTTAGGTTGTAAAGTCTTATTTCATATCCTTAACGTTATCACGAGTAGATAAGCAATTACTGTACCTGACAGGCAGCAAGAGTTTCACAGCCGCAAAGTACCGGTCCATTCATTCTATCCAGAATTTCGAAAACCCCACCTCCGTCACTTCTCTGCAATATTATTATTCCACTTTGATTTGTTAGTAAATCTCGCAAAAACTTTCATATTTTAGTTTTATGATTGATTCAGTACCATGTAGAAGTTAACAGCTAGAAAGTTTGGCATTCTATTCCCTCCTGACTTGAGACAAGTCCCAACCATCTCGGCAAGTGGAGCTGAGTGCTCTTTGCAAGCATCTTTCTCAATCGGAAATGTTGGGAAGTAATTCATCAAGAAAAGCGATGAAACCTTTGAATTCAAAGGTTGTGATTCTTTTCTTTTAGGACATGAACCTCGCTTCACCCCGGGATCCCCAGCTTTACACAATCATAAGCAAATGGTAAGAGAAGGTGTTATTATTCTCAGAGACAGTTCCAAAAATTAAGATTTGAACTTTCTGTGATTACTCACATTCATTTTCAACCATGTATCTCCATTGATACGCAACACCTTCTTCATCTTCTTTGGCAGCAACAGAAGTAAAGACCAGGAGCCTGTGATTCTCTTGCACCATATCAGTCACAGTAGGCCAATCTTCACCCTTTTTGGGCATTTTTGAAACAGGAAACCAGTACTTGTCCAAACCAGCGTTAGCAAACAGAGTTGATAAGCCTTTAGGTCTATGCACATAATCCTCAATTATGATGGTAACAATCTCTGTTGGATTCTGATTCAGAAATGCCTCAACTTCCCTCAGTGTGTTAACTGCAGGTTGCTGATTCAAAGAAGAACGCAAATTTCACATTTACCAATCCAATCCAAAAAGGAAGGTTAAGCTGAAGATGAATCTTACAAAAGCTGTGAAGTTGAAACATTGCCCTTGAAGCGAATGACAAAGCCATATATCATTGTTGAAGTCATACATATCCAGCATTAGCCCTCTAACTCCATTCTAAAGCAAATGGAAAACAAACACAATAAAGAGTTTATACCCAAAAGAGAGGGAGTCCAAATTAAGAAACTTGGTAGTAAGGAAATCATTACTCGTAGCTGATTAGTAACAGTGTCTTCTTGATTGAAAAATGTGATCCTCTCAACACCTGGTAAAGGCGGTGCATTTGCATTGCTAAAAGCATTATGAGTCATCAACCATGTATACTTGTTAAAAGGCAATCCATTGATCTACAAACACATACACAAATTTCAAAGTTCAAAACTTTTGATACAAACAGAATTAACAGATGAAAGCTTTAGCAAAACCCAACTTCAAAGTTGAAAACTTTTGATACAACCAAATGATATTTTTTGTAACAACCTATCTTCAAATTGGGAAACTCGAGAAAAAAACAACTAATTAGAAGAATAAAATCTTACAATGGAAGTTGGAATTGTGGCTTGGCCTCTCATACAGATTGGTTTAGTTCTTCCAATGGCAGGACAGTCTCCACAGTATAAACCTGGGACACAGTCAGTGGCCGAGGAGCATGAATCCAGCATCTGAGAAAGACACAATAATGCAAAATCTCTAAAGTTTAGACACAATTTGATAACCATTAACCAGAGAAATAAGCAAAAGAGAATCAAGAACTCGGTTTCAAGACCTGGCAATTTCCATTAGAGCAAGCTGAGGAAGCGGAGAAGAAGAAGAAGGAGAAAGAAAGAAGAAGAGAGAGTGTTACAGCTCTGCATAAGCCATTGATGCACGCAGACATCGCTCCTGAGTTTATGCAGACAGAGAGAGATGAATGATCAATGATGTTTGGATCTACTGTTGCTTGGGGGTTTTAGTTTTAGTAAAGACAGACAAAAGGTATGTTTAGGTACTAAAACGCGGGCTTCATTGATTTGTTAATCCTCTAAGATTAGCTTAAAAATAAAGATATTAGCTTTTTTTAATTGTTTTCTTCGACAAGGTTGAATCTTTTTCCCACCAATCTTTAATTTCCCATATAGAAATTGAAGCAAGCTATGGTAAAGAAGATAACCCTATTCCAAAGTAGCTCAATTTTAGAGCGAAAACACCGTTTTCTAATCTTATAATAAACCAGAAATGTTCTTTCACCATACATACGCTGTGACTATTTCGTCGTTGACATTAATGATCTTGTAATTTTTTTAATCTAAATAAGCAATATGTGACTATGTGTTATATATTTTACTGATTCTAGAAATTACATTACTTATAAATTTGCCAGATTTTATCATTTCTTATAGTGCTATTGCACAAATATTATGCATTCAATTCTCCTTTGTTTCGAATTAATATAAGACTTTTTCACCCAGATTATTAGTTTATTATTTGATCAATATATTTTTATATTTTGGCTAACGGTGCTCACATGCGTAGGGACAATTTTGTTTTGTTGCCTTTTTTTGGTGATCACAACGCGCGTTATTCTAAATCCGTATTGTTATAGAACGAGTTAGGGTTCATGTTTTGATTGACTAAAAAAAGCGGGCATTGCAAATTGATCCATCACAGTCTATAGTATTTAATGGACAAACTCACATAGATTGCGGGTTGATCTGCGGACTGATGAAGTTACATGTTGAAGGCAAAAATATAGTAGAAAATCCCTCTTCAGATTGGTTTTATTTTATAAATTTTAAAGAATACATTTTATTTTAATTTTATTTTAATATTTGAATCTTTGAAAATCTGTTGATTTAGTTATGCATTTTATGATTTTTGTTACTATTTTCTTTTTGATTTAAGATAGATACTAGATGTATTTATTTTATTATCGATAAAATTACATTGTAAATCTTTAATTTTTTGGTTATTAATTTGATTTTAAATTCTGCGGACTAACCCGCTTAACTCACGGTTATAGTGCGGAGCGGGTTAGAGTTATGAGTTTAGAACCTATGGGTTATAGCGGGCCACTCCTTAATAACCGCAAATTAATTCAATCCGCAATGCACAGATTAAACGGGGCGGACTAACCCACTTTGACACCCCTAGATCTAACTATCAAATAATGAAGCAAACATAAAGATTCCTTTCAGACAACTAAGCAAGAGGCACATAAACTAAGATTCACCAGTAACAATCAACCTATGACAAGGAGTCTAAGAAGATTTTCGGTGTCATAATCTTACCCGATCTATATGGAGCTCTATTACAGGGACCGAAATCTCTCATCTCCTTGTTGAATTGTTGTTACAGTTGTATCTAAAACTTCCCCTTTTGTCAGGTAAAGGCTTTTCTTGGAGATTTCCAATCTATGTCACAATCGAAGTGTACTCATCTCATAGCAATTGAAGAGACGGGGGCATATATAATTAACCCGAATTTAATATGTAATTTTATTTGCACAAGGATTGGAGCAAATTCATTGATATTGATAGACAAAACTTTGCCCGCAAGAGTTTTATTCAGTAAAATTAGCCGTTGAGAAAAACCGATTTCTGAAAATTAGCTAAACGGCTACTTCCTCTGAAAACAAAAAAGAAACATACATACGAATACGTTTGCATAACTATCACTCACTTTAACACCAAGCCCGTTAGGCTTCTGCAAGTTGGACCAAAAAAATATTTTAAGGCCCCAAGGCTCCATTAGTAGTGTCTTGGACTCTTGGTCATTGCATTGTGAACTTGTATAGCATTTATCAAATTAGAAAACATGTTACGTGTTCTTCTGTTACGAAAAAGAGACAGAAAATAGCATTTAGGGGATGTATTGAAAACTTTTTGTTTTGTTTGTAGACTGATAAAGCCTCGATGCTTGATGAAGCAATAGAATATCTGAAGCAGCTTCAACTACAAGTGCAGGCTTTTTCGCTTACTAATAACTAAATACAAATACAGTCAAATGTCTGGTTTTAAAACCCATCGTTTGATCATAACTTAGACTATATAATGCAGACTTTACCCGTTATGAACGGTTTAGGCCTAAACCCTATGCGATTACAACCGGTTCTTCCGCCAACACAGACAAGGATCAATGAGACCTTTGAGCAACAGCTGAATCTGGACACTCTTCTTGCTGCTTCTCAGTTCTCACTCGCTAGAACCACCTCAGGTCAGTCAAGAAATGTGCTTTCCCACACCCACTCTGCTTTGTAAGATTATACCATTCAGAGTCTCAGACAATGATGGTGGTTCAGATCTCCTGTAGTACCTGCCAGATATGTGTCTTGAGTTATTTAGTACTTGGTCAGATTTCAGAGTTCAGTTATGCTAATAAACTTTAGGACTGAACAAGAACTCTTGCGTAGTTTGATTCTAATGATGTCAGAAGAATATATAATATGAAAGAGTAATTTAGTTACATGAGATGATTATTACTACTATCAAATGGCTATGTCTGTGAGTTGCAGCCATCCATAAGCACACCGGTCTCTACTACGTTGAGTCATGGCTGCTGCTAACTCAACAACAGGTCTTATTTTTGTCATTGCTTTCTCTACTTGAATTCTCACGCCAACATCCATCTGCTAGAAATAACGTTAGGGATCTAAACACAAATTGATATTTTGATAAAGACAAATATAACAAGGTTGTTAAGTAATAAACCTTTTCTAGAGAGGATTGTGTGTCTAAGATGTGGCAGAAGTATGACAGCTGCTTGTACAAGTCTGCTTCGGTGTACTGTAATAAGGCAAGGCTCGAAGTCAAGAGGTACTCTATAAAGCAATAGAAAGATGAGAGTTCCAAGGTTGATGAGGGCTTATACCTTTCTTAAGAGGGTTCCGTTACAGTTAGGATAGTTTGGGCAAACTGTTCCTCTTTCACGGTCACCAAGCAACCGAAAGTTGGGAGAGCGGGTTGTGTGCTTGCAAGAGTCATCGTCACACTATTGAAGGCAAAATGTACAAGAAAAACACCAAAACCATGACTTAGTAACGATAGGTGGTTAGAATTATGAATAAAAACGAGGTGATTGAGAAGGTTTTATGTACCATCATTATGCCTTTGTAATACATTGACACAAACCCATCAATCTGCCTTTTCACCTGACAGGCATGAGAATGGGTTAATAGCCAAAGCATTAGTCCTACAGGCCAAATCACAAATAATCCAGATTTTTTTACACTCGAGAAATCTAATTAATTAGGATCCTTTTCAACAAAGCTTGCCTACCTGGTTAGCTATCATTGAAGGGGATATTCTTCCCGTGCTACCTTCTGGTTGACATTTCGGGCAATGCAGTTTAAGCCAGAATGCAGAATCAGATTCCTCTGTTTCAGGTGTTGCAGATTTTTTACTGATCGCGGCACAAACAGAACTAGTAATTGATGGGCAGGTGAAAGCAACAGAGCAGCTGGGGCATGTTAATGTTAACTGCTCACAGCTTTTATATCTGCATTTTTACACGTGAATTAAGTCTTTACAGATCTTGAATTCTAAGAATCAGAGAAATTTTTGAGAAACATATGTGAGAGCAAATTACAAATGGGAAAATATATCATTACCTTTCTTCATCGCTTGTAGCAAATAAGAGGGAGGTAAAAAGATCACTGCTCGCAGCGTTGTTTGATTTGCTTTGGTACTAGAACAAAACAATAGCTCCAATCATTTATCATGAATTCATGATCATTGGATATGAATCCAAAATTGGCTTAAATGAAAACTGTTTTTACCTTTGATGGGTCAAGTCCTAAACACTCAGCTAGACGCTCAGGACTTGTTCCTTGAATCTCTGCGCACAGACGGGACACCACCGGATGAATCTGCTGTGCCAAGTAGTAATCGATGTCAACCAACCATCTGCTATCGTCTGATTTCACCTCATCAGGATGTCTAGCCCGCTCAGCAATTCCTGCTGAACTGGCAGAGCTAGCACAACCCTGTACAGAGGAAACGCGAACGATTTAGTAGGAAGATAATTTTGGTATCTGATAATATTTAGCTAGTCTTCAGTGAAAAGAACCTGTTCGTAGCAGATTATATATGGTACAGTATCCTTAGCATTGAAACCTTCTTTATAACCACGTTGCCTCATTCTGAGTGCGACCTGAGAAGAAGAATTCAACCGCACAATCAAAGAGTTAAGTGAAAATACAGAAAGCATAATTCCGCGAAATAACATGAATAATAGCTCTCATACTCACTTGAACGTGTGGTTGGCTTTTGGAATCTGGATAAGCTTGAGGCGATTTTGTCAGTGTCTTGGTGATGACATACTTCTCAAGCGCAACTTGCCCATTTCTCATTTCCTCTTTTATCTGTAGCATGGACAAAACAACATGTATTGGATGATTTAGAACATCAAACTAATTAATGAAGTTTAAAAATGATAACAAAGATTACCTTCATTAGTTCGTTATGAATTGCTTCAACAACATCCTCACACGACCTGCAAAGACGACGAGGCTTATTGCTCTTTGCATGAGATAATACAAACAATGTATTTAACTAGATGTATTAGAACATACCCTCCATACAAGATTTTACTCAGACAAAGATCTCCTATTTCCTTAGAGATTAAGCTCCAATCTCGACGAACCATGTCCACACCTTTTCTTTCAATGTCCTACATTGAGAATGCATCTAGTACCCAGACATTTTCGAGAAGAAAGGATACTCAGAATGTCGATACTAAAAATTACCTCACAAGGCTTCCCGTCCTTAAACAGCAACTTGATAGCGGCATACTTCTTTTTTCGAAGAAGAAGCATTCTCTTATATATTCCATCACAGTCAATTTTTAGACATCTATACTTCTTATTGACCTAAAAATTATAGGGAGAAAGCTCAAAATCAAATGTCTGTTTTCTTACAGTTAAAATTATCTATAATTTTCTCCAAGAAGCACTTTCTTCAAGAACAGCTATATCAAGAAAAAGAACATCAAAGTTCCAAAACATTGAATGTAATTTGGTTTAATCACAGAAAGTTTTAACTAAGGGTGCAGCAAGAAGTGAAAAAGATGTAGACATATCTATTATCCAGCCTACCTCTTGGATGACTTTTGCTTTAATGGCTTTCACCTCTTCGATATCATCTAGTCCACTGTGAATCATGATTGAATCTGTGTCACCATATATTACCTGCGTAAAAGCAAGATGTTCAATTCTCGACTTGATAGAGCAGAGATGTTGACCATTACACTAATATTCTACTGAATTACATTTCCTGGGCTCAATGTATAGGAGATACCTCAAGGTTTAAATGGTTCTGGACAAGATCCACGGTTCTTTGCAGAATCTCCCTTCCCTGCAATGTTAAGGGATTAACCTGATCACACGAAGAACAGACCCAAAAAAATAAAAAAACTGTCAGTAGAATACACAGAAAACATCACTTACCTGTAGTGTTATGAGCTCTGCTAAAGGCTTAGCATAGAATCTTGAATTAGAAAACCCCAGACATCCATACATACTGTGTTTAGAACGAACAAAAAATACATATATCAAAATGCAGTAATTGGCAATTGTTGCTGACACAAGCAAAACCATAATTACAAACCTATTCGCTGTGAGCTTTAATGCCTGCTGCCTAATATCAAGCTCCCAGTACTTGAGACCCGTTTCCTTTTTCATCTTTAATTTGACGCTTTTCCTTATACTGACCAAATGTTCCATCAACTAAAACAAAGACAGTTAGTGAGATTCACGATCTAATCTCTATTATACTGGGAATAACTACACAAGGAGAGAAGCTCAAAGTTCCACAGAAAAATGCATAGAGCAATAGTTTAGAAGATGATGTCAATATTAATGTACTTGAACTACAGAAAGCCGCATTCACAAATACAATACTGAACGAACAGGTCGTATTACTCGCGAGGATTTACCTCATTCCTTGATAGATTATGGAAAGAAAATACTATTTTTGCTTGTTGAATTTTTCTTTCTTTCAATTAATTTTTATTGGGTTGGGGTCATTAATAGATCTGATGTTTGAAGACCTACAACAGATTGAGAATTTATACGGAATTGAAAAAAAAAAAAAAAAAACACAATAGAAAGAAACTAGTGTAATGATGAATATACCTTTGGAAGAATTCCAGGTGTCTGACTCGAAGGTAAACGAGGAACTCCGTCTTCTGATCGTGGTATGGTCGTGAAACAGATATTATATTCCTGAAATTACCATGAGCGTTATCTACCAAGTCAAGGGAAACAGCAACCAAAGGCTTGAAAAATAGAAGACAGTCTGCTAACCTGTATTATAGAAGGGTAAAGACTATTGAAATCAAGAAGCAACACATATTTGTCATATAAGCCTCTCTTTGGCTCCAAGACCAGTCCACCAGCGTAGGCTGGCCCTTTTTTTGTTTTGCTACCCTTAGACAGATCATTCTCCAAAGCAAGGTCAGCATCCAATTCATCTATATTGTGGTCCTCTGGACCATGATTGATTCTTCTTTTTGATAACTTTATTTCCTTCATACGTTGCGAAATTTTGTCTGGGAGAATGTACTTTTTGGAGTGGAATGTATGTAGTAAGTAGTATTCGATTCTCTGCGCCCTGGCTCCCTGGTAATGAACAAAAAAAATGTGAGTCCCCAGTACATAACTTTCGGAGAGAGAGAAAGAGAGGAGAGCTGAAACAAGATCCATTACTTGAAGAGTTTTCCCCCAAAGATTGCCACTTATGTTAGTAAGCTGGAGAGTAAGAGGAAGAACACTTAGATGAAACATGAGCTCCATGGATAACCATGCATCTGTCTCACCACACTCAATCTGTGTATCAAATAAAACGAAAAGGTTATAACAAGTGATGCACTCATCACTCATCAACCTTCAACATATGACTGGATCATAATTCTTCTCCAGTATACACTCAAACTAATTCGTTTGCAAGGAATGGTAACCTACAGTCCCTAAAGTGGTAGTACCTGCCCCATGCGTAAAACAGACATGAGTGGGCTAATTGAAGAACTTACAAGTTCCACGAGTGTTTTGGATGACTGAAACATTTTGGGAATATCCTTAGGCGCTATCTCTTTCCTGTCCCGGTTCAGCTGTGTCTTTGAAAGGTCTGTTAAAGAATAGCTGACCTGCAAGACTCAGATGGTTATACTTGCGGGACTGAGCTTCAATTCACTGCTTGAGAGAGTTGAGCATCATACCTGCTTCAACAAGTCACGAGAACACAGATCTGTATCACACAAGAGCCTTCCAGCAATGCAAGACATGAGCCCTGGTGTAGCTCCGGACCCAAAATTAGTGTTTCCTTTAAGCTTAGGCATGAAAGAGCGTTTGAGCCGGCCAATTTTGGACCACATGCTACTCAAAACTTTGCAAGCCTGCACAGTAATGATCATTCCGTTCACAGAACAAGATAGAAATGTTTATATCTCTTTTACATAGCCATGACAACGCATAAATTAAAAGTTTCTGGCTTACTAACGTTAAAAGAAACTGATTGACCAGAAATATACAAGTTACTTCTGCAGAGAAGACAAGGCCTTACAAAAGTAAAATTTTAGTAAAATAGCAGCATGTCTTCTAGACCATATTTTAATTATTCGAACGCGTAATGAAATGGCACACTAGAGAAAAGAAAAATATACGAAAGATAGCCATTTTTCTCGATGGTAAACAAAGATTTTGCTTTACCTGGGCTCTTTGAAGAAGAACATCCAGATCAAAACCAGATATATTATGTCCAACAAGAACATCAATGTCCAATTTGTTCAACTCCAAAAACAATCGGTTCAGCAATGCTCTTTCACTGCAATAAGAGTAGGAAAAAGAAAGAAAACAAAAATTAGACGAAGCAACATGAATTTCTCAAGATATATATATATATATATATATATATATGTATCATAAGCATAGAGCTGCTAGCCTGCAACTCACCTGTTTTCAAAACTTAAAACACTGCATCCATTCTTTGAGTTTCTGTCAGCCACTTCTTTTTTCCAACCAATTGGGTAACCGGTTCCTTCCGGATTCCTAATAACAGTGAAATGAGTCAGAATACCAGATCTCTTTCTTTCTGGACCTGGCATCGGAACGTCAATCTGAAAGATCAAAGAACAAGTACTTCATATGTCAAACTACTCATCTAAACACAAGAGTGTCATTTGAGCAAGGAAAATTCGTCTACAAATTTGCTTAAATAAAATACACATGGTACGAATACCTACAGGTGATTGGTAATGTCATGATCATATATCCATATTCTTCACAAAGAGAAACAACAGAGAAGAAGTATTTGTTGTATGTTATAGAACAAACCTTGGCGTTGTGAAAGCAGAGAATAGACACTGAAACAATTTCGATGATGTTCTGCTTTTCATTGACTACAGTCTTTAAATTTATGGCCGTCACGACAGCTGGAGGATGAACCACTTTTTCCTCCGAAAGTAAAACAGTGATAACCTTCGGAGATTCAACAGTAATCTCAAACTTGCACCAGCTCACCTGCACAAATGTCAAGTTCTCTCATTATAGGAGATAAACAGACCTAAAAGTACTAATAAAATTATCAATGCAGTATTTAAGGCCTTACTCGTTCAGAAGGTGAACAAGTAGAAAAGTTTAAAATTTTTAGCCAAGAAGGTCCCATGATCTTCCTCTTAAGGATAAAATGCTCCAAAGCACTGCATAAATTTAACCTCATAAGGAGAGAAAAAGTGCAAAGTGCTAACTTGACATAGCTAGCATATATAGTTATGGTTAGAAGCTTAGAAAAGACCAGTAAATGCAAACTTAACTGACCAACTAACTACCAAATAAAGGGAAAGGTATGAAACTCAGCATTAAGAAGCTAGAACCTGGTATGAGACCCAAGCAAAGCGCAGAAAGACTCGCCTTTAAGATCTTCTGGTAATGGACGATCCTAAGATAACAAAGAAAAAATGTCATAGTGTTGACAAGTAACAAAGTTGTCAAAAAAACAAAACACAACATAACACAACAAAGAACTTTAAGTTTGATTTTGTGCAAATGAAATGTACCTTAAATGGATAATTTATCTTCAAAACATATTGTTCGCCAGCAGGCACATCAGGCCTCTCAAAAGCATAGTTTCTCTGATGTTCATCCACAGAGCAGAACAGAGAGTCAAAATAAAAGTATTTCTGCTAGGTAAGTAAAAAATAAGTAAATAGCCAAACCTTGACAAGCGCCATGCTAAAATTTGAAACATTGAGTTGTAACAATTCCTGAGAAATTTCATTCTTCAGTTTTGATGCCATTTCCTGAGAAGACACGGCCAAAGCCAATAAATAAGAGAGGCAAGGATATTGCTTCTTACTAACATGCATCACAGGCAGTCAAACTCACATGTAACTTCCCACGGAAGGATTCAGGAGAAAGTCGAGAGTCTTTCACCTCTTGCTCAAGTGTGATTAGTTCATGGGAAGGAAATACGGAATCATTTGGAATAGCATAAACACATCTCTGAATAATCTTAACCACCACACAGCAACTTTT